>JARFJB010001355.1:27500-515000 GCA_036346205.1 Vesta saturnalis | reverse complement strand
AGAACATGAGCAATGCCGGGAAACTCAATCGTCATGCGGCGAGGGTGCGGACGACAACCCAATTGGTGAAAATAGAGTCCACAATGAAAATGAAGTAAGTAGATATGTATTACAGTTCTTTAATATTTGTTAAACCATATATTTTCCTAAACATACAGTACTTTTTTATCCTATGATGTTATGATAAACAATAATTTTATAAAAAGTTATCTTGACAAGGTACTTTTCCGGCAGACACGAAATAATGTCTATATTTTTCACGATTTTGTTGCAGTTGAATAGGGACAACAATGAATTTAATACCTTTGGCTCAACAACCGTAGCATATAAACTTCAGAGAATGACAGAAGACCAGAGAAATATTGGTAAGCATTTAATCAACAATGTATTACATTACGGTGTAATGTTTTGGTGTGATTTACCCCACACCAAGTTTCGTCTGTGTAGCCATTATCCCGATAATATTTTATTTTCCTCAAAATTCAGCCCTTTTGCCGGCAATTGATGGAGATTCCATCAAAACTGGTTTCCGATTAAATTTAATATAAGCGAATTGTAATTTTCTTAGCCATCTGCGCAAAGTTGAAGTGCTCATACGGGGAAAATCTTCGACGGTTTAATTTAAATTTGCATGGAGTTGGGGAACAGTGGTAAATTCTCCTCTCGTACAAAAATTTAACACCTTCGATCTCACAATATTATGGAAATAACCTTCCAATGGAAACATTGGTCGACCAGTGGAGGTGGTAGATTCTGACCATGTATTTTCGTCGTTGCAAACCCGTATTATGGAAGACTTTCATATATTGAGACATTTTGGCACATATTGAAAAAATTTGGCGTACGTTCAATAACTTTATTGACATCATCACACACTCCATGTTCTTTTTCCCGTTCAAAATATTTTCTCGCGTTTACTATTAACTGCTCTACTTCTAACGAAAAAGGTTTTGGCATTTTTATGAGCAGATATTATACGTTCACCATCAAAACCGTATCGTACTAACCATCAAATAATTCCAGTAGGAAAGCTACTTGTAGGTATTTATTAGTAATGACATTTTTCAAATTTTTTGAAGTAAATGTTTGTCAGGAGTAATTATATCAATTAGTGATATTTATACTTTACATTTAAAGTCAATAATGTTATTGGAATGTGAGACTCTTTAAATACTATGGATTAGAAAAGTTATTATAGGGAAACAAATGGTTTTATAAGGACTTGTGTGTATTCCATAATAAATATATTTCTTAAATTGTTCAAAGTGAAAGTTTTACTGTTATCAGATAGGCGCGAAACGTGTTTGATTTTTATTAGTTATTATTTTTATTGTAAGTACTTTATTTCAATTCATATCTTAGTAGGTACTCATGAACAGAAATCGCAGTTTTGTTTGAACAGGGATCGGTGACCTGAATGTAATCTCGTAGTTACTCGCTTCTTAACTTATTACAATAGCTTTATTCGTTTTAGGTAACGTGGGTCATATACAAATCACTTTAACGTGGATGACGTAAGTCGCTCCTGTCAATTACAAACCATTCGTTTCATTTTAGGTCAAGTTTCAAATACGAGTGAGGTTAGATCATAGGTGCACCTGTATACAAACTAAAATTTATGATCTTTATACAGTTGATGTTTAAAAACGAATAAGGTAGATAAGATAATTGTTGTGTTTATGTATCATATTTGTGAGGTTGGTATTTTTATAAAACATTCAGTAATTTGTCTGAATTCTAGATTCAAGTTGAATTTATGCACTTATAATGGTGAAATTTCATTGTAGGTTAATAAATATCCTGAATATATATTTTCTACCTGCGGTGAACATGTTGGTTTTACAACTAGGGAATGCAGAATTTGTGACTGTGTGTAACGTGCAAAAATCGATATGGGATCGATTGTAGTAATTTATCTGGTTACTGTTTCTAAAAGCTACCTTAAATAAGTATCTGTGACTTGAACATTTAGTAATGTGCTTTAAGCTTACTAGTATCTATTTTCTTCACTATAATGACTTAAACTTTCTGTATTTACGGCATTTACTAATGAGTATGATGGATTAAATGGTATACAACATTATTCCTATACAGTAGCTAATTTCTACTTCACATATGATTTTCTTTTATTGACGTGTACGTTTCTACATTATATGAAAATTATTTCTCTCTCATATTCACCTTTGTATTTCAAAAGTTTACTTGTTTTTAGTTTCGCTAGTTTAACGTATTAAACATTAATTTCAATTAATACCTATAGCGTCATCTCTGAGATGTACGTATTCTTATTATATATATTCTTAACTCTGAAAAAGGATCTGTTATTTTTCTATTTCTAAATAAATACACTGTATAAATAACGGTTTATTCTAACTAAACACATAAAGGCTATTGTGGTAACATTGATTTGATAAGAATATTTTTCAAGTTGTAAAATTGTTTCTTAAGGCGTTGACTTTCTTTTCAAAACCACTATTGCTGTGGAAGGTTTGGAAATTTCTAGAAAATTTTCCTGTTTCTATTTCGTATCACCATTTTTTTGGAAAATTTTCACAATATAGTTTCGCTTTGTTGTATAGAAGTGATATAATGGCTATTAAAGGCGGATATAATAGAAATAATTCACTCCATTCACACATTTAGGTTTCTAACACAAAAGAATTTCACAATACTTCTTCAAGGAAATAAAGTTAACAAATTGATTAAAACATTTACACTAACGCTCGCATTCGACCGTAGAGCAATTAGGGTTCCATACCATTACGTTAACATACAATTACGTTACCATATTTACATCAAGTTCATGTTCACGTCTGGTTTTGTCTTTATTGATGTAACAAGATTATCTACATCTCTGTGGCTTATTATTTGGATTGTGCCGTTAGTGTACTACAGCCAGCTGTGGCTCACGTAGTTGGGATTGCGTGATCGTTGAAGTTACATTTGTATTGAAGCTGGTGAAATCCTGGCTACCTTAAATAACACATAAATCTACGTAAACACAAGTCAGCTCTTTCCTTTATCGCATGTATAAATTGCCTTCAGCATATTATGATCGTCTATAACGAAATTAAGTATATTTACCTTAATTCTGTTAGCAAGTATTTGACAAACCTTTTACTCAAGAATGCAACTCGTACCTAAATTGCCTTCAGCAAGTTACGATTGCCTGCAACGAAATTAAATACATTTATATTAATTCTCTCAATCAGTATTGGTTAAACATAATACCTGTAGTATAAGTTCGGTGATAGTTTGATACCTGACTTCAGCTAATGTTCAACACAGTTTCTCTCATGTAGAACTGCTATATGTCAATTAAACCATTATTTAAGATTTTACGCACACTAAGCAATCAACATTTAGAATAATTTTTGTTAAAATTAGTTTTATGTGCCACGCCCGCAAGGAGCTCCAATTTGGGGATAATTAATTTTGTACTCCTGGTTATCTGGTCGTGCGCAGTAGCTGTGCTGAACTTTTTTGTTTATACCACATGTAACTTTTTTATGTAGCGTGATATTGAATCATATCAATGTTAGCGCAAAAGTTCGTGCTAATGTAAATGCTATTTGGTAACTCACATATACAGGGTGTTTAAAAAAGATGCGGCAATATTAAGGGGGGTGACTGCCTAGGTCATTTTATACAATAAAGTTCCTATAAATATAGGTCCGCAAACGCTTCGTTACCGATCTACAGCGTGTTGAAGTTTAATTTAAAAAAACAGTCAAAATTAGATTTTTCCAAAACGGCTTGAGATATCATAATGAAATTTTACGTGTCAATAGCTGTGTGAGACGCATACTTTGCAATACAACACGATGTTTCAGTCATACCATTGGCGCGCGTATTGGCACGTCACAGGCTATTTTTCAAGAAAAAAGTAGGATGCCTTTGTTCAATTGTGAAGAAAAAAGATCTCTTGATTTTTGATCGTACGACGTACCGTTTTTGAGTAACCAAAACATTTTGGTGCATGTCCATTTATCATGCGTACAAAAATATTTTTAAACATTCCTGTATTATTCACTGACATATTGAATTGAAGTCTCGTGATTAATAATTGTGTCGAATTTGTTGAAGTTCCTTATCATGAATCGCTATACGAATGCCGAGATGACCGACATGCACTACATTTATGGACTTGCTGATGGGAATGCATTAGAAGCTAGGCGGTTGTATACTGAAAGATTTCCGTGCCGTATTGCTCCTGATAGAAAAACTTTCGAATGTATTCATCGGCGTCTATATGAAACAGGCACATTAAGACGAAATGGAGGAGCAGGAAGGTCAAGGACAGCAAGAACGGTAGAGCTGGAAGAGGATGTGCTGGACATGATTGAAGAAGATCGAGGTACTTCTACTAGAAAAATTGCTGACGCTTTGGATGTAAGTAATGGGTCTATTTGGCACATTCTTAAGGAAAATTTGTTGTATCCATTCCATATACAACGCCTTCAAGCACTTTTTCCTGCTGATTTTTCTCCTCGCATTGCATTCTGTCAATGGCTTTTGCACAACTCCTGATGTTGATTCTGTTCACCGATGAAGCGAGTTTTTCAAGAAATGCAATACGGAATTTCCATAATAACCATGTATGGTGTGAAGAAAATCCAAATTAAATTGTTGAAGATCGTTTTCAACATCAGTTTTCTTTGAACGTTTGGATTGGGATTGTGGGTGACTGCCTAATTGGACCGGTATTTCTATCCGGGAGACTTACCGGAGAGGTGTATCGCAACTTTTTGGAAAACACACTTCCTGAATTTCTGGAGAACGTACCATTAGCAATTAGGGATGCAATGTGGTATATGCACGATGGCGCACCAGCCCACTTTAGTCAAGTAGCTCGTGATTTCTTAACACAGGCATACGGAAATCGTTGGATTGGCCGGGGTGGACCTCACTTATGGCCTGCACGATCCCCGGACTTAAATCCTCTTGATTTGTTCCTGTGGGGCCATTTGAAGTCCTTGGTGTACGCTACTCCATTGGAAAACGTAGACTTAAGAAATCGAATCATTACTGGGTGCAACTCAATTAAAACAGATCCTGGTGTTTTTGAGAGAGTTCGCCAGTCAATGAGGAGAAGATTGGATTCTTGTATCCGAGCTCGAGGTGATCACTTTGAACAGTTTTTGTAATTTTTGGTTGGTAAAATTTTTAGTTTGGTGAATTATTTGTTTTTTCCCTTGAATGAAACCCTTGCTTTTTAAAACTTTTTTTCTGTAATAAATGGGCATGCACTAAAATGTTTTTTTTACTCAAAAACGGTACGTCGTACGATAAAAAGTCAAGAGAACTTTTTTCTTCACAATTGAACAAGGAATCAAAACATATTTTTTATTTTTAGAGAAATCAGCGGCATCCTACTTTTTTCTTGAAAAATAGCCTGTGACGTGCCAATACGCGCGCCAATGGTACGACTGAAACATCGTGTTGTATTGCAAAGTATGCGTCTCCCACAGCTATTGACATGCTTCATTATGATGTCTCAAGCCGTTTTGGAAAAATCTAATTTTGATTGTTTTTTCAAATTAAACCAAATAAACACCCTGTATAATATACACGATTGTTTTATGAATAAGGTTGTATAATATACACGATTGTTTTATGAATAAGGTTGTTCGGACCAATTTCTTTTTCTAATTCAAATTGCTTAATTACTAATATTTCTTTTTATTCGAGATACATTAAGTGGATTGAACTAGCTTTTCCAATTGTATTTATGTATTTGAATCTTAAAGGGGTTTGTATTCAATTTGTTAAACTGAATTATTTAATTAATGTTTCTTTCTTGTAAATAACTGATTTAATAGGTTTATTAAATTGGCCTTTTCAGGTTAAGGTACGTAAGATCTTACGTCGGCCGGAAGGAGTATTATTGTTTTGGTATTATGATGATAAATTATAAATTACTGTGGGCGTAAGTACAAGCTCACGACTTGCCCTCGTCAAGCTCATTTTAACTTATATTTGTTTGGTTTTGGGGATAATATATACATATAATAATATAAAATATATATATATATATATACTGTGTATAACTTATTTTATTTATATAGCTATACAATAACGTTTGGCTTATTGCCTCCTTAGTTGGGAATTTAAGGAGAGAAATAAATTTACGTTTATTGGGGGAATTGTCACTTAATTATGATTCCTATTACTCCCTGTTTCAAGCTTAACAGGCTCTCTCCCTCTTCCAAGGAATAAGAAACTATTTCTTTTCCTTCTTTCTTTAAATCTTGTGGCGCCTATTTCGGTTCTTTTCTCGCTAACCAAATTCTAAATTTAACCTACTTTATCGATACCTCCAAAACACCCATGCAATCCGAGTGCTCTGTGGTCTTCGGGCCGTTTGATTGAGTTTTAACCGAGCTCACTCATTTCTCCCATTCTGTGCCGTGTGGTGGTTAGACACGTGGCATATGTCAGGATTAGAGAATATATGACTTGTTGATAACATGGTATATCCATATACCTACAAGGCAACTTCAACGGTACTTGTAGGAATATGATTTGAAATGAAAAGGAAGAACATTAGGGAAAAGCGAATGGAAGTCCATAAGAAAAGAAATTAATTATTAGAGAAAAAAGTTGTTATTATTGGAAAAACATTTATCTAAAATTTATTAATTCAAAATAAACTGTTCATTATTTCTAAGAGTACATTTCAGTTTATGTTAATACAAGTTATAGTTTACGTTCAAATATAGCTATAATAAACTAGCAATATAATTTCTTTTTGCTACTCCTGGTTATATCAAAATTGACATTTGCTTCTGTAACAGCGGCATCGATTTCTTCACTTATGCCAGTTGCATCCAAAGGATTTTTTTCCCTGTCAAACAAAAACTTATCTTTCATTGACATAATTGTGTGGAAAGAGAAAAGGAAAGGGCCACGTATTTCATTTCCTCCCCAAGGGAGAGGGCGGGCTGCTTGAGCTTTCCGAGCTCCTCCAGCCACAATGATGAATTCCCAGCATACATACATTACATATATATGCATGGTGGGATTAAGGATGAGTGTGATCCGGATAGGATCAGCAGGAACGGAGTTAGGGTTCTGAGGAGGAAAATACTAGCCCAGCATTCGCCTAAGTAGCCGCACATGGTGTGCAAATACGCAGTGGCCATGCCGTTACATGTGTATGAGGAAAATCCCCTGAAAAAACCTCATACAAGGTAGACGGTAACGAGAATCGAACCCATTACCTCCCGAATGCTAAGCAGATCGTGTCACCACTACGCTACCAGCTCAGTCATAAATTGTGTAACACACAACATGATTTAATAAGACCAACAATTTCTTAGTTTCGCATGGTATATTTGGCGAAATCTTTGTTTAAGGAGACCATTAGTATATTCCACTTTCCTTCTAAGCGAGCTGTGAATTTTATTGTAGTTTATTTTTTAATTTATATTTGACATTGCTTAAGTTTGCTAGCTTTATCTACATATCCATAACATCAGGAAACCGCAGTTTTCTAAAAATTTCAGTCTTTATTCTTTGCATTTCTTGTGCTGAAGGCCACCGGCTGGTGTGTTTAGCCATTTCATCAAAAAACAAATTCATGCGTGTTATAATTTCAAATAATGTAGAAGTTATGGGTTGAATCTGTCGGATACTTCAACATACTAGCACGAGTGTCGCACATACCACAAAAAAGTTTCCATATGCTTCCTTGTTTTTCTTTACCTAATTTTTTTTTATTAATATGTTACTAAAAATAAAGCGAACTTATAATGTAGCTGTTGCAAGAAGATTCGATTTTCCTTGAAACTATCAATTAAATTGTACATAACCACTTTTGAAACCCTGAAGTGAGTTATAAATTCCTCTTTATTGTAGTTAAGGATAGTAATTTCGCTATAGTTTTGTATAGAATTTCTTTCCGTTCTTCCCAAAATTCTAACTACTGTTTTTATTACTTCATCGTCCGAATTTTATGATGAAGTAACACAGTCATCATCGACGCTTTCCAAAAATAAAGCAATCAAATTTGCATTAGAATATTAGACATGATTACGTACTTTAAGGTTATGTTCCTCTAGCTCATTCGTTTTATATTAACCTGATGCAAGAAATTTATTATGATGGAAGGCACTCCAATCACGTGATTAATAAGACATTGACTAGCCTTATGGCTGTATAAAACGAATAAAGCTAATATAACGGGTGTCTATTAATGATTGAAGCTGACGTCATGTAGCAAATTTTGGTTAGGTTGGCACAACTACACTTCATTTCGTAACGAATGACATTAGAGTCCCATGGGGTAACCACCGTTGATGTAATTATAAACATTGTTTGTTAAAATTTTACAGAATACCCCTACTTTTGGAAATGTTTATTGCCAATATTTGCATATTACAATTATTTAACAAAATAAATTTTAAAATTATTGTTATGACAAAAATACAAACATTCTTCATTAAATTAATATAATTACAAAAAATGTTGAAAATGATGACTCTGATGATGTAGACATAAATTAATTCTCCGCTTCATGTTTTCAAAAATACGCTGAAGTTCTTCCTGTGCAATAAGCCTGAATCTCGTGTTCAACTGCTTCCATTAATTCATCTACACGGATTATTTGATTTTTCTGATTTTTTGGTGAAATATTACGCTATTATGTAGTATTCTCAAATCTTAGAAATTCCAGGACCGGCTTCGGAAAAATTAATTGGGCCTGTTCATATTAAAAAGTTCACTGTCTATACCATTTTTTAAAATTGTAATTAGTGGTTTTCAAAGTACGAAAAAAGACAATGAAAACCATGTGTGTGACATTTTTGTCACACTTTTATTTCATTTTTAATAAACTACCAATTTGGGGTGAAATTGTAAATCCGCCATGGCTTATCACATAATAATGTAATAATTGAAAAGAAACATTGTTAGTGGCAGATATTTTAACTAAAATAAGTACAGAATACGTAAACGTTGCTTTATCTACATTGTTACTGTCCCTTTGTGTTCTTTCCAGGACCGGATTAAATAATTTTTAAAACTTTAATTTTTAAAAGAAAATCGCCCTGTACATTTTTATAAAACGTAGCTGGAATAATCAAAATACTCAAATAAATTAGAAATTGCTTCATCTTCATTAGAAATATTTTATTATTAAATATCAAATCAATAAATGATAAATAGTAATAAGTAATAAAAAGCGACTCTAAGAAATTTTAAAATTAAAACTACATAACATGAAAACGTAAATAATTTGAAAACGCAAACTCACAATTATTTATAAATAATTACAAATGCTCGTAATTAATAAACTTTCTCTATTTCGTGTTGTAATAATTTACATTCTCACATTATTTTGCTGCAAAATAATGTGAGAAGGAGTCACATTCTTAAATGATTTCCATTTTTTTCTAATGTTGGTCATTCTGCGTTTTGCGACTGTCAAACTTCTCTAACCTCAAATTAAAATTAAACACGAGTAATGCTCTTTATAAATGTGAAAATATATCAAATTGAATAACTTAACACTTTATAAAAACAAAGTAATCAACAAATAAAAAGTATTCATTGTGGTTAGTAAACGTACAATTATTGTACACTTGGGTGTACTGTTCCATAATCGGAGATTGGGCATTTTATTTAACGCCGTGACTAATGGGTACATCGGGAGTACGAACATTTTTCGTACAGCCGAAACGATATGATTGTATGTGATGACGTAGAAGCAATCCTGACGAGGACAAATGTATAAACAATGACATTAGTTTAGATTAGGTAAACAAAACTACTGTAGTCTAACATCTACATTATATAAACAAAATAGGTTTTAATAAGTATCACTTTCAATGACAAAATGGTAAATGGCGTTTGGTGCAGAGGCAGTGGTAGTTGCCTGGCACGCGGATGGACCAGCTTCGATTCTCGTCCCATGCAATTTTTTTCTGTTAGGTTACAGTAGTTTTGTTTATCAAATCTACTTTTGTTAGATTACAGTAGTTTTGTTTATCTAATCTAAGAAAATTTCCTAACCTAACTTTTCCGCTGTATGAACAATTTTCTTATTCCGAATGTACCATTAGTCACGGCGTTTATTTAAATTTAAAATTATGCTGTCAATGTCAATTATTATTTTTAGTGTTGCCAACTTCAAATAATTAAACTAGTGAAAATTAATTTTATTTATAAAAAATCGATGGTTTAGTAATCGGATTACTCAACAGAGAAAACTTTACAAAACACACGTTGCAGAAGGGCCATTCGCTTACTCGTCAGTTCGACCACTTGCGTCTCTGCCGCTCGTGATCGAATTCCTGGCTAGTGCGCGAATTGGCTACCTTCTGCAACTTGTATTTTAATGTACTATTCTTGCAAATATGGCATGAGAAATACTTATGTATGGATCAAGGTAGGCTATGATATTTTGACATTTCTTGTACTTAACAGTTATTTGTAAACATTATTAGTATTATTTATTTATTCAAACTAATATTTCATTTTTTGCATCTGTTTTACAATATTGTTAAAGTTTTTGTTATTTTTTAATTAAAATGTCACTTTTCAACTGCAGAATATGCAGACATAATTTTTGTATACGGATTCTGTAATGTAAATGATAGAGCTGCTGCTAGGGAATACGAAAGAAGGTTTCCTGGTCGCCGCGTTCCCAGTCATCCAACGTTTGGATCTGTTTTAAGTTATTTGCGAGAAAATGGCACTTTCCCAAAAGCAAATACAGAAAGAAATGTTGATGATCTACAGGACGACAATATTGTTGATGCTGTTCTTGCGAATCCAACAACAAGCACCAGGAAAGTAAGTCGAGTTATGTTACCCAATCAAAAGTAAGTAGAGTCTTACGAAAAAATCGTTTACACCAATATCAAATAGTGCTGCGGCTACATCCTGGAGATGAAATCCACAGGTTGCAATTTTTTAACTGGATTATAAATCATAGAGTAGAACTATGCAGGACATTGTTCACAGACGAAGCACAGTTTACAAGGGATGGGATAAATAATTCTCGTAATGCACATGTGTGGGCAGAAAAAACCCTCCTGCTGTTCGAGAGTTCCGTTCCCAGGTCAGGTTTTCAGTCAACGTGTGGATTGGTGTAATAAATGATCAACTGACATGGCCTCACTTTTTTGATGGTCCTCTAACAGGACAAGTTTACTTAGAATTTTTACAAAATGCTTTGCATAGCTTACTTGTCCACATAGGAATCCGAGGGATGTATTTTCAACATGATGGGGCGTCGCCTCACTTTTTAGTTGCAGTAAGAAATCATTTAAACAATATTTATGGGAACAGGTGGATCGGACGTGCAGGTCCTATTTCGTGGCCTCCACGGTCCCATGTTTTCAACCCTGCAGACTATTATGTTTGGGGACGATTGAAAGAGTTAGTTTATTCGGAAAATATTAATTCCCGAAAACAACTAATTAATAAAATTCTCCTGTGTACGAATGTTGTTAGAAATGATCCTCTGACAATTCGCAAATCGATAAGACATTTAACAATTGGGCAACAAAATGCGTAGAGGCTACTGGGTTTCATTTCGAAAATTTACTATAATTTATTATCACCATTTTCTTGTTTACATTCTAGTAGCTATGGATATGCTTTAGTTTTAGTTTTATTTTCAAAATAGTTTGGTATTGTTATTGGCTACAATTTAGTTATTGTTCTTGGAATTTAAATGAAATAAGATATGATTACCTTGATACATATGTATTTTTCATAACTATTATATTTGCAAAAATAAAATGTGGAGTGATCTTTAGAGCTTAATAATTATTAGTAATTGTAATTATTTATAAATTATTGTGAATTTGTGTTTTCAAATTATTTACGTTTTCATGTTATGTAGTTTTAATTTTAAAATTTGTTAGAGTCGTTTCTTATTACTTGTTGTTACTATTTATCATTTATTGATCTGACATTTAATAATAAAATATTTCTAATAAAGATGAAGCAATTTTCAATTTATTTGAGTATTTTGATTACTCCAGCTACGTTCTATAAAAATGTACAGGGTGATTTTCTTTTAAAAATAAAATTTTTAAAAATTGTTTAATCCGGTCCTGGAAAGAACACAAAGGGACAGTAACAATGTAGATAAAGCAACGTTCACGTATTCTGTATTTATTTTAGTTAAAATATATGCCACTGACAATGTTTCTTTTCAATTATTACATTATTGTGCGATAAGCCATGGCGGATTTACAATTTCACCCAAATTTGATCGTTTATTAAAATTGAAATAAAAGTGTGACAAAAATTTCACACTAATGGTTTTCATTGTCTTTTTATGTACTCTGAAAATCACTAATTACAATTTTAAAAAATGGTATACAGAGTGAACTTTTTAATATGAACAGGCCCAATTAATTTTTCCGAAGCCGGTCCTGGAATTTCTAAGATTTGAGAACGCCGATCGAATACTACATAATAGTGTAATGTTTCACCAAAAAATCCGTGTAGATATTATATCCAAATGAATTTTTTTATCAAAATTGATAAATCACCCTGTATATTAAGTTGGCACTTTTAATGGTCATATGATATTCCCCATAAGGGACTCTGGATAAGGTATAAGTATGTAAAGTTCGTCATGACTCACCCTGTATAATTGAAAGATTTCATTTGAGAGTGATTTTTTTACTATAAATTCATTCATACAATTTAGTTCAGTTGAAACGCAAAAATATGCATTTTTAAAAAAGTTAGCAGGTACTGATGAAAAGTCAATTCTTATCAAAATTTGAAAACTTTTGGAAGATTTGTAATTACTAACCTGTTCGTATAGGATGAATTGGTTAAAATCTCATTTATTTTCAGCTAAAAATAATGAAGTTACATGACTTCAAAGTCTCCGTATGTAAAATATGAGCAAAAAAACAGTCCTTTTTCTATTGCTTTATAAATAACTACCGAAGAGGTTCACTTACAATTTTCATATTTAATGACCGTTGGTATATGTGTACAAGATACATTCGTGCCAAATATCAAAACAATCGAACGCCAAATAAAAAAATTATAACATTCTAAACTCAGGTGTAGTTTTTGAAACCAATAGTAGTGACATCTATTTTTATTTTATCACAATAGCTTTTAATACGTCATAAACGTAAACAGTATGAATGTAAAATAGTAATTTAGAGCTCAGATTTATATGCACGAAAATTAGTTAAAATATGCGCATATATATGCATCTAAAATCTTTAAAATATGCACTTGATTCTGTAAAATATGCACAAAAATATGCAGCATATGCACTAAATGTTACTCACAATAATAGACAAAATATTTTATACATTTATTTTTAAAATAATACATATACAATATATATAAAACAATAATTACAATATTAATGACTAATGACTAATGAGATTAACTAATAGAATAGTAGATTTGTGGAACTTTCGTCCCCACATTTCGTCCCCACATTTCGTACCTGCACATTTTGTCCCAAGACAATTTCGTCCCCACATTTCGTCTCCACATTTCGTCGCACATTTCGTCCCTACATTTCGTCCCCGAAAGCTTGTGTAATAAGGAGGGTAATGAATAGACCTCGGAAATATGTTATAACATAAGAAGATATGGAAGAACATATTTGTGGCTTTTACTGTTACTGCATATTTGCAATACTTTTGCGCAATAAAGCATATTTTGGCAAATTTTACAAAAGTGTTAATAAAAAAAAATGTTTTTACCTTTTACAACAAGCTTTAATCTGATAATGCCTTAATGATACTTATTTCTAGATCTCAAAAATTTTAGATCTATTTTTATTATTTAGTAATGTTAATTTGACGATGTGGACAAGATATTGAGATTTTTACCTTTTACAACTTAAGATTTAATCTGATAATCACTTAATGATGGTAGTTTCTAGAATTCAAATATTTTAGATCTATTTTATGATTTAGAAATGTTAATTTAACGATGTCGACAAGATATTGTTAATTGTTAGTTAATTTGCCAAAATATGCTTTATTGCGCAAAAGTATTGCAAATATGCAGTAACAGTAAAAAGGCTATAAATACGTTCTTCCATATGTTCTTATGTTATAACATATTTCCGAGGTCTATTCATTACCCTCCTTATTACACAAGCTTTCGGGGACGAAATGTGTGGAGACGAAATGTGCGGGGACGAAATTGTCTGGGGACGAAATGTGGGGACGAAATGTGGGTTACGAAAGTTCCGTATCCCAGAATAATAAGACAATAACAGACAATAAAAATCATTAATTATTTAGTTTATTGTTATTTACATTACCAAAACAGTTTATAATCCTATATTTTTCTAAATTCTGCATAATAAACGATTGCCTTCTATCGGAAAGTATATTGTTGTATATAGAAAAACTTCGCTCTACATCTACAGATCTAATGGGCGCATATTTTAAAACAGAAATGATTGCAGGATCTACATTACTTAGCATCAATTCACCTTGTAAAATTTTTGAAACATTTTCAAGAATGTTAAACCCTTCATTTTTAATTAGAACACCACTAAGTTTTTGATCAGTGATATTTCCAATTTTTCCAGTAACTCCGAGACTATTAACTAATTCAACTGCCTCCGTCAAAGGCATTCCCTGTTTTCTAAATTCAAAATTGTTTCGACGATAGGGTTGTAATTGGCTTTAATAAATGCTAACTGCTGTGGTAGTTCAGACTTCCGCAACACGTTTTTGATTCTATAACTGGTGCTGAATAGGGACCGTACTCAGCTTTGTTTTGTTAAATGGAACCCTATATTTATTTAATTTTATTATAATTTGTCTTGTTGAATGCTAAAAACGGTACTTCGTTTTAAATTTATTTTGGCGTTGGTTAGAGCATTTTTCTTTAAAAAGTGAAAATTTATACCTTTACTTAAATTCTTCTGAAGACTTTAATATTAACAGTAGAACTGTAAGATTTGGCAGACGGTAAACAAGACCTTGCTCTATCTTTTGACCTTAATACTTCCTGATTATATACTGGTGTTTACAAAATATGGTCAATTTTGCAAATTTGAAATGACCATAACTTTTGTTTTAAATGGAACACCCTGTATTTTATCATGTCATTGTGTTCTGTTTTAATTCTCTTTTTTCATTAAGCGTAATATACCTAACGTTACGCGTTCTCGAAATATTTAAGATTTGTTGCAAAATTAATAAAATAATCATGACTTTTGCTTTGAATATTTACAAATCGTAAATGTCTTGTTGACCATATGGTCCAATAAACACTAATGGGCAAACGTTTACTTCTTATTCGAGTTTTTAAAATCATAATTTTATAATATGGCAATAAGTGTAAAAAGGGCATCCAGTAGGCCTGCGATTCATAATTCCTGACGTTTGGCTTAAACGTCATTCACTAGTTCCTCAGTTTAGTGTGAAAAATGAAATTTTCACAAGATGAATGTATTGACATGGTCCACGCTTTGGGTGAAGGTGAAAGAAATTCATTTCTTGCTTCCAGAATTTATCAACAACGATTTCCTGAGTGCAGGGATCCTGATCCAAGCATATTTGAAAAACTCAAAGAAAGATTTGAAAGAACAGGACATGTACAATACGAAAGAAAAGAACGAGAAAAAAGGGTTATAAACGAAGAAAACGTATTTGTGGTACTAACCAGTGTAGTGGAAAATCCAAACGTTAGCATAAGAAACCTCAGTGCTGATTTAGGTATTAGTCAAACTAGTTTTTCCAAGATTATTCAAAAAAATAAATTTCATCCATACCATTTTCAATTAGTCCAAGAGCTGAATGCAAACGATTTTCAAAGACGCTTGGAATTCTCCCAGTGGGCACTGGAATGATTAGTACAGGACAATGATTTCTTTAAACACATTTTGATGACCGACGAAGCAACCTTTCATAAAAATGGTCTTGTGAACAGGCATAATTTATTTTGACAATACAAATCCACGCTATTAGAAGAATAGATCATCAGCATCGCTGGTCTTTGAATGTATCGGGATAGTAAACCATATAATTGGACCTTACTTTTTTGAAAGAAACATTAATGGTCAAACCTATCTTGAATTTCTTCAAAATGAGTTACCTCCGCTCCTTGAAGAATTGCCGTTAGACATACGTCAAAGGATGTGGTTTCAGCAGGATGGTGCGCCTCCCCACTATGGTCGCATTGTTAGAGAACATCTAGACAGAACGTTTCCCAATAAATGGATTGCGAGAGGAAGGCCAGTAGGATGGCCAGCTCGGACTCCTGATCTGACAAAATTAGATTTTTTCCTGTGGGGTTATATTAAAAGCTTAGTATACCAAGAATCTCCTACCACCAAAGAAGATATGAAAATTAGAATACGGAATGCATTTTAAATGGTTAACCAAAATATGCTGCGAAATGTTGAAGATTCTTTTTTGAGGAGAATTCACACCTGTTTGCAAGAAAATGGTGGACACATCGAGCATTTGATTTAGTTATAACTTATTATAATTTTCTCAATAACTTATGATTTTTCAAATACAAATTCTTTTGTTTGCTTTATTACTTTTGAATAGACCGTCCAATTCGTCACAATTGTCATTAATTTTGCAACAAATCTTAAATATGTCGAGAACGCGTAACGTTAGGTCTATTACATGCTTAATAAAAAAGTAAGAGTATTAAAAACAGAACACGATGACATGATAAAATACATGGTGTTCCATTTAAAAAACAAAAGTTATGGTTATTTCAAGTTTGCAAAAATTGACCAAAATTTGTAAACACCCAGTATAGTATAATCAGGAAGTATGAAGGTCAAAAGATAGAGCAAGGTCTTGTTTACCCGTCTGCCAAACCTTGCAGTTCTACTGTTAATATTAAAGTCTTCAGAAGAATTTAACTAAAGGTATAAATTTTCACTTTTTTAAAGAAAAAATGCTCTAACTTGGCAACGCCACAAAATAAATTTAAAAACGAAGTACCGTTTTTAGCATTCAACAAGACAAATTATAATAAAATTAAATAAATATAGGGTTCCATTTAACAAAACAAAGCTGAGTCCGGTCCTGCAATTATGGAACACCCTATAGGGCTGAAACTATTTTTATTCAATGCACATCTAAGTCTGATATAGATCGGCGCTATAACATTTTTTTAATTTTTAATAATAAAGCCAGGATCTTCGGACGGCGCACTAATGACACACCCTGTATATGCATCTAACATCTTTTAAATATGCACTTGATTCTGTAAAATATGCACAAAAATATGCAGCATATGCACTAAATTTTACTCACAATAATAAACAAAATATTTTTATACATTTATTTTTAAAATAATACATATACAATACATATAAAACAATAATTATAATATTAATGGCTAATGACTAACGGGATTAACTAATAGAATAATAAGACAATAACAGACAATAAAAATCATTAATTATTTAGTTTATTGTTATTTACATTACCAAAACAGTTTAGTCATATATTTTTCTAAATTCTGCATAGTAAACGGAAAGTATATTCTTGTATATAGAAAAACTTTACTCTACATCTACAGATGTAATGGGAGCATATTTTAAAACAGAAATGATTGCAGGATCTACATTACTTAGCACCAATTCACCTTGTAAAATTTTTGAAACATTTACAAGAATGTTAAACCCTTCATTTTTAATTAGAACACCACTAAGTTTTTGTTCAGTGATATTTCCAATTTTTCCAGTAACTCCGAGACTATTAACTAATTCAACTGATTCCGTCAAAGGCATTCCCTGTTTTTCTAAATTCAAAATTGTTTCGGCGATAGGGTTATAATTGGCTTTAATAAATGCTAACTGCTGTGGTAGTTTAGAATTCCGCAACACTTTTTTTGATTCTATAATTGCTGCTGAACTATCAGATAAATCTACAATTACTTCTTTAATTGTATTAAAATATTCCGCATAGAAAATAGCAGCATTTAACCAAGTACTCCACCTAGTAATAACAGGTTGGGGGGCAGAGGTGTATTGGGTAATTTTTCTTTGTACAGTTGTATTCTCATGGGCGCTTTTATAAACACTTTTTTAACACTACTAATTAAAATATTTACAAATGGAAATTGTATCCTTATTTCTTCCGCTACACTATTAATCACGTGGGCTAAGCATGTTGTGTGAATTAAATTTTTATAGAATATTTTTAGGTTTTTTGCTGCTTTAATCATATACGTAACTGCATCCGACAACATCAATACGATTTTTTCGGAAGGAACCGCTTCGGGAAGAAAAAAATTTGTTAAGCCGTCGTTTACAAATCTAGTTATTGTTAAATTATCTACTTTATCGATTTCTTTGCAGCTAATTAAATAACATGGGTTGGCATGTACCCCATCTAAGATCCCAAGCATTAGATGGCTCGCCCACAAGTATCGGTGCTTTCATCTACAATACCCACACGGTTTCGTATTGTTTTCATTGTACTAATATAAATAGCATTAATACATTTTTTTCTTAATGTACTTTCGTCTGGAATTGACATTTTACAGAATTTTTCCAGAAAATACTGAAAACTTTCGTTTCCTAACTTTGATAATGGTATGTTTGAATTAACAAGTGCCTGACACAGTTCTAAATTAAAAGTTTCCCTTCCATTGTTTGTAGAACTTGCAACCACTGATTCCTTTAGGGATAGTTGTGTACCGTCTTTTTTCAATCTAACTTGATGAGTACGCTCACGTGGGGGCCGTATTTTCCACCCCTATGGTTTCTTTTCGGAGGCCTTTTTCAACCCTTGATTTTTACCCCTATGGTTTCTTTCCAGAGGTCATTTCCAACCCTTTTCATCCCTAATTATTTTTGTTTTTACTCGCTTACTTGAGGGGCGTATTTTTTCACCCCTATTTTGTGGCTGCACACGTGTGAGCTCGTATTTTTCACCCCTATGGTTTCTTTCCAGAGATCTTTTTCAACCCTTGATGGAATTTTCACCTTAATTACCGCCTCTTTGGCAGCCATACCTTTTTTGTACTTGCTCACGTGAGGGGTGTATTTAGGGTTAGGTCTTGGGGTTGGTCTTGGACTTGGGGTTGGTCCAGACGTTGGCCTTTGGGCTAGAATAGGGTAACGGCATCTTTTCGGGGAGCCTTTTTCAATTGCACGTGTTCTGATTGAAAAAGATTTTTATTTAAGCTGTGTTTATTAATATGTATTAGGACCCACTTTTATTTTATCAAATGAGATTGCATAATTGTATTTCTTTTAATTCCTATCTGTAGATTGTAACCTTACGAAATTTTATTTATACATTGGGGTTGTATTCTAATAATTAAATTTCACTGTCAGTTTAAATTAATCTCAACACGCAATGCAAAAAATTATTTAAAGTTAATTTCACGACACAGTAATCAGAATATTGTTTTTCTAAACGAATATTAAAACTGGTTCCTTACCTTTGAAATATTTTTAATCACCATCCTCTCGTTAAAATTGTTGTATATGCACAGGTCCTCGGTATCCAAACACTTAATATGTTTAAAGAAGATATGTTGTTTGCACTAGCTGTAGTTAAATTTGTACAACTAAATAAATAAATTAAGGTTATAATAACCGTTTTGCTGGCTACACGTATAAGCACACTAATATCACCTTCTATGTTTTTACGTTTATGAATAGTTGATATAAAACTAGCTACTGATTTCCCCATAATTAATTTTAGAGTGTAAACATACAAACAATCTAACTATCTTTATCACACTTACTGCAACTCGTATTTACCTTTCTCTTAAAGTAATTAATAGCAAAGCGGTTTGAACAAAATGCTGTACATACACATGCAAATTGTTTTTATAAAAAACCTCATTAAAAGTTTGGAATGTAATAATTACATGTTTTAAATTCCACAATATGTAGTAAGAAACTACTGTTCCTGTTTTCTTTTAGCTAATTACTGTGTAATTATATAAACCTGTTAAATTTAATAGTCCAAAAAATTGATTACCAATATCGAATGGGTAACATAATTTCTTTTAAAAAACACTAAATCATAGTTTTTATAACACGATTTTTAAAAACACACATGCTGAATTAAAAAGAAAAAAAACTGTAGGTATTACGTAACGCTTAATTAAAAAAAAGTAAAGTACTAAAAAATCTCTTTATTTATCAGAATAGAATGGTTGGGTAACAGGCGTTAAACAATAATTTAATTATCTCGTCATTTACAATTAAACGTGTACTAAAAAAGTTTTTTACAAAATCAATCATTGATAAACTATTTAATCTAAAATACAGAAACGTTAACGTATAAAGTCCACACACATCCGAATGGTAATCCTGCAGTATTGTTTTATTGTAATGGAACCATCTAAAATTCTTCTCTAGGAAACGTAAACGATACCCTTGAGGTGGTCGTCCAAAGGAATCAAAATACTCTCCGTTACCATTATCATCAATGTAGATAGCTGTCCAATGCTGACCTGGTTTGTCTGCAGGATCCGTGTTTACAATAATTGCACACGGTCTAGGTGCGTGTCTCGGTAGTTGATTATAAGCACATACAAGCCAAAACACATTCTTCTTGTGGCTGGGGATCGATTTCAAACATTTCAACACTTGCACCGCATATATCTTTGAAATTGGTATGGGTCTAGTTTTGCAGTAGTAAGGCGTTTTCCAGTGCACACATAGGCCCAGTAATGTTATGGCTTAAACAGCTATATGCTTTTGTTTCCTTTTTCAACTGTTTAATCGATGAGCAACCAGCCTCCTCCAGGTTTACTACAGGTTTGTTAAGAAACCTTAAAAACTGTTGTTTTTCACTGCTCTTAACCTGAATTTTGTTAAATGGGCGCAACACTCTCATCAACTCCTCACGCAAATTTTTATAGTGTACATGACCTGACCACCATTTCAGCCCATGATAATTATCCTCCATAAATTTTATCTGTCGTGACATGGATCCTGATATAAAGTAACCTCAAGATGGTTTTATCAGCATCAACGATAAACGACCATGATCTGTAACCACGGCAATTTCTTTCGGTATGAATTCGTTGTTAACACCACTAAACCCTTGTACGTCCAAGTATACGCCCATCTTCTTTGGGCTGCTGCTGTACACTGCAGCTTGCAGGTTAGATCTACCACTTTTAACAGTTAAAATCCACAACGACGTTCCGATGTTTATCAATCTCGATCACGTTATCGAACTCTGCATACACCAAACAGTTAACGGTTACGGTGAGCGCTTCTTCAAATCCGACTTCCAGCCGAAGGGCGCCGTTTCTAACTAAATTTCAGGGCGTACTAGCGTTTGCAGACAAGTCAGGTGTTAGGTCAAAGGCCATTAAACAGTAGCCGTTGGGGTACTCACTTCTCGACATATCGTTACCTTCATTCAGAAAATGAATACCCGTACCGGAGAATAAGGTGTGGTATGCTCTAACGTATAAACCATTAGCTGTAAAGTCTGGTTGTAAGGCCTTCGATGGAATTTGTTGTCCGTCAATATATAACGACATGTAGTTGATATTGCAGTGATGAAAATTGAACGGGTTTGGGGGGTAATCACCGTTGAAGGCTTTATTTGCTACAAATCCTACGATGCATCGTTTAGGTAACTGACCCAGGAAAACATCATCCAGTGATTTTCGCTGTAACAGGGTATTTTGCGACAGTTGTTTCTAAAGCTTTAGCGTGCGCAATTAGAATAGTTGGATTGATTCGTATACGTCTCACCAGTAAACTAGCGTCTATAATTCGCGTCTTGTAATTTCAAGCGAGCGCCGCCGTTAGGCTAAAGGTGTCTCTTGATCGTACAAATTTAGCCTTTAACTCAACACCACTTATGAGAAACTTTTCTTGATTAAACAAATCCGAGTGCACGTGACCAATCATCTCTATCTGTTTCCCGGCTTGACGTTTTGAGAAACCGTTGTTTGCGTTTCCCTGTGTATTCATCTGTCCAGCTGTATCATTGTGCCATAAGGTACAACCTAGATATGAACTCTTGGCCTCCTTTCCATAATTTAGCAGCGTTTCGATATATGAACGGTAAGCGTAGGTGTTGTTTGGTTGTGACACCATCTTCTTATTTAAGTAAACCTCCACCTGTGAGAAAATCGAATGCATCCAATTGTCTACCGGTGCTACATCAGCGTCTGTAAGTGCTGTATCATCTTGCTTTAGTACTTTAGTTGTGATGTACAACATGGTCTGGCTTAAATCTATGTAATCGTTTCCATTTCCGGGGACTACAAATTCTATTGGGGCGTCGTCACTCAGAGCTGATAAGGGCGCTTGTAAAATATCCATTCACCACTCTCGATACTTGTCTGCGTCGACGGTGAAGCGAACAAATCCAATTCGGACTTGACGCATTCACACGATTGGGCATGTAGAAAAGCCATTATCTTGAAAATATATCGTCGTAAGTAGGCTTCTTTTTAGCAACAGCTCTCGGTAGACACTGGTTATTATCGGACAGGCGTACTCTTTTATAACCCGAACCCTCCATCATTTTATCGATTTTCTCGTCGGCTTTACGCTTAAGGTTTCTACCTGCCTCATGAAATCTTTCTTGAAACGAATCCTTAATAGGTCGATCCTCTATGACGTCACCAAGAATATTAGAACCCGTTCTAAGACCTTCTTTTCCAATAGCCTTTGCGCCAGACTTAAATAAAGATATTATACTTCTAAATATACCACCTAACCAGCTCCCTATTCCATGACCACGTTGATATGGCGCACCTCTGTAGATAGAACCGATACCGTTACCGGCCTGATAAGGGCAAACCATTAATGTACTTTCTTAAACTGTAGCTTCAGACACGACGTATCAAACTCAAATGGCATTGCTGCACCCGTATCTGTTTTTATATTAAGCTTGATGATTTCAAATTCCCGTGTCATCACCGGTATGTAGCGTGCAGGCGAAAAAACACATCTTTATGACTCCCGTAAGCATAGTTTTCTGAAGTAATGTTTATTACACGCATAAGCGGAGATAAAACATAGTGCATAACTTGCGGTTCAACGATGTCGCAATAAACAAACATCTGAGTTGGTAATCCTATCCATATACTAGAGGGGTGAGGGGGCGTTGGTTCCATAGCTATGTTCTGATACGGATGATAACCCAATTGTAAGGCTAGACGTTGTGAGAATCCGAATAGCGAGAGCTGAGTTTTTAATTTCGTAGTGACGCGCTTAGTTAGATTATGATATTCGATACTTAGCAATTTACTTATTAGTACATGGTTATTTAGCTCGTTGGTAATTTCTTCTATGTGTACACTGCTCGCCACAAACTCTTTGCCTTTATCCGTCTGTAGATTTGCCGGAGTATTGTCGCAATCCTTATAAATATCCGCGAATGCTTCAATTACAGATGAGGCTGTCTTCGCTTTAAGTGCTGTTGCCCATGCCCTCTCGCTAAATACATCAATTACCGTTAGTATGTAGTTGTATCAACTATTGCGTTTACTTAAAGTACGCATATCACAAAGATCCGCTTGCCACAACTCGTAAAGGTTACTCACAATATATTTATTTCGTGGAAACTTTTTTCTGACTGGTTTATGTACCGTATAAGCTTCCTGTGCCTGCAGCCAATTTTTCACTTTATCATATTTTTTTTTATCTTTTACAGCATTAGTTAAAAGTGTTATACCAGCGAACCCTGCTGGGTGAGAGGGATCATAGTATACAGCATCCATGTTATGTCCGCCACGAATCCCAATCTAGCGAAATTCCTCTTCTTCTTCTTTGAGAGATTCTTCTCGGTGTTTCCCGCGTTTCACTATCAGCATCGTAATTCTCACCTGTAGTTGTTGTGATGGTCCGTTCAACGCTGGGTGATACAGAAACATCATGCCATTGCGTATTTCCGATAAACTCTCATGGTATATTTATCTCTTTAATGTACGTCGCAAACTGACGCCAATCGCGCGGGTTTGTAGTTTTTCGATTTCTTAACGTCTCGTGAACCAGATCGATAATGTTGGAATGTGGTATGATCTCGCCTTTTATTGTGACAGTACCTCTTTTATCCCAAAAAACATCGCGCTCGTATTCAGTATACATAAGAAAGCTACGCCTTTTCTCTTATATGAAGGCGGAAGCGTTGATACTATCTCGTCGTCTGTCAGACCTTTGCGTTGCGGTGAACCTCTAATATCATCAGCAACAGCGTCACCGCTGATTGTTATGCTGGTGGGCTGACGTAACTGATTGGAAAAGTGTAGATATCTTTGAAGAACTTGGTTGTACTGCTGCCATTTATCATGGTCAGTCATTTTGGTTTTTAAAACTTTATCCATATCGTTACCCAGCTGCGTTAAAATATTGTTTTGTGTAACATCTGGTGCCTGTAAGCGCTGTATAAAGTCCATCGGTAGAATAATCATCTTCTTCAGATTGTGGTCCATGTTTATTGGAATAGATTACCCAGGATTCCGCCGAGTAATGGTCCTAACAGGAGTGGTAGAAATGCACCACTTTTTTGTACAAGAAACTGTTTCTTCTTTTTTATAGATTCGCCTCTCTGCGCCAAACGTCTTAAAGTGTGCTTATGTTGAGAGAGTCGCTGACAGAGGTACACGACCTTTTAAAATGTTATGTGCACAGTCGCAGCAAATACACTCTACCTGCTCACTATCCAAACATTTCAATGAAGCGTCACGTTGACTTTTACTTAATCTGGCAATGCACGCAGGATATCAGCGTTCTCGCTTAAAACGTCAGCCATCATATATGATGTAATTTTTATGGCTGTGAGGCTTAAACCCTTTTTTCGCTATATATACCTGGCAGATACCTTGAGGTTCTATAACGTAGCACATCCGGTGTATTCTGTTTTAAATCGAACAATAAATATCCGTGCGGGCTTGAAGTAGCATCTTGGTACGCGGCTTCTAAAAATTTCGGGTTGTCCGGCGAAATCTGTCTTGCTAAATGCTGTATCTGTGCTCTGTCACGTGGGTTCTTAAACAAAATTATGTAATGTGCGTTGAGAAAAATATCCCGCTGTCCACGTCCTTGATGAAATATGTTCTGCGTTAATAAAAACACGCTTAGATTTCGATGATGACAACCCTTTGTAAAAATATCAACCACAGAGCCGTTCGTTTCGCGTATTAGATCGTCAATTATTATTAAGACAGGCTTTTCAACGTCAAACTGTTCCATATCAGGTCAACCCTTTTGAAATTCCACATAGAGATCTTTGAATAAAGGCTGCCACTCACTGTAAAACCAGATAATTTTTTCAAAACCTGTATCTCAGGCAGTTTCGATATTTTTTAGAAAATCCACGATAAAATACGATTTCCCACAATACGACGGACCCGCAACTATTGCCGAAAAGGGGTGCTTAAACTGACCTTCCATTTTGAATCGCTAAACGATACTAACAGATACTCTGCCAGCAACCTCGTTTAAATAGACTAAATAAAAATCTTTCTTAATCAGAACACGTGCAGTTGTCTAACCTCCAAGGGTTGTACTGCTCTTAATGTTACCGAAAGGACCTTAATTAGGGTTGAAAAAGCCTCCCCGAAAAGAAGCCGTCACCCTACCCTAGCCCAAAAGCCAACGTCTGGACCAACTCCAAGACCAACCCCAAGATCAACCCCAAGACCTAACCCTAAATACACCCCTCACGTGAGCAAGTACAAAAAAGGTATGGCTGCCAAAAAGGCGGTAATTAGTGTGAAAATTCCATCAAGGGTTGAAAAAGACCACTGGAAAGAAACCATAGGGGTGAAAAATACGAGCTCACACGTGGGCGGCCATAAAATAGGGGTGAAACACTACGCCCCTCAAGTAAGCGAGTAAAAACAAAAATAATTAGGGATGAAAAGGGTTGGAAATGACCTCTGGAAAGAAACCATAGGGGTGAAAATCAAGGGTTGAAAAAGACCTCCGAAAAGAAACCATAGGGGTGGAAAATACGGTCCCACACGTGAGCGTATAAAAAGTGAAAGGTGGGTTTTCTCCAGAAAATCCAAGATGGCGCATGGTGCCCCCGTTCTACTTTTTTGTAAGGGAGTTCTAATGTGTTGCTTGTAGGCAATTATTTTTAAAATCAAAAAGCCCCTACTGAAAATCTAATTAATAAAAAATACTACTTACCATTTTGCTGCATGTCTTACATAACACTTTTTCGCGATCGAGTACGTATAAGCTCTGGAAAGTCCTTCATCCAAACCGAAAACAAACTATTAATTTTTGCCATTAAATAATCACACTGCGCCGATTTTGTAGTTTAAAGCTCGCCACGTACTTTCCAATCAATGTTCACTACAACACGGTCTTACAAATACAGCGTTACTTAAATTTAAAATCTGAGTACTAACCACTTTAACAAAGATCCTTTCCAAGGACAAGTCAAATATTGCCGACAACTCAGGGATTAAGAATGGAACACCCCAAAAATAAATGTCACCAAACAACCACAATAATAGTTAATAGCATTTAAGCACGTAATCCTGCATTTCGGAAAATCCCTTAATCCGCTTGAAATATTTCTGAGCAAGTTAGTCAAGATAACAATAGGAAGGAATTAGTGATGGAAATAATCGAGACATTTCCATAATCGATTATTTTATTATTATTTATTAGTAACCGAGATATTTTAATTATCGACTAATGTCAGTAGTTACTAATTAGTAGTTTGAAAATTTCTAAACTAAATGATCATTAAAAAAAGCTACTAAAGAAATGCAAATTATTGAAACGAGCTTTTCCCCCGCAAAATTTTGCGGTAAACATATGATTTGAAATTGTTTCTTTGAGAACAAACTTAAGATGTTAGCGTTGGGTGCTAGACTTTTGCAAAATTTAAATCAAATTTGTAAAAAAATTAAAACCTTAAAATCAAATTCTGGCTCCGTTACTTCTTTCTACACAAATTTACGTTTATATCAAACAAATCGTCGAAATCGGTCAAGCGGTTGTCTCGCAATCTGCGTGAACTAAATGACCCGATCATTTTAATATATAGGATTATGTAATTTCATTTGTTTGAGTAGGTTAAAAAACATCTTTAAACTTTTCATATAAGCATTGCGCATATTGAAATTGCTTATTAACATTAAAGTATCCGGTCTATTCACCCATTCATAGAAATAATCTCATTAAATTGCTAATTGGAATTTGGATAACAAATGTAATTAGTCAAACGAACAATAATAGTAACTTATTGCCAATGGCCCTCAGAACAATAACCTATTAAAAATTTGAAACTGAAAAATTTACTGCATTCTACCTTAATGAGTTTCCTGTAGATAAATAAATATGCAAGAATACACATAATTTAATATAGTTCCATTGAATCTCCAAAATTGGAAGAAGAAAAAAAAACGGCGAAAAACTTCACGAATGTATAGGATTATATTATATATTATATCATTATAAAAAAAATTTTAAGTGAAAAAATATGCCATAAAATGCACGCAATGAGTGAAATATGCAAAATATGCACAACATCACGTAAATATGCAAAATAAAGTTGGTGTCAATCGAATTTAAATTATGCGATTCGTGTATAAACAAAATATTTCTGATGGCTTATTTATATTATAGAATATGCATTTTGCATATAATCCGAGCTCTAGTAATATCATTGGCTTGTTAATCAATGGTAATATCCAAATAAAATTTAGAAATTATTTAATTAAAGCAATGTTAACATAATTTCAACCATTATAACTGCAGAAAAAATGTACGTATTCATTTTGCGTACCTAATTGGCAATTTCACTAACTGAACATCTTACGTTCTGTTGCTTTTACTCATTATTGCTTTATACCTGCAATTGAAGTGCTTGTTAGCGTTTTGAGGCTGACTCATGTGTAACAATATAATAAACAAAATATTCCAAGCTAAAAGCCAAACACGTTACTACAGGAAATACCGCTAGTGATGAAGATACCTAATTCTGTTTCTAGATAGCACAAAAAAGTGAAGTTAATAATGATGAACAGCTTTTGTAGCAGCTTGTGAAATAAACAATAGAAACCTTCTTAAAAGAAATTTACTTCCATTACTGTAGTTTTATTTAAAATGCTGCGATAAACAGACTTGTAAATGTCGTACAAAGTAGCTGGGAGGAATTCATTTGCTGCTGCATTGCAGTTTCTAAAAAGGGGAAAAGACACGATTTAAATAATGTATAAACTTAAATTACTCATCTAATACTTTTTTCTCCTTTTTCTCCTTTAGAACCTTCAACTTTTTGACTAGAACATTGAACTAATTTAGAAAATAAATTTTCTCCGATTTTCCAATTTTCTTTCTTTCTCTCTAATAGGATTTAGATTAGAAAATATTTGTCACGAAAAACAAGGCGAGAATAAAGAAATTTTACCTTTTCTCATATTTTCAAGTTACGTTATTGCTCGTGTATCTTGATAAAATCTACAGAAGTGGGTATGTGCGAAGCGGCAACTATCGCAAATAGAATCTCTAAAGTTTAGAGTTCGAAATCACACCTATACAATGAAATAAGGAAACACAATCACATCCATTGATTTAGAGGAATTCTATTTCACTGAATCCATCCTATTATTACTAAATAGGATAACGAGGTTATGAAGGAATACTCTAATCAGTGTCCAAGAAGATTAATTAAACCGCTATTGGTAAAAGGGTAGATTGGAAGGAGTGAGAAGGGCTGTGTTTTTTTCAAATGGGTGGAAAAAATTCTTAGCTTTCCAACAGTTTCCAAATCGTTTCACAACACAAAAGCTCAAATATTTTATGGCTTGCGTGGTACGAATAATGAAAATAACTAGAAACAAATACCTTTGTTTTTATACAGTGTGCTTTATAACACAAAAATACTGTTCTTAATTAGTTTCCCTCAAATTAAGAAAAATTAAAACGTTTACGTTTAACCCCTTTCTCTGTTCCTGCTTTTATAATCGGGAATGAAAAGAAGATTAATTTTCCGGATATAATTAAATGTGGATATTTTGTGAAAACATTGTAATATGACGCAAGTTGGTTGTAATCTAACTGTTACATGCAATCTCCTTACACTATTTTATTGCGTGTGAACTTCCCTTTTGCTTGTATAGAATCTAAAGAAATGTTAACTATAAATTTAGATAAAAGTATCTCAAAAAACAATTTTTCTTATTTATATCTATTATTGCCTCTTATTTAAGAGATACAATCTGTTTTCAACTACGTGAGAAAACGATCAAACTTCAACAAAAGTCTACATTACCAAGTACCAACGGCCTTAGAGAGCTTTTACACTTTTTCCTTTTATGTTTACAAAATACTGCATTCGTTTCCCGTAAGCTATCACTTGACAGACCTCTTACGTGTCAAGTAACGCTTCACGTCCTAAAACTGGATCTCGCCTATAAAAATATGCAAAACACAATAACATTACGAAAGACGTCTGGTGTGAAACAACACACAACCTTCCAGCCACAAAGTGGAAATTAAGAAAAATAATTTTTTAGGATAATTATGCCTCTTTTTTAATACCTTTATAACGAAAATAGGCAACATTGTAAAAACAAAAGTAATTTGTGTCAGATGGACGCCTAAACCTTCATGTAAAATAGAAATTAACTGACATCTAGAACCTGAAAAAACTTACTAGGCCGTTCGCTTCTACAAAAATATCGATAATACAATTTAAGCATTTTTAATCTTATTTAATTACTTTTTAGACTTATATTCCTTTATATTAAGAAACTTTATAAACAAGAGTAGTGCAAAATTAAATTGCTTTTAAAGAATATATTTACACATTTACAAAGTTGATTGTTATTCAGATATTCAACTTTAGACATTTTTTTGCCGCCAAATTACGGATCCACACTTAGCGATATACTTGTGTAAGGGTTTTAGACGTATATTATTCCTATTGGTTATAGTGCTAAGTATTTACACTTAAAACTCACATTGTTTAATTTCTTTATTTTTTAAAATACCGTTTCAGTTTGTTCATTTCCTTATATATACAGCGTGGACGGAGGATTGCTCCTTAACTATTAGAGATATCAAAACCAATTTTGGTATGGTAATACACGATCATTAGCCCTACATTCTAAAAGTATTTAGGTATATACAGGGTGATGTACAAAAATATGCCAACCCAAACCTATGTTTTTATGGAATACCCTGAATATTTTTGCATTTTTGAATTCACTATTACATTTAGAATAAAAGTATAAAAATTTGTATTTGTATCACTAACTGTTCTGCAGATATCGTCACTTTAGTACCAAAATAGAATTAGCTTTGGAACCACGATTTTGTAAATCTGTTTATATCACCGACTATTAATAATAGTCTACTAACAAACAAACTGGTAATTTTTTCGAAAACATGTAAAACTATACAGAATGATTAAATTACGCGAAATATAATTTTTCTCAATTTTTTCAAATGCAACACCCTGTATATTTTTTCACATTTTCGTTCCCCGTGAAAAGTTGATACTATTTGACAATAGGTTTCATAGCCATAAGACGGACCCTTCTTAAAATATTGACGCTTTGTTTGAAAATATTGTCATACAGAAGAACAAATAAAACAAAATCCAGAGTAAATAAGAAAGTACGAATGGCAAATCAATTCTTTAGCTAATAGGAAAACTTGATTAATAACTAAACAATAAAATAATTCTCTGCACCTAGAAATAAGTTGAATAAGTAAACATAAACGAAGAAAACCATAAATTCAAATTAAATATTCAAAATACTGGCCACGACTAGCTAAACACTTTGCAATTCGCTCGGTAAACGAAAGATTCACTCGCAACAACATTAGAAGCGCAGCTCTAATTCTATTTTTCATATCTTCGCTTGTGGTGGGAGAATGTTGGTAAACTTGTTCTTTAACGTAGCCCCAAAGGAAGAAATCAAGAGGCGTAAGATCCGGTGATCTGGCCAGAACGTTGATCGCGTAGTGTAGAGGGGCGCCATCCAGTTGAAACCACATCGTACGAATATTATCTACCTCGATATTTTTCAAAAGCTCAGATAAATCATTTTTTCAAAAACTGTAAATATCTTTCTCCAGAAAAACTCCCATCAAAGAAAAAAGGGCCAACCACATTAAAATTGATTATACCACCCCACACATTAACTGACCATCGATGCTGGTATCAACAACTCTTAAAGATGAGTGGATTAGCATCTGAATAGTGATGATAGTTATGTGTATTAATATTGCCATTATTGTGAAAAATTGCCTCATCCGTAAATAGAATGTTATTAACAAAATTGGGTTCTTCATTGACTTTAGCACTTACCCATTGGCAGAAAGATTCACGATTTTGAAAATCTACTTCACTTAAAGCTTGATGTTGCTCGATATGATAAGGATGCAATTCGTTGTTTTTTTTTTAAATAAAGCTGCGAACTCTATTTCTATTTAGGTCTAGGTGTGCTTAACTCTCTGGTACTAATTTGCGGATGCCACAACTTGAAACTCGATTTCTTCATTTGGGCTTGTTTTTGCACGCTTGGGATAACACACTTCCAGAATTTATAAATCTCTCAGCTACATTCATAAACGATTCTTTTCCGCGACTATCTTCTCTCTGGGTATCGTTCACAGTACAAACGAGTAGCCAGCAAAGCATTTCTTTGAGCTTCGCCGTAAATAAAGATCGTATCGACCATTTCTTCTTTGGAAAAATTCATTTTATACAAAAATTGACAAAACGACACTCCAAAAACACACAAACTAATAGAACAATAATTTAATGATTATACAAACGTCAAAACAATAAATGCAATTGTTCCTCTTTATTACGAGCGGCTAGCCTACCTGATTTGTTTTGTTAAATTCTATTGTCATAGTAAATTTGTATTTTAGAATATTTTTAAAGTAAAAGCGTCAATATCCCAAGAAGGGTCCAGTCTTATTTATAATAAGGTAATAATGTAATAGATAATAGGTGCCAGGAATAAAATTGTAGTAAATAAATAGGTGTAAGGTATAAAATTTATAAATCAATGGGTATAAATGTTCTCAAAACAAATCGTTAAAATAATCAGGGATCCAAAACACTCAATAAAAGATAATGCCGTTGTCTCAGTAGGTAAATTAAAGTAGGCCGATTCAATCTTTTGATTTGCTTAATTACCACAAATTTCTGCTTGGTTATTTCCACTTAACATCAATATAGTAACTGCAATGTAACAATAATAAAAATTATCTCGGATGCCAAGTTATTTTTTGATTATGCTCGGAATAACTAAACCGAGGATACAATAAAAAATTCACCAAAATGTCAAAATAAAAAATATACAAACTATGCTTATTAAATATTTAAATTTAGAATTATATAAAATGTATCTTAAAAACTAGTTGTAATAGCCTTAAATTACTAAATTATGAATATAAATACCTGTTCGAAAACTTTTTGTACACAACTTTTTGATAACATCTGGTATCTAACGCAAATACGGAAATGTAAACCAATATTGCACAACATATCGTAATAACAATGCTGTACGTTGTAAACCATACCAAAGTTGAATTTTACTTTTCTAAATTTATCTTCATGAATTTTGAATAATGCAATGTTTATTGCATTCTCTCGAAAGTTCAAATAAAAAATGGGATCTAAATTTAGATCTGAATTGAATGCAAAACGCAATCATAAAATGAAAGCTTACGTAAAAGTAGAATTAAACGTGTAAGTAACAGGTAATTAAAATAAAATTAAATGTGCGATTAAAAGTAGTAAAAGTAAAAGTGCCTGCAAAGAGCAAATGTTCGCAAAAAATTAAGTCAAAGACATGGAATCTAAACCCCACTTAAGTTACACCAAAATTCAAATTAAATTGCCTACCACATACTTATAATTTATTAATTAAAAAAAATTTTTTTATTTACAACTAAATGAACGAAAAACGTAAATTACGGTATATTTTAATACAACTCAAAATGGGTTGTTACATTATGGCTATGATGCCTATTATCAATTAGTATCTACTTTTCACCGGGAATCGAAATGTGAAAAAATATACTGGGTGTTACGTTTGAAAAAATTGAGAAAAATTACATTTCGCGTAAATTAATCATTCTGTATAGTTTTACATGATTTCAAAAAATTTCCCAGTTTGTTTGTTAGTAGATTATTATTAATAGTCTGTGGTATAAACAGATTTGCAAAATCGTGGTGACAACGCTCGCATCGTGGTTCCCAAGTTAACTGTATTTTGGTACTAAGTGACGATATCTGCAAAACCGTTAGTGATACAGATACAAATTCTAAATGTAACAGTGAATCCAAAGATGCAAAAATATACAGGTGTTACATTTAAAAAAAAACAGGTTTCGGTTGGCATATTTTTGTCAATCACCCTGTATATACATAAATATTTTTATAATGTAGGTCCAATGATCGTGTATTACCACACCAAAATTTGTTTTGATATCTCTAATAGTTAAGGAGCAATCCTCCGTCCACGCAGTAGACGCCCACCCACATTTATATATATATATATATATATATATATATATATATATATATAAGGTGTCCGCCATCGCGCTGGTATTCCTTTTTAGTATCTTTATTATTTGTTGTAAAGAAAAAGTGTAAAAACGGACTTTACCTTATCTTTCAAACTACTCTATAACCTAAAAATATTTTCATGTATACCGGTTGTTCCACTTTTGCTGCACAGCACTCTACTCTTTTATTTTAAATGGAATACCCTGTATATTATTACATTTTTGAATTTCCTGTTGAAATTGAGGGCACTTTGTTAAGCATACACGTCATCTACAGTCCACCGTTTCGGCGTTATCTTACGTTTTTTGAAAAAAATTACGTTTGCGGCATACTCAATAATGAGTAATATTTCGCAAAGTAAAATAGGTACGGACATGCGGTTTTCGCCATTCGATAGAGCATGAAAAAGTCAATAAAAACTTATGAAACGAATAATTTTGCGTCCTTTGCCATGTTTTTTTGTGTTACATGGTTACTGCGATATAGCAAAAAAGAAAATAAAAAATAGAAAAATTGCCAATTCTGTAAAAGCGGCTAAAGATAGATGTGTATTAACAAAATCGAAAGAGAAAAAATATTCGCGTCTGTCTACGTAAAAAAATTTATATCTTTCTATTTTTGAGTATGCTGCAAACGTCATTTTATTTCAAAAAAGAGTGAGAATTCCGAAACCGTGAACTGTAAGTGAAATGTATGCTTAGCACAGTGCCCCTCAATTTCAACAGGAAATTCAAAAATTTAATAATATACAGGCTGTTCCATTTAATATAAAAGAGTATAGTGTTGTGCAGCAAAAGTGGAACACTCTGTATACATGAAGATATTTTTAGGTTACAGAACTTGAAAAATAACGTAGAGTTCGTTTTATACTTTTTTTTTACAACAAATAATACAGATGTTAAAAAGGAATGACAGAGCGATGGCGGACCCAGTATGTATGTGATGTTCTTCTCAGGCAGCTCGGCTCTTTAGGTTTGCTGTGAAAATACGGTTAGCAAGGTGTTTAGATATTCAAAGGAACTAATCTTTAACTGTATTGTTGCATTTTTAGTTAAATTAATTCATTTAAAAAGAAAATAAGAATTTTCTAATTAATACGGTCCTATTGGGTAGTTATAAGTGGCCGAATTATTTACAGTTATTATAACTGTAATAGCAGGTGTGCGTCGAGATGACAACAAAGGTAACGCTCTTATACATGTTTTAGAGGTCAACTAGGAAAATCAATACTTTTAAAGAGATTCTTTTATACCGAATTTAAACGAAATAAATGCAATTTTTCTACCTTCAATTTTTATGAAGTGGACTTTTATATTACCTTTATAAAATATAACCTTTACGGTCTACTCTGTATTTACAAACGTACGATAAAAAGAAACTAACTAATTTATACAGGGTTTTCTTAACTAATTATATACACGATTATCTGAATTATGATGCATTAAGATGTACTCTAATTATATTTAGAAATGATGTTTGCGAGTTATTAAACTCTTTAGAATGAAATGAATACTTCGTATTGTATTATGCGTGCGGGCATACTTATGCAGTGGCCGTTTAGCAGCTCCTTGCGCTTCTGGAGTTGACAGCGTAAAGAGTAGCCACCGGGGTGGCGCTAAATCAGGGCTACTTTTAATAAAAGCACTTGTAAGGTGTTGAAACCTTCTGGAACGATTTAGTTTACGGATTTTCAGGTACAGTGCACTTGCATAAGGGTTTCTCCCTGAAGTCTGAGTTATCGCGAGAGCGATCAAGGTGGATACTGGGTCAGGACCTAGTTAGAGAGGTATACTGGGTATCTCGCCGTGGGCGAGTGGATATTAAAGCTGGTTACGGGACTTCTATTAAGAAGTGGTGTGCGGTGCACAGGTGGAATATCAATTACAATAATCAGGGCAAATGCCCGTTGCGCTGTTTAATTGATACCCCTGGGGATTGGTAAAATTGAGGCGATAGCCTTTCTATCCAATGGAGTAAGTAAAAGACTACATAGGGTGGTAGCCCGACGTGAAGACATTCACGGTGTACGTGTGGTATTGTACAGTTAACGTACATGCAGGCGACAGTAGATTGAGGCATTAATAAACCCCGGTGTACAAGATAAGATCAGGTCGGTCTAGGCTCTTCAAAGAGGCCCAGCGGAATGAGTCGAGTTGACCCAACGGAATGAGAGTGTCTGTAGCGCGCCTCACGGGTTTATTTAGAATCCGCAGGGGGTGGAGACGACTTCTGGTTGAGATGCTGGTGAGGCGCTTGATTGATATACTGGCAGGGACTCTAACATAACAAAACTCTTAGAGTTTTTGAAATTGACGTTGTAGGAGATATAAATTCGTTATTTGATGATTTCTGTAAATTTTAATTAAACAGGATAATTAGCAAATAATTAATTCGAAAAAATTTGGTAAAGGCGGCTGGCTCTTTACAACACGTGCATACCAGCAAATGCACACACACGCAATCACGCGCATATGCACACACGCGCACATACACACGCATACACGCAAACTCGCACAATAGCACACCTGCATACACGCACACTCGCACACAGGCACACACGCGTACGCGCTCGCACACACGCGCACAAGTGCAGACACGCACACACGCATGCATATACACACACTCAAACAGATTGTAAGGTAATTACTACCTTTATATAATTGATAATAGGATTTTCCAGGAAAAATGAAGTAAGAATGATACACACGCATTTTAGTTTATTTTTATTTCAACTTTGAAGCTCAAATGATGACCACATAAAATCAAACATTTCAAAATTGTTAATATCAGAAATTATGTAAGTTGGTAAAATATAATATTTACTTCATTTACATAAATTACAAGTCTTTCAAGATAAAAGACGTACATTGGAAGATACTAGTAGAATTTAAGGAAAATCATCCTGATTTTGCTACGGGAAAGATTATTAATCCCTCAGGAAAGCAAACTTATAATAGGCCGTGGAAGGAGCTAACGCTCGAAATTTAAGTGTAATTTGAAAAAAAAGCTAGTGAAATTAGAATGTGACAAAATTCCGCTGGAGGGAGTCCAGAGTATGAAAAGAAATTAACAGAATTACAAAAAAGGATATTTAGGTAACATTTTTTACCAAGGATATGGCACAACACAGCATGGGGTAACTGTTACACTATACAGTTGTCGTCTTTTCGATTTGGTACATTACAGCTAAGAATTGCGAGAATCCCGATTACAGAAGGACGAGATGAAATTCCATCCACCAGCACAACTCCACCTAAAGTAATGAAAATGTATAAAGTATTCCCCATTTCATGTTTTAATTGCAGAGACCAGTTGTCACGAATAATAAATTACTCACTTCAAAAAGTAGCTGAAAACAATATTAGGATAGGTCCAAATAGGCTTGCCACATCAAAACGGGAAGTTTACAGCTTAAATATTATAACAGAGGATCATGACTATGACCATTCACTATTTAAAACCGTTCCAACCTCGGATGAAATTCCAACTCCATTGAAGAAAATTAACGTTAAAGCATCACCCGATGAAATGTGTGCAAAGGCCTTATCAATGTTGGAAAATAGGGTTTTCGTAAATGCTTGATTACTAAATAATAATATTTAGTTTTATAACCTCATATTTGCGTTACTTCTGTTTGCTGTCTTTTCGAATTTCCTCTACATTTAACCAACCTTTAAAAAAGTTCTTTTCAGAGCTCTAAGTCCTAAAAAAATGTATTCCACAACTATCCGCTCAAACAGGTACGGTTAAATCTGCTGCGTTTATGTAACCAGAAATATGAACATAATTTTTTTACAGGTTTGTCCACTGGTACTTGCCACAAAGCTTAAAAAAATACGTTACGTATGCATCCTTACAAAATTTCTTGAAAAATGACATGCACTCGATTATAATCTTCAAGTTCAATATTGTCAATGGTTCAACGAACGTTTAAACAACAATAATTTATTGTTATTTTGCAAAAGGTGCTCAAAATGACTACCACTGTATTTAGAAAATCAAGAATAGAATGTATTATTTATTGTTGTGTTACAAAAGGTGCTGAAAATGATCACCACTGTATTTAGAAAATCAGGAATAAAATGTATTATTTATTGTTATTTTACAAAAGGTGCTCAAAATGACCACCATTCATTTCTAGGCACAAATTAATTCTTCCCTGCATATTTTCACACATTAACACACGTTCAAGTTCTATTGGAGTTATTCCAATTCTTCAAGGGTATGTTGTCGATTTTTAAATATATTAGTTTTAATTCGTCCAAACAGAAAAAAAAACTAAGGGCGTGAGGTCAGAACATCTTGCAGGCCAGAAACCTGTACTAATCATTCGGTCGCTATAAAATTGTTCCAGATACCTAATAGTTTCATTAGCGGTGTGTACAGTTGCTCCATCTTGCTAGAAAAAACCTAATTGTTGCTCATCGTCATGTAAATCTTTTTTTCATAAAAGAAAATAGGCCCAATTATCCCCCTGCTTGACATAGCCACCCAAATGCCAACTTTTTGGTAATGTAAAAGTGTTTCGATGTAAATGTGCGGATTTTCTGCTGCCCAACTTCTGTAATTTTGGATGTTCACATAACCCGATAGATCTTTCCATGCTTCATCTGAATAAAATGTTAAGTCTAATAAATTATTGTTGTTTAAACGTTCGTTGAACCATTGACAATATTTCACTCGAAAATTAGAGTCGGTTGTACGTAATTGTTGTACAGAAGAAATTTTGTAAGGATGCTTCTGTAACGCCTTTTTTAAAGCTTTGTGGTAAGCAGCAATGGACAAACCTGTAAAAAAATTATGTTCATATTTCTGTTTGAGCGGATAGTTGTGGAATAGATTTTTTAGGACTCTGTTGCATTCTTTGTTGAATGTAATTCACAACTTCTCGGTTAACACAGTCGGCCTGCCTATTGACTTGCCTTTGCAAATACAGTGCTTATTTTCATACCGTGTAATAAGACGTGACATGGTTTTTAAATACATCATATTCGATATTCACAACGGGAAAAGCCTCCTCAACGCAGGACTGCAACGAGTAGCTCCAAGTTCAATCAGGGTTTCGGATACCACTGCAGAAATGTGCCATTAAAATAAAGGCACCTTATTCTGAGGAGAACACCATTGTTGTACAGTATCACTATACAAATTCAAATTAAGATAAATGAAAATTCACTTTAACTTACATCACAATAGCTTCGTAACGTTGAGAGCTCTGAAAACACTTTTTTTAAACGTTGAATAAATGTAAAGGAAATTCGATAAGACAACAAACAGAAGTAACGCAAATATGAGGTTATAAAACTGAATATTACGTTTTAGTAAATTTTTTTCGACCTGCTAACAACTACCAACCTAGAGCCAACAGTTAACATATTATGATCAATCTTATTTTTAATGTACGAATTCATCTCTCAGCGCAATTTCGGGCACTGCAATGGTGTTCATTATATCTTGCCTCTCGGGAATTTTCTGCAGGGTTAAGATATGGAGTCATTAAATATGGCTGTAATGGATAACCGACGTCACCAATCATCCAACATCCACGATCTCCTGCAGTGTGTAATTCGTGCAAGTGGGAGTGACGCCAGATAAATGAATCGTGTGTTGCTCCAAGATAAGTGGAATTACTATTTAAAATTCGCAAATTGCTGTCACAAATCATTTTGACGTTTAATGAAGGATATCCTTTTCTGTTTATAAAACTATGTTCTTCTACGGCAGGTTTTAAGATCGCAACATGGCTACCATCAACTGCTCCTATTACTCCAGAGAAATTGAAGCGTCGCATGAAGAGCTCTTTATTTGCATTGTTATGCGCAGGGGAGGGCGGGGCAAGATGGTGCCACGGGGCAAGACGGCATTCATCACATTTACTTGCAATATCAGTGTAGTTAACCACCTTACCAAAAATAACTAAATTTTGTTGGCTATCCTGATTGTGACAGCTGATCATCGTTTTGTGACGTGCGTGATCTAATTTTGTCCTGTTTTGCAAGTCGAATAAGGTAAGTTTAATGAAATTATTTTGTTTTCGCTTGTAAATGTGTATAAAGCATTTATTGAGTAATGCAATGATGACATTATCATATGCCTATATTACGATTTAAAAAAATGAGACTTTTAACCTAAAAAGTGGTGATGGGGCAAGACGAAGATGTATAGATGGGTCAAGATGGCGACGTCCCCGTCTTGCCCCCCCTTTAGTAACATTAATTATGTGCTAATTTTATCAATTTTTTTACTTTCAGAACATGGTGCTTAACTACAAACGAAAGACAACTCGGCAAAGTTGGTCTGAAGAGGCACTGGGTGAGGCCATTTCTGCGGTTATAGTAAAGAAGATGGGATGCCGTAAAGCGGCTGCTACATTTGCTGTTCCTCAGACAACGCTTGAAAGAAAGGTGTTCATGAAGAAGCAAAATCTTGATGTAGACAAACCACTAAAGAAAAGTTTGGCACCAAAGAAAAGGATTTTCAGTGATAAAGAGGAACAAGAGTTGGTGTCGTATTTAAGGGGTATGGAAAATCGGCTTTTTGGTCTCTCTCCGTCTGACTTCAGAAAATTAGCATTTCAGCTTACAGTTAGAAATGATATCAAGCATTCTTTTAATGTTGACAACGCTGAAGCTGAAAAAGACTGGCTGCAATCATTTTGTCACCTGAAGCTATATCTGCCGCTCGAGCAATGGGATTTAATAGAGTGAGTGTTTCAAAATTTTTTGAACTTCTTTGTGGCATAATCGATGAATCCAAATTGACTGCTGATCAAGTATTTAATTGTGACAAGACTGGGATATCGCCAGTTGCAAAATCGAAATGTAAAATAATAGCAACTAAAGGTAAAAAGCAAGTTAGGGCCTTATCTTCAGCAGAACGACGTCAAACCGTTACCGCTAAAAATTTTGTTTTAATGCCAAAGAATGAAGGAGGAATGAATAGAGCTCCACTAGGGGCATGGGCTGAAGTTCACAGCAGTGGATGGATACAGAAGGGACTTTTTGAAAACTGATAATAAAATACTTATCTTTTTTGGGATTTTTTAATGGTGTACTTTAAATTATACAATCTAAACGTTTCGATAACACTTACAGTTATCTTCGTCAGTAGTAATGTTAGTTAAAAATTGTTAAAGATGTAGTAAACAATTTTTCAAATTTGACAAAATTGTTTACTATCATTCCGGCTGAATCTATCGAAACAAGAGAAATCGAAGAATCTCAAAATATTCCTGATCTCACCCGCGAAAAAACCCCTGAAAAACAAAATAAAAGATCCGAACCATTGACAAGTCCACTAAATATCTCGACTCAACAATCAATTTCTAATTTGCCGTCGTGTTCCCATTCCCATGCTGAAGACCCTACGACACCTAGCGTTGGATCAAATAGTTCGTCCACGTCATTTGCTATGGTATCACCTCAAACAGTTTTGCCTGTTCCCCATGTTGGCAATAATAAAAAAAGTCAAAACAGTCATCAGATGAGGAGGAGGACGAATATGCGACTGAGACTATTTATATTCACAATCTGATGAAGGATGGGTATCTTGAACTATCTGTAAGAGATGGGAACTCTGCTGTTGCGCAGGAGAAGATGACGAGGATGAGGATGTGGCTCATGTTTGTACCTTTTGTGAATAAATTGTTTTATGTTATTAAAGGTGCCCCATCTTTGCCCACTCCTGGGGAAAGATGGAGCAATTGCACTTTTTTATGTTTTTTTTTCTATTTAGAATATATTTTAAGTTTATTTTTTATAATAGATTATTGATTGATATAATGTAGAGGTTCCATAAATAAATTTACGGCCAATTTTCTTCAAAAATAAATGTTGTAGATTGTTTTAAACCTTAACGTCCCCATCTTCCCCGCCCTCCCCTAATGGTGCTAAATGTTCATCAATGCAGTCAGGCACATCATGAATACCTCTAAAAAAAAGTAGGCATAATTAAAACTGTACAAAACGTAAACGACAACAAACCTATATAGAGAAGTTTGTCTAAGGCCTAAATTGTATTCTTGTCTCACTGCACGTTGATAACAACCCGTGCTATAAAATCGCACAGCTGCAAATATTTTACTTTCAATAGTAATTCCTGGCTGATATTGTGCCGCATTAAGATAGGGGAGTTAACTGAATAATTAAGTTGCGCATTAATACTTTATTTAAACGAAACAATTCAACAAATCTTGCTTCTGGTAAATCGAAAGAATTACTACTAGGTGGATCAAAAAGTTTGGAATAAGTACAACAAGAAAAGAATTTTTTTTGCTAAATTCGGTTTTATTTTCCATCATACTCCTTTCACGTCGATACAAAGAGTCCAACGATGTTTTAACTTTTTTTATCTCGTCCAAAAACTGGTGCCTCGGAAACTCTCCAAAATAGGTCTTAGTTCCAGCTATGAGTTCCTCATTTGAGTAAAATCGCTTACCGGTGAGTCATCTTGTCAAGGTTGGAAACAGGTAAAAGTCGCTGGGGTCCAGGTCTGGCGAACACGGTGGCTAAGACACCAGTTCAAACCCGATTTCGTACAATTTTGCTTACGCAACTAACGATGAATGAGCTGGATCATTGTGGTGACGAAAGAGAATTCTTTGTCTTCTTCAAATGCGGCCGTTTTTCTGCGATTTCATTTTTCAAGCGATCCAATAATGATGAACAATATGCGCTAGTTATGCTTTTAAGTTTTTCAAGACAGTCAATGAATATTATCCATGTGCATCCCAAAATACGGAGGCCATAATCTTTCCCGTGCATTGTTGCGTTGTGCTTAGAAGCACTTTCACCCGGAGAAACCCATTGTTTCGACTACTGCATGGACTCTGGTGTGTAGAAATGTATCCATCTTTTATCTAGGATTATGAATCGCCGCAAAAACTCCCTTGGATTTCGCGTAAACATTGCCACATTCTGCTGGGAAGTCGTAACATAAATTCGCTTTTGGTCCACTGTTAGGGAACGCGGCATCCCTCGCGCGCAGACCTTCTTCATACCCTAAAAGTCATGTATGATATTGAACACACTTCTGTACAACATCTTTGTGGTCTCAGCTAGCTCCCCCAATTTCACTTCGGAGTAATTCAACATAACATATTGGATTTCCACGTTTTCTGGTGTACTGACGTCTTTTGGGCGTCATCGGTGCTTGTACGGCCACAACGAAAGTCAGAAAAGCAGTTTTGAATCATCTTCATCGACGGTGCAGAGTCCGGATGATACTTATGTAGCTTGGCTTTGGTCTCGGTTATGGTTTGCTTGCGTAAATAATAGTGTTTAATCAGAACACGAAACTCCATTTAAAAACAAAAATAGAGGTTGGTTGCTTCTCACTGCTGTAACTTGTAAATGCGTAAAGAAAAATGGCTGAAGTGTTGATAGACGTCTAATGAAGCATGAAGCTTTTTATGAATGGTTCACATTAGGGCATACTAACGCCATCTCTTAGGATTATTCCAAGCTTTATGATTATCTCGCGAAAATTTTCTTTGGATGCGTAATCTTCTCCCTGCTTCACGTTCATTTTCATTTATTTGTTGCCTAACATAGTAATCGAAGATTGGCAGCATTTTGTAGGTATAATAATCGTTAATCGAGAAAATATAACCACACTTCAATACACACAAATATGAAGTTAGTCCCTACTGAAATGCTACGACGATACGGAATTCGATAGTAGTTGCGAATACGATAACCCGATAGCGTATTGTGGTAACGAGTTTACTATCGAGCGTCTCAAGGATCATGTCGAGTATTCAGAACCCCGCTGCAGAAGTAAGAGAAAAACATGGCGGCCTATAGGAAAGTTTTATGCAAATTACGAAAATGTATCACTGTTATAAGGAAAAATAAGAAAAGATGTCGCTAGCTTTTACAACAGTGGCGTTTCAAATTCTATTAAACGATTAAGATTTAAAATTGAAACAAACGGGACTACGAATAACTAGTTACGCGCTAGGTAAAGGTCTGCATAAAATATAATACAAATGTCCAAAAATAGGTAAATGCAGTATAAAAACAAAATTTAATAGAAATCTTTATTATTTACAGAGCTTTATTAATTTACTGATAACTTTGAATAGGAGTTCTGTAAACTTCTTTTTTGTGTTCAACTTTAAATCAGTTGATCCTATTTGCTTTGTGTCCTCTATGATAAGGAATATGGTTCAAAGGAGATAGATAAAAATCACATTATCGTCCATATTGCGAAATTTGCACTTGGAAAATTTGAGAAAGTTAAATTGGGGATAAAATTTACCCTCATTGAAAAATCTGTAACACAGAACCTGTAACAAACAAAATTCACCCACGTATGACATTTAAATAGCTAAGCCATTATCATCAGCTAGTCGACCGCTGATGATGATAGCTTAGATATTGAAACGCGTTTGGTGATTTTTAATTTTTGTATGGCACATGTATATATTTTGCTTGTTACCCTTATTAGTATTTATTGGGTATATTTGACTTTTTTAGTTGTATTTCAATAAAAATCTAAAATTATGAGAGAAAGCACTTCTCAGCAACGAAAAATTGACATCTTTGTTTTTAAAGGATAATAGCGGATTACTAAGTAACGTGTGTAGCCAACTCTCGCCGTTACACAAATTAAATTCGCCCACAAGGAATTATTTTTATTAAATTACATGTATTTTTGCACGATTGAGCTTTTTCTTTTATTTACCATACCTGTCTCCAAGACAGTAGGATATGTTTACTAGTTGCGCGGCCCAACTCGTCGATAAATATTTTACTTACCGACGTCTTTTACTTACCAACGTAAAATTATATAGGTATACTATATTTCACAACAATAAGAATAAACAATTTGGACATTTCTATTTAAAGCGTCACTTTTGACTATTCGTTTATTTAGTAGAAACGAAATCATTTTAATGGTGGTAAATTTAATACAATCGTGCAAAAACAGTATGAGCATCGCGAACATTAAGCGTTGTGCCCGGTCTCCAGCCCAATTGGAGGCTTCGCTCATGGTCATCGACCGGTAAACGTCCCTTACTGTTCTTGATACTCAATCTACTATGGTGTGTTTGATTATTATATAAAATTCTCAACTGTTGAGGCTAAATACGGATGTCTGTTAGTTGATCTTAGCGATTGAAACGGAATGTCTCAGCGTCCTTCAAGGAAATAATCTAGTTTAACTCGTGTTTAGGCCAATACTGAACGTCTATGGTGATTTTAACGGTGTTGCACAGGTTTTGCTCTTCATCCTAGGTCTACTTCATGGCGTATGTTGACAATTTAGGTCGCAGTTTTCATAAATCTAAATTACAATACACGTGTTTTGGCAGAATAATTTTTTGTTTTTAACACCTATGAGCTATCTTTAACGCAATATAGAATAGGTAAGTTGTTATACGTTTCACAGTCCCTATCATGTGAAAAAGATGACGACACACTGCTTGCTTCTCTTTTATAGCTGTGACGCACAATTAGTAGAGATGTTTGAAAATCCAGTCGTTCTGATTTCAACCAGGAACTCCAATTTGATTTTAATTAAAAGGTAGATTAACTATTGATATTTTGCTAATATAAATATGATAGTCGTTTCATTCCTTATCTGAGAACTGACTGAAGTTGGTGTAAAAATACTTACTACAATGACGTTACCTGAGTAATGATTTAATTAATAATTACAAATCGTTCTGTCAACTATATTTAGAAAATACGGAAGTTAAAGTGCTACTCTTACACTTGTTAATGTTTCAATGTGAGTTTCAACCTCATTGTGTTTGCAACAAGAGTCGTATATTTGAACAAATTAATTGGATATGTTCTTGTCTTCGAGGAATATTTTGTAAGTTTTGCAAATATACCAGTGGTTGAAACGACACACGACCTTCCAACCTACAAAGTGGAAATGAAATAATTTTAATTATGTTTTTAGGATAAATATGCACCCTCTTTTTACACGTTCATAACGAAAAAAGGCAAAGGTGTTAAAACAAAAAAAAATAGCGTGTTAGAATGACGTTTAAAACTTTGTGTAAGGTAGAGATTAATAGACAATATCTGGTGTGGAACACCACACGATCTTTGTAACCTACAAAATGGCAATTAAAAGTAATGCAATAATTTTAATAAAATTTTTTTAGGATAATTAGGCAACCCCTTCTATGATAAGTTAATTACGGAAATAGGGAATATTGTAATAAAATAACAAATCTATGTCAAAACTTTAAAAATCGAATTAAGGCTGACTAGAGGTTAAGACATCTAGATGCTGACTTAAAACATTTTAAAAGAAATTGAAATAATTTTAATTATAATTTTTAGGGTAACTATGCAACCTCTTTGGTAATAGTTCAATACATGAAAACAGGCGACATTGAACAAAACGAAAAACAATTTAACCTATGTCTAGAAAATTCCAAAGCCGCCTTTTCGCGTCTATAAGATATCAATAATACAGGTTTAACCAAAAATTTATCATTCAGAACTTTAAGGTCGAATTTTCAAAAACGCGTGTGTTTACAAGTTTAACCAAATGGCAATATCAACAACTCAAGAACATGAACTCCAAAGACAATTTTTAGATTATTGGAACTTCTGACAGGAGTTACCTTGTAACGTCAAATAAGAATATTACTAACAAATTCAAAACCTTTATTTAAACATTATTTAAAATTTTAAGTTTAAAGTTAAAATAGAAAGTACAGTTAGTATTGTTAGATATATTAAATTTTATTTACATAATTTTACATTATTAGTTTTTAGGTATTCCATCTTTTGTAGTAATAATACTAGTATTTATGATTTCAAGGTGCATCAATAAAAAAAAATAAGCGTAAAGTATTCAAGCGCCTGCGTCTTTAAAACATTACTCTATTTCGAGCCTTTCTTCGGCTTAGCGATTTTCGAAACATCGCGGTGTTTTAAAGTACCTTGATTATCACAACTTATAACTTTAATGTACCAACAATTTTAGATTTACTTTGCATTATACTAGGAAACCTTTATTAAATAAAAGTATTATGTAAAATTGAATTTTCTTTAAAAATATGTCCACACTTTTTCTTATAAAAATAATCCCGTTATTGAGGTATTCAAAAATAAATTCTACATTAGAAATTTATTTGCCGATAAATTACGCGTCGTATCAAAATATTGCATAGAATATCATTCATCAATATGTTCAAGGTCTATATCTAGTTATTTTTATATATTTGAAATATTCAGCTGTTTTAGACATACTTAACAAAAACCAAAAACTGCCTCTAATAAACCCCCTCTCTCTGCCGCTGGATTTCTTGCAAAAGTTAATATGCCCCAAGCGAAATGACAACAAGCTTAAATACAAAATTTTAAGGGCATAAGTGTTTTCGTTCTGGAGTTATTCTGGATAATAACATACATCCACACAGACCCATATACACACGAACACGCACATCTGCACACATACAGCACACAGCACATCGCACAGCACAATTAGGCAATGAGTACGAGTACAGAAATAACACACACATCAGACAAACACACAACACACCACACACAACACGCACATACACACACACAACACACAACACACAAACACACAACACACACCACACAACACACAACACACAAACACACAAAACACACAACACACAAACACACAAACACACAACACACAACACACAAACACAAACACCAAACACGCAAACACCAAACACGCAAACACGCAAACACGCAAACACGCAAACACGCAAACACGCAAACACGGAAACACGCAAACACGTAAACACGCAAACACACAAACACACAAAAACACAAACACACACACGCACACACACACACACACACAATACACACACATCCAGACCTCATGGCCGAACTTGGCTAAACTTAGCCAAAAGTTGTAAAATGAGCTAGTAAGTCAATTTTTCGATACACACACACACACACACGCATATGCACACGCATACACACACACCACACACGGCACACACACACGGCCGATCTTGGCGAAACTTGGCCAAAAGTTGTAAAATGAGTTAGTGAGTCAACTTTGTGGCACACACACTTACGCGCACGCTCACACGCATACGCATACGTACACGCACACACACGCACACCCACACCCACACACACCCTCGCTCACGCACACACACGCACGCATGCACGCATACACGCGCACGCACGCACCTATACACACACGGACGCATGCACGCACACACACACACACACACACACACACACACACTCACACACACATCCAAATCTCATGGCTGATCTTGGCGAACTTGGCCAAAAGTTGTAAAGTGAGCTAGTAAGTCGATTTTGCGATTGTAAAAAAAAGTCGATCGCATAGCTTTCTTTACCTGCATATGTACATATAGGTTGGAAGGTAAACATGTATTTTAGATGTTCAATCGAATTAACACATAATGGTCATTGCAGAACTTATTGTGTTATAACTTACAATTGGAGCAGACTAGAATGGTATTAAATTTTAATATGTATTAACAAATACGGAAGTTGCATTCCTCCACAAGGGTATAAATACTTATCTTTTGGCTACTAAATCGTATGTTTTTTTATTTGTCTTTTATATAAATTTAAACGTTTCGTCAATTACAGCTATTGTTCTCAGTAAATGACACTAGCTTTAAAAATTAATAATATAAATTTATGTAACATGAAAACGCCAATATAAACCTGCTATTAATATAACAAATTGAAAAATGTATTTAAACGCCAAGTATGGATTCTAAAAATGTCTTACAGACGACAAATCAGTACACCACCTAACGTACGAAGGTTAACAATAAAAAATTTCATTATCAAGAAACAAATTTAAGATTTAATCCAGTTATAATGTAACTGTAAAGATAATCTTAATGTTTAAAAGATAAATAAAAATACACGAAGTATTTTATTATATGTGATAATCATAAAAGTTTAAATTTTTGAAGTTTTAATTCTATTAGCTTTCACGAGTCAGAGCAGTTGCACCACTAATATTAGTACTATCAGAGGGCGACGATGTTGTCGGGTTGTGGAAAATAACAGTTTGACAACTGTCAAATCTCAGCTTCGGGGGTTATGTTTATTTTATCACCATTGAGGTAGGGAGGGAGGGGAGACGACATAATACCACTTCATGCCATACAAAAATGTCCGTGGTAGGTGAGACTAAATCTGCTATCAACATGGCGGATACCAGGGTCAGGTCAAATTAAAATTAATAAAGTAACAGTGATAAATGAAAAATGAAAGTGTTTTTTAAATTATGGCGTACGGCCCTGTAACATTCTCCGCAGAGCATAAACAAGCCATCAGTATAATTTATAAAATTCAAATAATGTCACTTATACACTTTACACAACACAAACGACGTAAATCTGCTAAAAATATGGCCGACCCTTGGACGCTTTTCGAGATTGCATGTCGTCTTCCCTCCCTTCCTACCTCAATGTTTATCACAATAGTACTGACACAGTACTGACTGAAATGTTAAATGTCAGAAATGCTTGACAATACCGGGCAGAATTGCCAACCTAAATCAGTTCAATCTGTATCCTTTCGTGCACAATAGGCGGGTTCTAAAGGTGGTAATGAAACAAAGTTAGTTATGACGCAACTGCTCTGACTCGTGAAAATTGGTATATCAAACGGGAAGTTTGTACAGATTATCTAGTCAAATTGTAGTTTTTATTTAATATTTGTCTAACGAATTTATGTTGCAGGTTTTCGAATTTATTATTATTATTTGTGTATGTCGTATGTGTTTGTTTTTAGGTCCACCACAACCATTCTGTTTACACTAAGATTAAATTACTATACGACTCTTTTAATTAAAGTGTATTTAATTTTACTCAACGTGTGCTCTGGCCTTTTCTTGGCGTGAACGCAAAATAAGGTAGTGATAGAGAAATGTGACGTAAATGAGTAGGTAGCGCAAATAACTTGGGGGAACACCAACCAAAGCCTAACCACGCTGCATATATCTGTATCTTACTATAATTGAACACATCCCAATAGATTCAGTAATTTTTGGTAAAGTGAGGCTAAAAAAGTGAAGTGATGCATTCCCAAGGAGAGGGTGGGCTGCTTGAGTTGCCAAGCTTCTTTAGTCACAGTGATGAATGCCCTAACTACAAACAATACATTAAGTACGTATGCATGGTAAAAGTACGCATGGGTGCGGTCACAATCGGATCAGAAGGAACTTAGTTAGGGTTTTGAGGAGTAAGTAAGTACCCAAACATTCGCCTAAATAGCCTCACATGACGTATGTGAATAGGAAACTCCTGAAAAAACCTCATACAGGATAGACGTAGACAAGAATCGAAACCATTACCTCCCGAATGCTAAGCAGATCGTTTTGCCACTGACCTATTAGCTATATAAGAGAGAGAGAGAGAGAGAGAGAGAGTAAAACCCTACAAACGACGAATTTACGGACATACTTTTTTTTCAATGTTCATCATGTCTAAGGTCCAAAAAATTATTTCAATTTCTGAAATTTTTACCATCACCATAATACTTTCTTACATGCGTGCTGGTGGACAGAAATATGCATGCAATAATACAGTTTGCTATTTAAAATAACAAGGTAGATAAATACATCCTGTACAATCGACTTGTTTCTGTTTTTGATTAAGAGTCGTTACCGGCTAAATATTCACTAAAGCATCCAGCCCGTAAAGGTAATTTGAGCCACGGCATAGCTCAGTGGCGTGGGCGGGGTTCTTACTAAATATTGTAAAAGGATACTCGACGCAAGTACAAAAACGTCAAAATCGGGTAAAAATGTCACAAAGACGCCACCTGTTAAAACATTTATGGGGAAAACGTCATAAACAGATCTTAGATTGGTCTAACAGAAAACCAAAACGTTCACTCAAAATAAATAAACTACTCTACTACTAAAAATTCTATTCCAAAAACACTACGCGAAGTTCACCTAAATTTCATTGAAATTTTAAGATTTATGTAAAAGCCGTGCAGTTGCGAAAATAAAACCAATAAAACATTTCGATAAACTACACGCTAAAATTATTAGCTTAACTAACCAAAACTAAAGAAAATACGTCACTACAATAAAATTAAGTGTGATAGAAAATTTACAAAACCCTAGAATGTAATAAAGGTCGATATCGGGATGTAATAACTAAGTTAAAAAAAACTGCTTACCTTTTGGCAATCATGCGAATGACTGATGTCTACAATGGCTATGTTGATTCCTATAAAAACAACTTCAAAAAAATATTTGCAACTTCTCACAAAACCCTCGTATGCAAGAAAAAACATTTGGTCGGTCAACGACCAACTAACTACATAGTTTTACGTTACTTTATAATCTAAAATTTCTTTTAAAATGACTTACATAACAAAAAAAAACTTGTATAACCCTGATTTTCAATGAATTCTTACTTCACAAAATTTACTTTACTTCATTTACAACCAGTGGTAAGTAAATCAAACAATCCGCTATCAAATATGCTCAAATTAAAAAAGAAATATTGATTAAACCTTTAAAAGTTACGTTAAAATTCAATGATCAATGTAAACTTTTGAACGTACTTTACTTCAAATAAGCAGAAAAAAATATTGACGTTACTTCTTGATCTAATTCTCAAAAAGAAATGTACGTAATATAATGCTGTACAACATTGGGTTTGAACCATAATACGAATGAATACACACTAAAGGTTAATCGGTACGAAAATCAAACGTGAATGTCAAAAGTCAGCGTATTCATACGTCGGCATATACAAGAAACAAAATATAATCCACAAGAATTTGTTACAATTTGTCAGCCACTGCAAACAAAATACACAAAAAGTTTACCTTGTATTCGAAGCAGACCCTTTGTTATACAGACCTAGGAAGTCTAGAAGGTGGCCTCTACGGCGGCAATATAAGCAATGTAGAAACTTGAACTCCAAATATGACTTTACTCATGAATACTTCTGCTTTCCATACGTTGTGATTGATCTTACAATTAGTTGTACGTAACACTATTACTTAAACTTCCATAAAACTTGATTACTGTAAAATGTACAAGTACTGAATATCACTTATTAATTTAAAATTATCAAATGAACGAAATATTTACAGCGAGTTTGTATTTTGTTTGTTTGAACTACGCACCATACGTAAAACTACTTCTTCAACAGGAATTTGTTAAATTAATCCGCACAAACAATATGCGTTACAGCAGGTCCATAGAACAGAGCTAAGCACTTCGAAAAACACGAACACCCCTTTCTGTGTCGAAATCTTGTCTTCCTAGACAAACGATACACAACAGTAAATAGTATTATATCTTTTATTGGGAACGGAGATCACTTACCCCACGTTAATTCGATACGCCCCCAGTATGTAATAACATATTCCACTCATATTCCACCCCATAACAACCCTCTCGCATATGTTGCGATCACCGCAAACAAACAAAAAACGTGAGTCCTGCTCTCTACGGCATCTCTAACAGAATTCGCTATCTTCCATACTAACCCTTTCCCAATTACATAAATCTAAATAAACCTATCATAAAAAAAGAATTGCTTCAATTTTAAGGGCGGTAAAAACCACCGTCAATACGAAAATAATCGAGAGAAAGAAATTACCTCATGCTGCAACTAAAATGTCAGCTTCCCAGTAACCGACCAAAATGATATCGCTAAATTATTTTTCTTTAGTACTTATTGTAGCTCAAATAAATTCCTTTCATTTTACAATTACCAACTCCCTAGAATTTTATCGAACAGATTTATCTTTAAAAAATGCGTTAATTTCTTTCTTTCAACTAACTAAATTCCTAAAACTTAAAATAACGAAAATACCTATCTACGCAAACTTAATCTAATAGTAACTCCCGTGTCACCTTTGAGTGACACGTGTTACTCCTCAAAAGTGATGTTTCTGACATCCCATCCTGGAACACCATCACCTACTACGTTTCAAGCCACTGGGTACTTATTCTTCCTGTCTCATCGGTTTATTGGCACAAAACCACCCGTATTTCTTTCAATGCGTTTTCTACAGCATCCCTTGCATTTTACATACACTTTGTTGATACTTTGGCTACTGCTAGTTTTAGGCTCGCTAGTAGTATCGTTTTAATTACAAATTAGTAACGCACACTATCATTCAAAGATCACTTAAAAATTGTTTGTTCTAAAATTCGAACTACAGGTAAATGATTAAAATTGTAAAAAAATAAATAGCCCAGTTTGCTAATAAGTTTGTAAAATGTAAAGCAAAAAGCAATCATTAATTTTAATAAAAGAGAATAAACTCATAATAATTTATAGCTAAATGTAAAGTTTGGATAGAGAATATTTTATCTTTGACTAATGTATTCGTGAATCCTATAATAAATTTTGCCGAATAAGCATCAAGTTGCGAAAGAGAAACCAAAAAAGAAATATTTATTCAGTTAAATCCTGTTTAACTGTACTACTTTTCAATTCGGATGTGATATAACTTTCAAAGATAGACTTGTATCCACATTAGATTTAGTAATCTCCGACCTAAAGATTAAGTAGGTAGGTTCTCCATTAATAAAATGTACGTAATTAATGGTTTAGGTATATAGCGATACCAAAACCTCAACAATAGCTTCTAAAACATTATCTTCAGGGCAAGCGTGGAGATATTTCTTTGTAATAACACGCTAGGGAGTCCTTGTATAATATTAAACGAACACAATGAAATTACTGTCACTTTCAGGCTCCTATTTTTATTCAAACTGAAAATTTTTGTTACAGGTTGATATGTTGAGGATCAGTATGCTGTTGAGCTGTATTTTTATGACAAATCCAGCTTTGGATGATAGAATTTTACAAGTTGGCAATTTATCAAAGCGTGAAATATCTGATGATTTCGACAAGTACGCAGTTACCTGCTACATCTGCGTCAACGTTTCGGATAATCTGATATGTAATCAATTTGCAATTGATAGACCTTGTAAACCAGGTAAGTTTTCCATTTTTTTTTTCATAAATTTTTAACGCCTATGAACATGTAATTGAACGAGACGAGTCGTGGTATTATGTTTCTAATGAACACATTTATTACCAAGCGACATTTTAAATTATCGTCAAAATCGAGGATTATATTTTCATGGCAACAGAGCTATAAATTTAATGCTCGAAAAATGAAGTTTGCGTTAAAATTAACTAATTACCCGAATGTCATATACACAAACTTCAATTTATATAAACGCTTTGTAAGCGAATCTATTATCAGTCTTTCAAACAATAAGAGATTATATTGGATGCATTCAACAAAATATCGTAAGCTCAAACAGACACCCATATGATAAGACATCTACATCAATAACACCAAATTCGACTAATAATAATCACTCTCACACAAAGATGACAAGCAGTGAACATAAACATTTAAAATTTCCTTCAATGCAAGAATTGAAAAATTACAGATTAGTCGTCATTTTAGGTTTTCAGTGCAAAAAAAATGGTGGCAGCAATTTTGTTTTAATCGCTTCATTTAGTTGTTTAAACAGCATATTAAAAAAAGAGAACTATAGCTACCAGGCTTAAAAAATAATTCAAGGTCAAAGGTCACAAAAAGCAGTTTTTTTGCAAAAATCTCGTTTTCTATCAGTCGGAGGTCAATTGAGGTGGTTACAAGAAAGAAAGTTTATGAAATTATGTACAACAATTGTTCTATTCATTTTTCACGTACGACGAACCGTTTGCGAAGTACAGAGTGACGAATATGAACGTCGAGCGCTGTATCCCTTTCCGAACCGCCATTGAGGTAGAATACAAAACGCGTTTTTGTTTACATGGTGTCCCCAGTAGACCTAATCCACATTGAGTGTAAAAAAATTAATTAATTAATTAAATGAATTTCATGTATTAACTATTTCATTGTCAGGTTCTGGGAGGTCTGTATCTTCGTTATCTTTCTCATCTTTGATGATATTTGTTACAAAAAGATCAATATCACTCTCAGTAGAAGCATTATCGGAACAATCAACTTCAGGCGTTGCATTGAGATATGATTGTCCATGACAGCTGCCGCATATAATGGAGCAAGATAAACCAATTTTTCCACATCCACAATTTTCACCGCATCCTTTCGTCCAATTAGCAAAAATGGTATTAAGAATATTATCTGGCGCAGGTGGTAACAATGTTGCAATGGGCTGGGCTCTAAAAAAATGTTATTAAAAAGCCAGCCCCACTGCTGCCAGGGACCGCTCCAAGACCGGACAACCCTGACATTTGTCCGGGGCGGCAAATCTTAAGGGCGACATTTTTACTCTCAGAATGTGAGAAAATATTAATAATACTTGCATGCCACCTTTCATTTGTAAAAACATTTCTTATCACTGTTTTTACAAGAAAGTCAAAATACTTGTTTTCATCTATATACAGTCAAAGCTGCTTATAGCGAACCCGCTTACAACGAACTTTCGGGTATAACGTACTAGTTTTAAAAGTCCCGTCACACTATCCGAACTTTCGGATATAACGTTCGGAAACATTGTTTCTGTCCGTTAAATTTTACACAAAAGTAAGCAAGTATTCTGCCAGTAAAATAAATAACAGGTACGTATATTATTTGATGTGCAAAGATAAGGTTTCTGTAATTCTTTTCTCGGAAATGCCTGCCTAAATACTGTCCTAATTGGTGTTTAAATCTTTAATCCTAATGGGTAATTATGTATTTTAACAATACTGCACACGCTGACCTTGCAGGGTTTTTCCTAATCAACTTGTCAATCAAATAAATCAATTAACAGACTAGTTAAACAATAAGTGGCCTAATATCAAAGGTAATGTTAGTGATAATGGCGACGAAACTGGGCTATTTTTTTAAATTAAAGAACCCAGATAAAACACTAAAATTTAAACGTGAAAAATGTGTAGGCGGCAAATTATCAAAAGAGCGGGTAACAGTTTTTGTGTGTGCTAATTTAACCGGGACAGAAAAACGAAAGCAAATCACTCAAGCCACGGTGTTTCAAAAATGTAAATCGAAAATTGTGTGGATAAACCGTTTTGGTCTACGAAATATAATAAACAATCGAAACTTACAGACTTTTTTAACAAAATGTATCGTAAAAATAAAATATGTATGTAACTTTTTTCTTTTATCGTTTATTACAAACTCATTTTTCAAGTCCCTTGTTGTTCGTTATAACCGGATTCTAGTGTAGTTGTAAAGAAAATAGGTATAATTACGAAAAAATAATTAATTATTCAATAATAATTATTAAGTAAGGAACACGGGTGTTATTTGTATACACTACCTAATATAACCGCGCATCGCATATATACCATATAAATCAGCAAGCAGAGTGCCGCATGAACTTGTCTGAATTAGGAATAGACAAGAAATGACTTGTTTATTGTCTTCAAGTATAAAAGGGCTGTCTTATTACAGCATAGCATTATTTTGGCTCATTCGTCGGTGGTGATAAGTGCAACTCTCAATTGTATATACTCTTCTGGTTCAATAATCAGTGTGATTTGTAATTTTTTAAGGTAAGTTAACCGTTAACTTAGCGAATCTACGAAATTAGGGTATTTTGATCAGTAAAAGGCAAAAATTATTAAAAAATAAATATAGTTTAGAAAAACTAAAAAACACGCTTTAATGATCAATCGAACTAAAAAACGAAAAATAATTCTTAATATAGGCAGAAAATATAAATAAACGAAAAAGATTAGTACTATTGTAAAAAAAGCGTGGGGTGCTCGATGAATGAAAAATATGGCACAAAGCACCCCACGCTTTTATTTACATTGAGCAGAAGGATGGATAGGATCGAAACAGTTATTACATAGCTTCAAATAATTGACTTGTTCTACTTGAAATATCTAATGCCTTGAATTCGTCACAATCAAAAATGAGATGGTTTTCCTTGCAAAAATAACATGACAGTTTATTTGGAGCTAAAATTGGAAAGGACTTACTCGGTCTGGAGGATAGGCATTGGATCCCAAATGCGCCGTATCTTGTATCGTATGTATCGCCGACCGCGCGCATGCTTGTTCAAAGAAGTCGGTTACAAACAGACAAACAAGCAAACAAACATATAGGTGAAGCTAATATAAGCGTGTTAAAAACAAACTTTCATTTAAATTTCATAATCTTTTTCGAGGTAGGTATTTGAAGAAGCTCCTTCTCAGATGAAAATTAAATTTTGAAAACGATTTTTGAACAAAACAGATAAATTAATTAAAAAGTTAAAAGACTTGTTTTGATAATTTTAAAAGGACTGAAATTTGTTTATGTTTCGTTAAAAAATCGTCTTTGAAATTTAATTTTCATCTGCGAAGGAGCTTTTTCAAATACCTTAAAAAAGGTTATGAAATATACGGCATACCCTAAAGCTTAATTTTTTTGAATAATTCCGGCCTTTTACTGACCAATAGATCCTAATTCTTTTTTTTATTATCAACTACTGGATGCGACCCCTTTTAAGTAAAGCTACGAATATTTTTACCTAGTTTTATAAATAAAATTTTCTTAAAAATAGCAAAAGTTTGTCAGGAATTTTATAAAATTAAAATAAAATATTTATTTAAACATTGAGCATTCTAGAATAAATCTATGCATGATCTGACTAAATTGGACAAGAAAAATTGCCCTATTTTATACCATTTAGATTTTGAAGCAAAATTGTCTAAAATGCAAGTGCAAATGCAAAGAAAGGTATCAGGTGTGGTAGGTTCGTTACTATTTTACTACTATTACATAATTTATAAATATAAAAAACATATAAAACTGCTTAATCGTTCCCCTAGATCTTAAATGGGCATAAAAAGTGCAGTACTTGTCTAATTTAATTAAATCTATTGTAAGACAATTTCCTTATAATTTGCTTTGTTTTATTTCACATATTTTGTGTATCTTCCAGAATGTCCGAGGGACGCAAAAAACTATCTGGTTGCGAATATAAAAAACGAAGAGTGGAAAAGGAAATGCAAAGACAAAGACAAACTGGCACTTTACTAAATTATTTACAGAGTACGCCGGGCAGTACCAAAACAAATGACGATTCAAAATGTGCTACACCAAAGACAGCATTGAAAGACACTGACAACAGAGACTCACCTGAGAAAAATGAGGATCAACAAATGAACGATATACCTGAACTAATACTTGCAACTGACAGTGGCAGCCCTCCGTCGCCAAATGAGAGCACTATTGATACCAACGTGGCACCTACAGAAAGCGCTAAACAACTTTCAAGTACAGATCCAGCACTCTGGCCAATGATACTACCAGACGCCGAAAGAGTCTTTTTGGTATGGCAAGGTTCACCTAAACCATTGTACAATTATAGATTTACATACGATGAGACTGGTAGAAAATTTAGCCCTAATTATTATAAAAGAATTTTAAGTTATGGAGAGCAAATTTTAAGAGACTGGCTAGTGTACTCTGTCTCAAAAAATTGCGTATATTGCTTTTGCTGCAAAATTTTTGGCTGTGTACTTAGTTCCCTTTCAAAGGAGGGGTTTAAAAGTTGGAAGCATCTAAATCAAACTCTAAAAGACCACGAAATTTCTAAAAATCATATTCAGTCCCAAAAATCTTTTCTAGAACTGAACCTAAGATTAAAGTGTTGTAGAACTATAGATGCGGATTCCCAAAGACTTGTTAACGCTGAAATAAACCATTGGCAAGAAGTGCTTTTAAAAATCGTAGCAATCACTAAAACGCTTGGTAAAGTTGTCTGGCTTTCCAAGGTACAAGCGACAAGCTGTTTGAGCATAATAACGGTAACTTCTTAAAAATAGTTGAGCTGCTATCTGAATTTGATCTCGTCATGGAAGAACACGTACGTAGGGTGCTTAAAAAAGAAGAAACGAAAGCTCACTATCTTGGGAAAAATATTCAAAACGAGATAATAGACCTGTTGCATCAAAGTGTGAAATCTTATATTATTAATGAAATAAAAAAAGCCAAATATTATTCGATAATTTTAGATTGCACTACTGATATTTCTAAGGTGGAGCAAATGACTCTTGTAATCAGGTATGTTTCAATCAATAAAACTGATTCCAATCAGGATGAGGTTGAAATTAAAATTAAGGAAAGCTTTTTGGGTTTTCTTCCAGTTGAAAGGTCTACAGGGAAGCAAATGTTTGAAATTATAATTGCAGAACTTAATAATTTGGGTTTAAATTTACAGGATATAAGAGGACAGGGATATGACAACGAGTCTAATATGCGGGGCGATAAATCAGGAGTGCAATCTAGGATTAAGAACCTAAATCCGCGAGCTTTCTGCGTTCCATGTAGTAGTCACTCTCTCAATCTAGTAGTTAACGATATGGTAAAAGCATCTTTGGAAGGCGCTAATTACTTTAATATGATTCAAAAAATATATGTATTTTTTTCAGCATCTACTTTTCGCTAGGCAATTCTTCTAAAACATGTCCAGGGTTTGACTTTAAAACCATTAACTGATACTAGATGGGAGAGTAGGATAGAGGCTTTAAAACCTTTAAGATTTTATATCGGAGGCGTATACGACGCCTTGCTAAGCATTTATGAGAATGAAGAAATTGATAATTTAATAAGGGACGAAGCCTCGGGTTTATTAAGTTGTATTAAACAATTTAAATTTTTGTGTTCAATAGTTCTTTGGTATAAAATTTTAAATCCAATAAGCAAATTGTTGCAGACAAAATATTATGATCTAGCATCTGCACTTGATCTTTTGCAAAATTGCAAAAAGTTTTTTCAGGGTCTTCGATCGGATAAATCTTTTAATGAAACTATTGTTCGCCCTTGTTCAATTTCCTCATCCAGAGCATTTCGAATTGCTTGGAAATTTTCAAAAGGATTTGCAATTTTCATATCGACAACTCCACCTGGTACTGCTAAGACTTCCCATTTCGCCCCGACTTTATACCTAGAGCATCACGGGCGTTTATGAGATGAGAGTGATGACCGGGTTGAGAAAAGTGGACGGATATTGCCTCCAGAGTGTTGAAAAATGCAGCTGCAGTAGACACCTTAGCACAACTGTCGACAATTACCAAGTTCATCCTGTGTGCCAAGCAATGAAAGTAAATGGCTTGTGGTTGATCCTCCCTTATTTTGGCTTGCAGTCCTTGGTGTTTCCCAGACATAACACTGGCTCCATCATAAGATTGGCTAATTAATATGGCGTTATTCAACAAACTGCATTTACTTAGATACTTTTTAATAAGTATTTTTAAACTCTAGGCATCTCTAGAAGAAGAACAATCTACGAAACCAAGAAAACGTTCCTCAACTTCCAAGCCTACGGTATATCTGATTGCCACGGACAGTTGTTTTTGTTTGTAGCACCTAGCTTTATCAACTATTATCGAAAAAAAACCACATTACCGCACTTCTTCTACAATCTGTTCAATAACAAGTTGAGATGCGATGCTTATTATTTCATTTTGTATTTTGGAACTGCAATAACTGATATGTCTGTCTAGATGCATCGAAAAATTCGTGTCATGTTTTGCCATAAGTTCACCCAACTCCAGAAAATTACCTCGGTTAGTAGATGTTGCGTCTTCTCGGTGTCCTCGGAGTGCAGCCCTTGACGTGTCAAGTAGAAAATCATGTCGATTAATTTTATTATATAATCTCGGTTCTGTATTATCATTTCTTCATGTTGTATGGTTAGCTTCTTATGAACATCTCCGGCCTTCAAGGAATGCTTGTAGCCTACAAACCTTTGCATACAGTCACTGTGAGCCAAATAGGTGTCATGTTTTTTCAGCGACTCACTTAGTTTCCTCCAATTACTGAACCCATTAATCGAAAACTTTTCATTTTGATCTCGAATATTTGCAGAATTCCGAAAATGTCTGCAAACAAAGCAGAACGCTTTATCTAACTTCACACTATATTCAAGCCACTGATAAGTATCAAAGAATTGAGACGAAACTGATCTCCATCTATCTCCAAATGAACTTTTGGAAAAACAACCCTTGGGCCCCTTGGCTGCAAAGGACCACTATCAAGAGTTCCCAGATCTTGATCTTCTGGATCATTTCGTCCTCTTTGATTTGTTTCTGCAGATGTAAAAACATCGGATGTTTTGCTACCTTGCCCTTCTTCAGCGGCTTTATTTACATCTTCTCGTATGCCTCCACCAACATTTTCTATATTTGAAGTTGAAGATTGTGTTAAATCACAAGCTATCTCAATATTTGTTGTTGAGTCACATACTGGAGTAGACGTTTGCCTTGTCTCAGTCTCATCTTTGTCATTTTGTGGCAGATTTGAAAAACGATCGTATGTCTTTGAATTTCTTCATGTTCAAACCGCCCACAATCTGCAATCTGCAACGCAAATAAAAACAAATTTATAAACACCGAAGCTAACTGCTCGGACACTGATGGGGAAACAAGTAAAAGGCGTGAAAGAAAGTACAAATCAAAATCCTTTGCAGTTTTAACTTTAAACTATTATTATTATTAGCTGAAACTTGTGATGCAATCTTTCCTTTTTTTTTCACCCATCAAAATTTTAACATCTTATAATACTCTAAAACAAACATACAAATAAGTAAAATTACCTTAGTCCTTAGTTGTTTGTGGCAGTTGGCCTTGGCAGTGGCTATTTGTTTGCTTTGATGTTTTATTTCACACAGCACTGTGCTGTCAGCACAGAAGACTCAGAACATGGAACACCGAACACAGGTTATATTGGCACTTGGCTCATAATAATAATAATAATATTACATAAAACATTAAACATAACTATAACAAGTACTAACCCCATGAATTCATCGTGCGTTGCAGCGTTGCTTATATAGGTACCGATGACGCAAGCAACCCTTCTCGAATCTTCTAGAAGTTCGATGACTAATAATTTACGTAAGCTGCTGTCTGCGTCTGCCGAGGCATCGTAATTATGATTCGGACATCTAGATTGTTCGGAATAATGAGTCACCATTTCCGGTATGTTACATATTTTAAGTTTCAAGTTGCTTGTTAAAAAGTTATCTTTACAGTATAGCATCTGTCCACTTTGAAACTTAAATACCATAATTATCAAGAGATGTTTCCGACTTAGTAGCTCCATACATTGCCAATATAATCTTCACTCCATTCTCAAATATAGTTGTTGAGAACAATTTTCTTGTTGAAAAATTTCGGCAGTTTGATACAAATCAGGACGATTTTTTAACATTTTTAACGTATTTAGTTTTCCTCTGTTGAATAGAGCAGAAGTAGTATCACATCCGGTTATTGCATGTAGCAATAAAATAGGTTGCTTACATTGAGGATATTTGTAAAAGCTTGAAAAATTATAAAACTGTGTCTTGACCTTTCCTTTGCCTGGTTTCATGAAAAATAATCGTTGAATGAGAAGAACCAAAAGATGGCTGTCTTCACTACTATGACAGTAGTGTTAACAATTGATTCTTCTACTGCAGTTTCAATAATTAACACATCGAAACGTCATTTTTAGACTCAACATGCACTAAGCCTACTGGGGAGACCATGTAAAAAAACGCGCCTTGTATTCTACTTCAATGGTGGTGCGCAAATGGATACAGCGCTCGACGTTCACATTCGTCACTCTGTGCTTCGCAAACGGTTCATCGTACGTGAAAAATGAGTATGACCATTCTTGTAGATAATCTCATGAACTTTCTTTCCTGTAACCACCTTAATTGGCCCCCGAGCCATAGAAAACGAGATTTTTTCAAAAAACTGATTTTTATGACCTTTGACCTTGAATAATACAAGAAAAGAAGCAATTAAAACAAATTGCTGCCACTATTTTTTTTGCACTGACTAAATGGCTGAATAAAGGATCTACACTTTCTGAAAATGGCCTATATTAAAGGAGACAGTAAGGGCAACATAACCCAACTGCTGTTTTCTGCAAAAAGAAATGAAACAAACAAAAAATTAAAAATCTGATGTATCAAGTACATAACTTTTTATGTAACCATTCATAGCAAATTCATAGCAAATATAAAAAATATATAAAAGAGTCTATCAGTCGCAGAACGACTTATTCATACTTTTTCATGTATTAAATGCATAAAGCGATTTAAAAATGATAAAATGATACGTTCGACAATCCTGATCTTTATAATCCTTTAAATAGTTAATCAAAATGACGTATAAATTAAGCACATTGATGCAAATGACGCTTCTTAACCATTTGGTAAATATGGATAAGATAGCTACATTAATTTAACTATATCCGCACATCAGACTTTTCAGTTAATTAAATAAAGTTTTAAAGCTTATTACGTTCCGTATGAAAATTTTTTGTAAGAAAACTTATCTATAATTTAATTATCTTTAAAAAACATATACACAAAAAGTGCTTTCAGTACTCTTTTAACTTTTAAAAGTATATTACCATACAAAAGGCTTCCTTTAAGATAACCTACCTAAAATCTCATTATCTTAAATATAGGGTTTTCTATTTTTTTCAATAATAGCTAATACACATTGGGTAGGGAGTGTATGCCATCCGTCGCAGTTAATGTAAAGGTGGATGTATGTAATAATGGTAATATAATTAATTATAGTTCTAAATTTATGTTAAAATTTTACTGTTAATGCATGATTGTAGTCGTGTCGTTTAAAGTCTGTACATTTTTAAAATTTTGCTAATAAATTTTGAAAAGGGGCAAAATTTCACTTTCTTCTTTTTAAATGGTTAATCAAAATGGTATATAAATTAAGCACATTAATGAAAATGGCGCTTTTTGGTTATTCCAAAAATATAAAAAAATTGCTACATAATTTAACTATACTTTATACTATTGTATTTATAGGAAAAACTTTTCTAAAATTTCATTAACTTTACAAAATTTTGGTAAAGTTGAAGGTTATACAAATATACACATGCACATACTGACACACACATGCCCACACGCACTGCACGCCCACACCCACACCGACACACACATACGCGCAACCGATGATACTCACACTATCAACCCTGCCCACACCCACACACATTCACAGCCACACACACACAGACACGCGCGCACATATACATACACGCGTACATTAACTGTGACTGACTGACCTGCACACCAAGTTGTACCTGACTTTCGTTTTAGATCTGTAAATGGCTCCTCATATTTAAGAAAACGACAGAATTGATCCTTTTTGTATACACTCCATTAGAAACACATAATGTTAATTTAGTTGAAATTGTCAATGACCATATAGATGCAGATAAGGGTTAAGGGGCCGCCATAGTTAATACCCATTGGGTAGGGTCTGTATGCCATCCGTCGCAGTTAATGTAATGGTATCATAATTAATTATAGTCTAAATTTATGTTACAATTTTACAGTTAATGTATAATTGTAATCGTGTTGTTTAAGGTCTGTAACACATTTTAAGGATAATTCTTTTGGATTTTGCTAATAAACTTTGAAAAGGGACATTTTACTTCTTAAGTAGCATTTTATTTAAATGGCTAATCAAAATGACGTATGCATTAAGGACATTAATGCAAATGACGCTTCTTAATTATTTCAAAAATTTGTAAAAGATAGCTACATTCATTTACGTATATACGCACAACAGATTTTTGAAGTAATTGAATTAATTTTTAAAGCCTATCTAGTTTCGCATGAAAAACATTTCCACACACACATATACACATACACGTGCACGGACACGCACCCATACCCACATTCGTACCCACGCCCACACCCACACACACACACACACACGCGCGCGCGCGCGCCCTCACGCACACATGCACGACTACACCTACGCAAACAAACCGAAACTGACGCGCACACGCAAACGTACACCCACACGCTCAAGTACACACACACGCACACACACCCACACGCACACCCACAATCGCACACAAACACACAAACAAGCAAACACGCACCCACAGAAACAAACCAAAACACACGCCCACCCATTCTCACACGCACACACAAACTCAAACACACGCGCGCGCGCGCGAAAGCCCGCACGTACGCCCGCATGTCCGCGCGCTGGCCCACACACATCAACGTTCACACCCAGATTCACACCCACACACACCTATACCCACACTCGCACTCACACCCACGCCTTCGCCCACGCCCACGCCCATAATCACACACACACAATCACACACGCACGCACGCGCTCTCGCGCACGCATACCAGTACATGTACACGCGAACACACTCACACACATATAGACACACAAACACACACACATGCGCATACAAACGCAACACACGCGCACTCAAACGCGCGCACCCCCACACCTCCACGTTCACGCCGACGCCCACCCCCACACCGACACGCACACACACGTACACCCGCACGTGAGCACGCATGCACCCACGCACACACAAACGTGCACGCACGCTCACAGTCACACCCTCGCTCACAGGCACATTCACGCTCACAGTCACACCCACGCCCACACCCACACAGCCACACACACACACACACAACGTACACGTGCATGCTCACGCACACGTTCACACACACTCACACGCTCATACATACCTACACATACACCCACATCCACACTTACGCCCACACCCACATCAACACCCACACCCACGCTCACTTCTACACCCATACCGTCACACAGGCAGAAACTTAATCGATACTTTTTAAATTTAATCATTTTTCTGAAGTAGTAAAAGTTATTCCAGTATTTTGTAAACACGATAAGGATGATTTTTCAAATTATAATCTTATGTTGATCTCATTAGCTTAAAGCTTTAGAGTTATTGAGAATCTATAGATATCAATCAAATGTTGGCCTACAACTTAAGGGCGGTTGATGGTGTATCACGCAAAATCTTAGTAAATATAACTATAATACTTCCACTTTAACCACAATAGAATTGTGTTTGTGAAATCGTATTGAACATATAGATTCTGTTAGTCAAGCAGAACAATTACATAAAAAAATGTTCAACATCGTATGACATGTCCATATGAGGAAATTCTCTGTTGACGACTATATACACAAGTATAACTAGAAATTGTACCTACAGCGAAACAGATAAAGTGACGAAAAGAGAAGATTGTTGGATACCACCTCTAACAGCAGACAACAGAAGACTTGATGATGGCTAGTGTGGTTTTTCCAAAATATCGTCAATCCTGGAAGGCGGTTTATTAAAATGAACGAAAACGAACGAAAACGAACGAACACGAACGAAAACGAACGAAAACGAACGAAAACTAAAGAAAACGAACGAAAACGAACGAAAAAGAACGAACACGAATGAGAACGAACGAAAACGAACGAAAGTGATCGAAAGCGAACGACAGCGAACGAAAGCGAACGAAAGCGAACGAAAGCGAACGAAAGCGAACGAAAGGGAACGAAAGCGAACGAAAGTGAATGAAGACGAACAAAGATGAACAAAGACGAACGAAGACGAACTAAGACGAACGAAGACGAAAGAATACGAGGGAACACGAACGAAGACGAACGAAGACAAACGAAGATGAACGAAAACGAACGAAAACGAACGAACACGAATGAAAATGAACGAAAACGAACGAAAACGAACGAACACTAAAGAAAACGAACGAAAACTAACGAAAACGAACGAAAACTAACGAAAACGAACGAACACGAACGAAAACGAACGAAAACGAACGAAAACGAACGAAAAATAACGAATACGAATGAGAACGAACGAAAACGAACGAAAGTGATCGAAAGCGAACGACAGCGAACGAAAGCGAACGAAAGCGAACGAAAGTGAATGAAGACGAACAAAGACGAACGAAGACGAACTAAGACGAACGAAGACGAAGGAATACGAGGGAACACGAACGAATACGAACGAAGACGAACGAAGACGAACGAAGATGAACGAAACCGAACGAAAACGAACGAAAACGAACGAAAACGAAACGAACGAAAACGAACGAAAACGAACGAAAAAGAACGAATACGAATGAGAACGAACGAAAGTGATCGAAAGCGAACGACAGCGAACGAAAGCGAAAGAAAGCGAACGAAAGCGAACGAAAGCGAACGAAAGTGAATGAAGACGAACAAAGACGAACGAAGACGAACTAAGACGAACGAAGAAGAAGGAATACGAGGGAACACGAACGAATACGAACGAAGACGAACGAATACGAACGAAGATGAACGAAAACGAACGAAAACGAACGAAAACGAACGAAAAAGAACGAATACGAATGAGAACGAACGAAAACGAACTAAAGTGATCGAAAGCGAACGACAGCGAACGAAAGCGAACGAAAGCGAACGAAAGCGAACGAAAGCGAACGAAAGCGAACGAAAGCGAACGAAAGCGAACGAAAGCGAACGAAAGCGAACGAAAGTGAATGAAGACGAACAAAGATGAACAAAGACGAACGAAGACGAACTAAGACGAACGAAGACGAAAGAATACGAGGGAACACGAACGAAGACGAACGAAGACAAACGAAGATGAACGAAAACGAACGAAAACGAACGAACACGAATGAAAATGAACGAAAACGAACGAAAACGAACGAACACTAAAGAAAGAACGAAAAACGAACGAAGAAAACTAACGAAAACGAACGAACACGAACGAAAACGAACGAAAACGAACGAAAACGAACGAAAAATAACGAATACGAATGAGAACGAACGAAAACGAACGAAAGTGATCGAAAGCGAACGACAGCGAACGAAAGCGAACGAAAGCGAACGAAAGTGAATGAAGACGAACAAAGACGAACGAAGACGAACTAAGACGAACGAAGACGAAGGAATACGAGGGAACACGAACGAATACGAACGAAGACGAACGAAGACGAACGAAGATGAACGAAACCGAACGAAAACGAACGAAAACGAACGAAAACGAACGAAAACGAACGAAAACGAACGAAAACGAACGAAAAAGAACGAATACGAATGAGAACGAACGAAAACGAACGAAAGTGATCGAAAGCGAACGACAGCGAACGAAAGCGAAAGAAAGCGAACGAAAGCGAACGAAAGCGAACGAAAGTGAATGAAGACGAACAAAGACGAACGAAGACGAACTAAGACGAACGAAGAAGAAGGAATACGAGGGAACACGAACGAATACGAACGAAGACGAACGAATACGAACGAAGATGAACGAAAACGAACGAAAACGAAGGAAAACGAACGAAAACGAACGAAAAAGAACGAATACGAATGAGAACGAACGAAAACGAACTAAAGTGATCGAAAGCGAACGACAGCGAACGAAAGCGAACGAAAGCGAACGAAAGCGAACGAAAGCGAACGAAAGCGAACGAAAGCGAACGAAAGCGAACGAAAGCGAACGAAAGCGAACGAAAGCGAACGAAAGTGAATGAAGACGAACAAAGATGAACAAAGACGAACGAAGACGAACTAAGACGAACGAAGACGAAAGAATACGAGGGAACACAAACGAAGACGAACGAAGACGAACGAAGATGAACGAAAACGAACGAAAACGAACGAACACGAATGAAAATGAACGAAAACGAACGAAAACGAACGAAAACGAACGAAAACGAACGAACACTAAAGAAAACGAACGAAAACTAACGAAAACGAACGAAAACTAACGAAAACGAACGAACACGAACGAAAACGAACGAAAACGAACGAAAAAGAACGAATACGAATGAGAACGAATGAAAACGAACGAAAGTGATCGAAAGCGAACGACAGCGAACGAAAGCGAACGAAAGCGAACGAAAGTGAATGAAGACGAACAAAGACGAACGAAGACGAACTAAGACGAACGAAGACGAAGGAATACGAGGGAACACGAACGAATACGAACGAAGACGAACGAAGACGAACGAAGATGAACGAAACCGAACGAAAACGAACGAAAACGAACGAAAACGAACGAAAACGAACGAAAACGAACGAAAACGAACGAAAACGAACGAAAAGAACGAATACGAATGAGAACGAACGAAAACGACGAAAGTGATCGAAAGCGAACGACAGCGAACGAAAGCGAACGAAAGCGAACGAAAGTGAATGAAGACGAACAAAGACGAACGAAGACGAACTAAGACGAACGAAGAAGAAGGAATACGAGGGAACACGAACGAATACGAACGAATACGAACGAAGATGAACGAAAACGAACGAAAACGAACGAAAACGGGCGAAAAAGAACGAATACGAATGAGAGCGAACGACAACGAACGAAAGTGATCGAAAGCGAAAGACAGCGAACGAAAGCGAACGAAATCGAACGAAAGCGAACGAAAGCGAACGAAAGCGAACGAAAGGGAACGAAAGTGAATGAAGACGAACAAAGACGAACAAAGACGAGCGAAGACGAACTAAGACGAACGAATACGAACGAAGACGAAGGAATACGAGGGAACACGAACGAAGACGAACGAACACGAACGAAGATGAAAGAAAACGAACGAAAACGAACGAAAACGAACGAAAACGAACAAACACGAATGAAAATGAACTAAAACGAACGAAAACTAAAGAAAACGAACGAAAACTAACGAAAACGAACGAAAACTAACGAAAACGAACGAACACGAACGAAAACGAACGAAAACGAACGAAAAAGAACGAATACGAATGAGAATGAACGAAAACGAACGAAAGTGATCGAAAGCGAACGAAAGCGAACGAAAGAGAAACGAAAACTAAAGAAAACGAACGAAAACTAACGAAAACGAACGAAAACTAACGAAAACGAACGAACACGAACGAAAACGAACGAATACGAATGAGAATGAACGAAAACGAACGAAAGTGATCGAAAGCGAACGACAGCGAACGAAAGCGAACGAAATCGAACGAAAGCGAACGAAAGCGAACGAAAGCGAACGAAAGTGAATAAAGACGAACAAAGACGAAGGAATACGAGGGAACACGTACGAATACGAACGAAGACGAACGAAGACGAACGAAGATGAACGAAAACGAACGAAAACGAACGAAAACGAACGAACACGAACGAAAACGAACGAAAACGAACGAAAACGAACGAAAACGAATGAAAACTAAAGAAAACGAACGAAAACGAACGAAAAAGAACGAATACGAATGAGAACGAACGAAAACGAACGAAAGTGATCGAAAGCGAAAGACAGCGAACGAAAGCGAACGAAAGCGAACGAAAGCGAACGAAAGCGAACGAAAGCGAACGAAAGGGAATGAAGACGAACAAAGACGAAGGAATACGAGGGAACACGTACGAATACGAACGAAGACGAACGAAGACGAACGAAGACGAACGAAATACATGAATACAACGAACTTAACGAAATGAAGCGAAACTGAATCGAAACTGAATGAAATCGAATGAAATCGAAGAAAATCGAAGAAACGAACGAAAGAACGAAAATTAAAGAAAGAACGAAAATGAACGAAAAGAAGAATACGAATGAGAAAGAACGAAAACGAACGAAAGTGATCGAAAGCGAAAGACAGCGAACGAAAGCGAACGAAAGCGAACGAAAGGGAACGAAAGCGAACGAAAGTGAATGAAGACGAACAAAGACGAACAAAGACGAACAAAGACGAACGAAGACGAACTAAGACGAACGAATACGAACGAAGACGAAGGAATACGAGGGAACACGAACGAATACGAACGAAGATGAACGAAAACGAACGAAAACGAACGAAAACGAACGAAAACGAACGAAAATGAACGAAAACGAACAAACACGAACGAAAATGAACGAAAGCGAACGAAAACGAATGAAATCGAACGAAGACGACCGAATACTAACGAAGACGAACGAAGACGAGCGCAGACGAGTGAAGCCGAACGAAAACGAACAAAAACGAGCGAAAAAACGAAAACGAACGAAAACGAACGAAAGCGAACGAAAACGAACGAACACGAATGAAAACGAACGAAAGCGAACGAAAACGAACGAAAGCGAACGAAAACGAATGAAATCGAACGAAGACGACCGAATACTAGCGAATACGAACTGAAGAGAGCGAGACGTGAAGCGAACGAATCGAACAAAATGAGCGAAAACAAACGAAAACGAACGAAAACGAACGAAGATGAACGAAAACGAACGAAAACGAACGAAAACGAACGAAAGGGAACGAAAACGAACGAAAGCGAACGAAAACAAACGAAAACGAACGAAAACGAGCGAAAGCGAACGAAAACGAACGAAGGCGAACCAAGACGAACGAAGACGAACGAATACGAACGAAGACGAACGAAGACGAACGAAAACGAACGAAAACGAACGAAAACGAACGTAAACGAACGAAAACGAACGAGGGCGAACGAAGACGAACGAAGACAAACGAATACGAACGAAGACGAATGAAGACGAACGAAGACGAACGAAGGCGAACGAAGACGAACAAATACGCGCGAAGACGAGCGAAGACGAACGCAGACGAACGAAAGAACAAAGAACGAAAGAAGAAATAGAACGAAAGCGAATGAAACAAACGAAAATGAACGAAACGAAGACGACGATGATGAATGAAACGAACGAAAATGAACGAAAATCGAACGAAAACAAATCGAAAACGAAGACAAGAGAACCGAACGAAAGCGAATCGAAAATCGAACTGAAACGAATGAAACGAACGAAAACGAACGAAAGCGAACGAAAACGAACGAAGGCGCACGAAGACGAACGAAGACGAACAAAGACGAACGAAGGCGAACGAAGACGAACGATTGCGAGCGAAGACGAACGCAGACGAACGAAGACGAACTAAAACGAACGAAAACGAACGAAAACGAACGAAAACGAACGAAAACGAACGAAAACGAACGAAAACGAACGAAAACGAACGAAAACGAATGAAATCGAGCGAAAGCGAACGAAAGCGAACGAAGACGAACGAATACGAACGAAGACGAACGAAGACGAATGAAGACAAACGAAGACGAGCGCAGACGAGCGAAGGCGAACGAAGGCGAACGAAGACGAAGGCGAACCAAGACGAACAACAATGAACGAACCGAGCTATTGAAAACCGCATAAAATGAACCTAAGCGAACAAAAACGAGCGAGATCGAATTAAAGCATAATAAAATTAACGATAACTATGTTAGCGTAAAGAAATAAAAATAAAGCAGGGTGCGTGTAAACGGGCGGAATTTAACTACTGTGCAATTGCAATAATTAAGTAGATGTAGATACATTTACGAAAATGAACGAAAATAACGAAAATGCACAAATAATCACAACTAAAATAAGGAAAACCGAAAGATAGGAACGAAAATGAAAGAAATGGAACAAAACCACCCAAATTTAACAAAACCAATCAAAATTAATGAAAAGAAGCAAAATAAATATAAAGAAAAATTTTTTATAATGAACAATTACGGAATTTAACAGAAACATACGATAAACAAACGAAAATCGGAAAAACAAATAGAAAAGAACGTAACAGATGAAGTAAAATGAAACAAGAATGAATAAACAATAATACATCAAAACGAATTCAATTCTAATAAGTGAAAATGAACGGAAATGCAGTAAAACAAAAACCAAAACCAACTAAAATTAGCAAAATGCACAGAAATGAATGAAAAGGAAATAAACGAATTTGACAAAAAATAAACAATAAGTAATAGATTTAAACGAAAATAAAAGCAAAGCACAAAATAGAATCAAATTGAACAAAACAGTCAGAAAATGAATGGATGTGAATAATCATAAACGAAAGATGAACGGGAATTGTGGAAAACCAATAAAAATGATCGGAAATGAAAAAAAGCAAAGCAAACGAACAATAACGAAAATAAACGAGAATATATAAAAATAAACGGGATTGAACATAAAAACCAACAAATAATGAAAATAACGGTAAATAAAATAACAGAAATAAAAAATTAACAAAAAATCGACGGAAATTAGAAAAGCCACATAGCAAAATTAAATGCCAATAGAATAAAATTTAACAAAAGTGTGTGGAAATAAATACATATCAACGAAAATGAATGAAATTGAACGAAAATGAACAGAATTAAGGAAAATAGTGTAAATTAACAAGAAATAAGGAAAATTAACAAAGTGAACAAAATGGAAATTGAAAGTAAGTAAACAGATGAAGACTGGACGAGAATAATTGCCAAAACAAGGAAGTACTAAAATGAATGTGTGAACAGAAATAGACGGAAAAAATCAAAAATAAACAGTAAGTGAAAATTAAAAAAATAAAAGGAAATGAGCAAAATGAATGCAAATAAATGAATATTGAAAATGAACGGTAATGAACAAAAATGAATTAAATATGAGCGATGAAATAGTACAAACCAAAATGAACGAATGAACAAAATGGATCGTAAACGAACAAAAATTAACGAAAATTAACAAAAATTAAAAGAAACTAACAGCTCTGAACCAAATCGACAAAACTGGTCGATTCTAAACGATACTGAATAAATCCTTTCAACAATATAATAGGTTATGCGGAATCCTCATATTGTTTGCTAGATGTCAAGCTTGACGTCTATTACATGTGAGGAATTGCACAAGAGTATAGGTCAATGAAATACGTAGTTTGGGCCACTCCCTAATGAAATTGGTGTATGAATGAAAACCTTGCACAAGTCCCAAACCATATGCAACACTGTGAGACTATAACATTTTGTTCTTACGCATGGAGTAAATAGTTTGATCATTTTTTTTCAATGAAGTTAGTATATAAATTAAAATCTTAAAAGATTACTAATTTTGGAAAACTATAAAATGTTGTTCTTGCCCATTGATCTAATCAATTTGGTGGATAAATAGAAATTTGGGACATTAACGGTTCCAAAAGTCAAGTAACATAGTAAACCGATAAAGGTTTGTGCTTGCACATCGAGCAAACAGTTTTGGCCGTTTTCCCAACAGAATTGGTGTATAAAGATTTTGGGCATAACATCCTAAAAAATTACTAACATGATAAATCCATAAAATGTTGTTCCTGTCCGTCTATCAAATAGTTTGACCGTTTTTCCAATAAAGTTGGCGAACAAAGGAAGATTTGGGAAACAGCAGACTCCAAACGATGACCAACACTGTAAAGCTATGCAATTCGGTGCGCACTGAGCAAATAATTTTCGCTATTTTCCCTATGAAATATAATTAAAATAAGAAAAAAATTGGACATTATGGGTCCTACAGGATGATCAACATAGTATGTACATGCATTACATATCCATCATGACATTGAAACCAATATGATCAGACTATAACATTTTGTTCTTGCCTACCGAGGCAATGCTTTCGATCGTTTTCCTAAAGAATTTGACATAAATACAGATTTGCAATATGACAGACAATTTATCAGCCCACAAAGTGGTAATGAATTATTTGGCATCATTAGCACCATGCAGTACATCATCCTACGCAGAAGTTATTAACGTTTTACATGATGTAGACAAAAGTTTCAGCACTTTATCCGAATTCCCTAAGGAGTAATTGAACACTCTCGAAATGAACACAAATGAACACACACAAAATATGGTTGACCTTGAACATTGATACAAGTGGAGTTACCCTATCGAGTCCACAAATAGGAAATACACATTTTTAGTTGCACTTAACTTAAGCATCACGCCATTCCCTTGCGGAGTAGGCAAAACAATTGCTGCCTCTTATTTATGTTTCATTCGCAATTTTTCTCCATGCCTTCCTATCTCTGTATACCTCCCTAGCTTCCGCAAGATTCATACATTGTCTCTGACATGTCATTTTATTTTCAAAACTCCTTCTTTTTCTTTGTTTTATCATACATTCTATTACATTCAGTCAAGTTTTACGCGACCTACTAGGTCCGGCTTTACCTCTAATCTCACCCATATTTGTTTCGTTAATCTTGCATTGTTCATTTTTTCGATGTGACCAAACCAACGTATTGCACAGCTTTTATACCTATCTATCATCGTCTTTTCTTCGCTACACTCCTTCAGTATGCGCTCATTCTTCATCTTATCTCTTCTCGTTTTACTGCACGCGCTTCTCCGGAATCTCATGTCCATGGCGATGGTTGGCGATATTAGACGAAGGGTCAATGCTGGAAGGAAAGTGGTTGGAAGTATGTGGATCATAATGAGAAGCGAACACATGAGCCTAGCTGCGAAACGAGCAATATACATACCAATTTTCACGAGTCAGAGCAGTTGAGTCATAACTAACTTTGTTTCATTACCACCTTTACAAACCGCCTATTGTGCACGAGAGGATGCAGATAGAACTGATTTAGGTTGGCAATTCTGTCCGGTGTTGTCAAGTATTTCTGACATTAAACGTTTGACATAACACATATTTTCTTAAAACTTAAATTTTATTATTGTGTTAAAATAAACACAACCCCTGAATCTGAAATTTGACAGCTGTAGAAATGTTATGTTTAACAATCTGACAACATCGGCGTCCTCTGACAGTTTAATATTAGTGACGCAACCCTCTGACTCGTGAAAATTACTATAGTAGCGTGTTGATTACTGTATAGACGTGACATGGATATGTCAAAGAAATCACGAAAAAAAATGCCGTGGGTATGAGATTCCTGAGAAGCGCTTCTGGTAGAACGAGAAGGGATAAGATAAAGAATGAGTGTATAACGCAATCTATAATAGCGTTTTTGTCCCGTCCGGACTGTATCGAACTGAGACATGGGTATATCAAAAATGCACGAAAGTAAACTAAATGCCGTGGACATGAGATTCCGGAGAAGCGCGTGCAGTAAAACGAGAAGAGATAAGATGAAGAATGAGCGCATAATGAAGGAGTGTATGAATGTATGAATCTTTCGGAAGCTAGGGAGGTATACAGAGATGGGAAAGCATGGAAAAAGATTGCGAATGAAACATAAATAAGAGGCAGCGATTGCTTTGCCTACCCCGCAAGGGAATGGCGTTAAGTTAAGTGCTACTAAAAATGTGTATTTCCTATTTTTGGACTCGATAGAGTGACTCCACTTGTATCAATGTTCAAGGTCAACAATATTTTGTGTGTGTTCATTTCGAGAGGGTTCAATTACTCCGTAGGGAATTGGGATAAAGTGCTGAAACTTTTGTCTACTGATCATGTAAAACGTTAATAACTTCTGCGTAGGATGATCCACTCCATGGTGCTAATGATGGCAAATAATTCATTACCACTTTGTGGGCTGATAAATTGTCTGTCATATTGCAAATTTGTATTTATGTCAAATTCTTTAGGAAAACGATCGATAGCATTATATATATATATATATATATATATATATATATATATGATTTATTTAAATTAACTTTAAAGTACATACAGTAAAGATTAACTCAGTAGGACTTGAACCCACGACCTCCACTTTGCTAGAGTGGCTCTTCCATCTGAGCTATCGAGGAGGCAAGTCACAATCGATTCAAACTTGAACTGTATGTACCTAGTTACGATGTATTATAATTATTATACAAAATGAAGGATCACAGTCAACTTTGAATGTCATGTGAGCGAATTCTAAGGTTTCTCACATGACAACACGTGACTGATTGTTAATTTTTATTTGCTGTATGCAATAGTAATAATAATAGAAATTGGTTTAGTGAACGAACAGAAGTTCAATTTAATAATCATTAATTGTATTTTATTTAAAATTAACTTTTAAAGTACATACAATAAAAGATTAACTCGAGTGGGACTTGAACCCACGACCTCCACTTTGCTAGATTGGGGCTCTTCCATCTGAGCTATCGAGGAGGCAAGTCACAATCGATTCAAACTTTTGTTGTCATATGAGAAACCTTAGCGAATTGCGGGCTCACATGACATTCACAAAAAAGTTGACTGTGATCCTTCATTCTGTGTATAATAATTATAATACATCGTAACTAGGAAGTACGACAGTTCAAGTTTGAATCGATTGTGACTTGCCTCCTCGATAGCTCAGATGAAGACACCTAGATCGGGATCAAGTCACTAGTTAATCTTTACTGTATGTACTTTAAAGTTAATTTAAATAAATAATATAATGATATTAATTGAACTTCGATCACTAAAAATTTTATATATATATATATATATATATATATATATATATATATATATATATATATATATATATATATATATGTATATATACTATAGAAATTGGTTTAGTGAACACAGAGTTCAATGATATTAATTGAACTGTTCGATCACTAAACCAATTATATATATATATATATATATATATATATATATATATATATACTATAGAAATTGGTTTAGTGAACGCACAGAAGTTCAATTTAATAATCATTCATTGTATTTTATTTAAAATTAACTTTTAAAGTCCCACTCGAGTTAATCTTTTACTGTATGTACTTTAAAAGTTAATTTTAAATAAAATACAATGAATATATATATATATATATATATATATATTATATAAGCCGGACCTGCATTATCATTTCTTAATGCATCGATATATCCCACTAAAAACCAAGAACCCGTATATTAAATTAAAACTTATTATACAGGGTGGTTCCCCCGTTATGAATAAAAAACGCAATAAATTTGATTTCTTCACTGAGAAATCCTAAAAAAACTAAATATGAAATTAAAATTTTCGTAGTAAAGTCGTCTGCCCCAAAAATACAACCACACGATTAAATTCAGTTTTTTACGCTCTCTTCAAATATGGCGATTAAATTAAAAAAATCAACTATACAGGGTGTTATTTGGAGGATGGAAGAATTTGTGAATTTTTCATAAAGCCGGATCTGGATTATCAATATTTTTGTTATGTCGGTATATCGCACGAGATATGAGGAATATGTATACCAAATATAAAAAAAAATTTACAAGGCGGTTCGTAAGTTATGAGTAAGAAAAGAAATGCTAAAAATTCATAAAACGCCCTGTATCTCAGATACCAAGGGCGTAAGACCCATAATATGGGTTTTTAGAGTCAGCTAGGTGACCCCTATCCACAGTTAACGTATTTCCCTTTACCAATGAATCATCTTGTGTATATATATATATATATATATATATATATATATATATATATATATATGTTGTATGTTTAAACCACGTATTAGATACAAACAGGCTTCTCTCCACACAGATGTTCACCAGGCGTTCACCATTCTCATTGACTCTTTGGTCTCCGAACTTTCCTAGAACGCGTTCAGTATGTTCTCTCTGTACACATACCCATTCGTTCATATCTCCCACTATCATCACTCTTTCGTTTGGCTTACATACGTTCAACACGTTCTCTACATCATTCCACTCTTGGTCTCTTTCTTCATTCATCGGTGCATAGCATACGACAAGAAAAATTCTTCCAAACTCCACTTCCATTCTAACCCATATTACCAATTCGTACTGTTTAACACATCTTTTCACTCTTTCACTTACGATCACCCCAACTACTTTTGCGTCATGCAATTCAGTTTCAAATCCTGGCCATCGTGCTAGGTTGCCATCCTCCATCTCCACAGTATCCTTTTCTTTATGCTTTGTCTCCGATACACACAGAATATCAAGCTTCTTTTCGTACATTACATTCGCAATTTCAAATTCTTTACCATGTATACCTTTAACATTCCACGTACCGACTCGCCATTCATTCCTTGTACAGTTGTCAGCTGTCTGTTTCGACCTTGACCGCCTCTTGTATCCAGGTTGATCCTAGGGAATTGTATTGTTCTCTTGAATAATATCATAGCGGGCAGACTGGTTACTGGCCCGGACGATGTAGCATTCCCTACTAACGGTATCGCCCTACTACCAGACAATTATTTGTCTACTTCCTCGACAAGTAAGGAAGTAAGAAGCAGAAATATAGACAGAGTCAAGAAAGATATAAATAATATAGAGTGTATGCTTACTGTATGAATATCTAAATGTAGATATACATATACTTTTTTTTTTTACTTACATACTTTTCAATCACATTATGTTTCAATTAGATTGTTCCCTCCGCGATTTTTGGTTCTCGTGCTACTTACCGGGCCGAATTTGAAATTAAAGAAAATATTCAAGAACTTACCAGATAATATGCCATCTGTACCTAGAATTTGCACTTCCAGAGGATTTTTTTTTAATTAACAACTTTGCTATGTGTTGTCCTATATTTTGTATTTTATATTTGAGTCAATATAACGACAGAAAAAAGAGGCTCTTTACCGATGCCCCTACAGGGGGTTAAGCTTTACTTGTAAAATGTGCTGACTTCCCATATCTTTTTGAATTTATGATTTAACCACCGTAAAGTATTGTCATACAGACATTTTACCGCCAATTTTTAATGAGATGCGTGTTTATTAGTACGTTTTTTTTTTATTGTAGCATTCATATTATTATATTATGTTCACGGTCTCATGCAAATGGCTCTGTACAACCTAATTCCTTTCAAACCGCGCATCTTTTGTACCGTTACGTGTGTTGCCGTGATAATCTGCTTGCTTCATTACATACGCTTTTTATTAACATTTTGGTGTTTCCCGCATTTAGATGTTTAATTTACTTCACGTCTCCGTGCACTACTTAACTGCCACATTTAACACTCCTAATATAGACGAATCAAACACAAACAAAAGATTTATTCACATTTAAATGACTGATTACACTTTTTTCATTTATTTTTTTAATAGCAATGCTATTGGTTGGCTAAAATTCAGCAATTTTTCCGTAATCGCGAACACAGACGGACGTGATGGGTCAGAATGACAAGGCGATCGTATAAGTCCATGCTTCACATAACCGAAGAAAACTAACGGAAGCAAAACTATTGAAAACAAATCAGATCGCACTTAATTAATTGTAACAACTTAACACTGTGTCCTTTTGTTCTCTTACCTTAAATTAAGAAAGAAAGGGGATTTGACGATAAACAAAAGAAAATAACGGGAAACGAAATGTACAAAAGGAATTAATATAGGACAAATATGACTTCAGAAACGTTCATTTTGATGAAAGGATAACTAAAAGCTACAAGCATAAATTTAAGAGGTCAGGCTGGACTATACTAAATTAGTCATGATAACATTAAACATGACTACAAATCATACATATTAACTAAAATGCAATTAAACATATAACAAAACCGGTAAAGCAATTGAGAACACAGTTGCCTTGTTCGATATAATAGCTGAATAAGAATTTTACAACGTATCTTATTTTAAATGATGTAATAAGAAGCTCGGGCGCCAGTTTTTACTGTTTTCCGTAAACCACAAAAAGGATTGGTTCGAATAAGAACAACATTCAGTTTTTAGTATTAGGATAAGCGCTCAACTACGCATAGTAGTACAACACAGATAAGCACAAATTATTTACGAATACAATGACTTAAACAAACATAAAAACTAATCATTTCATGTTTTAGTGCTTTTCTTTTTGTTTGTTTTGCTTTCATTGTGTTTTATTACGAAACATAAATCGGAGTTTTAGTATTATAATAATTTAGCACTCATTAAATACGCTTCAAAGAAAAGGAAATGAAAAAGACTAAAAAAAGGATTATAATTGAATTATTTAAAAAAAAATCCCCATCGGTAATATTTTGATGAACTACCCTGTTGCATGTAACCTCCTACAGGGTAATTCGACTGAAATTAGACGACCGCTTGCGTATAATTACTAATTTAAAGCATATTAACGAAACAAGCTTTCCCCAACCTCTAAAACCTAACCCTAAGGCCGCAAACCGCAAGAAACAGGCCGACCTCAACTACCAACCTTTAGACAAAATGTCTAGAACCACCCGAAACACACGAAATTGAGTTGTATCCCAATAAATCACCTCTAATAATACATGAAAGGGGAGACCCCCTATTAGATATACGCACGAATCTTCAAATTGGAAAATTTTACGAAAAAAAATCGTTTAAAAATTGGGGACGCGTACTCTAATAAAGTATATCAACAATGTCGGAATAGTTACTTAACTATCTCATCTTATAACATTGTTGCTGTTGGTAAGCGAGCATTAGAATTCCATACACACGGTTAGATGCCAAAGTTTATGTAGTATAAAGTCGGAACGCCATTTTTTTTACTCGTCTCCTTCAATTAAGTTAATGAATACTTACATTTTCAGAGTTTCCCATATTAAAAGTCGTTTTAAATATAATTCACTTTAAACTTAATCCTTTCTGACTAGTGATTATTAAATTTACGTAATCCTGTTTCATTCTGTAATTAATTTTAGGGGAAACATTTTGTCATACTCTTCATATTATGGATTCAAAAGGCACAAGTGTTTTAGTAAATAAAAAATGCACAACGGAAAAGGAATGTCAAAGAACAAAAGTTGGATGTGTAGAAATTGATATGCAAACCGTAAGTTTAGTTTAAAAACTGATGTTATGACGTAATAATTTTATTTGCAGATGTGTGTCTCATGTTGCGATCAGAACTATTGTAACGTTAATGTACCAACAAACACTTCCAATGCGATCTACGATGATAAAATTTCAAAAATGCGTATGCTGGCAAAAAATTTATTCAGAGAAAGAGAGAAAGCATTAACAACATCTATAAAAGAAAGTGACACATCAAGAAGACTTCCATTAGGACTTATTCAACAAATTATTATATCAATTTTTGTTAATAGTTGTATATTTTTTCATAAAGTTTAAGCATTAATCAAAAAGGGTATCAAATTTATATATTTTCTATAAATTTTCATGTAATATAAACTTGATTTTTTTAAAGCTAACAATTTTTGTGTTTAAGCATGTATGAGTCAACCTGGTAAGATATTTTAACGCAAAAATTGTGAATCTTTCGAACGCAAAACGAAAATTGCTAGCTTTTTAAAAATAGCTGCCACAATACAGATAATTTACCAAAAATAACTGATTTATATTTGTAAATTTATTTTTTAAGGCTATGCAATTTTTTATATACTCTGTTCCATCTTAGTTTGCATAATCTAGGGAGTGTGTGGTAGCACTACCAAAAGATCAAAAGTTACTACCGCAGTTTAACTTTTGAAAATTGTCGGATATATTCTTAAAGTGAAACCAATGCAGCATAGTTTTTCACGCTAATTATATTTTGTTTGCACGAAAATCGGGTCTTTTCCAATTGCATTATATCACTAAAAATCTGAATCGGATTCTCCTTGTGCTATAATAATAGTTGTGATATTTTCAATGGAAAAATTTCCCATATGACTGTCTCAATCTTATCCGTGTGATCAAAAATTTTGCCACATTGTAAGAGAACATTTGGATAAAGCCTCAAGCCATAATTTCTGAACTCTACCTTTCAATAGAGGTTCAGAACTTAATTGCTTATTGTAATGAGTTTAACAAAAACCCTTTGCGATCTCAACAGGTCTAGTAAGGTTGAATTTTGTTCCACATTGCTTTTTTTATTTTGACCCCGTGCGTAACCAACCACTCCTGCAGTTGATCTTCCTTACTAGAAAATCAGGGTGGCTTGTCTAACGGAACCGAATGATATGGTGCGTTATCCACAACCACCACCCAATCTCAGAGTTGTTTAATCGCCCAATTTTATCCCGATCTTCGTTGCCCGAAACGAGTAAATAACCCCAGTTTTTCAAAAACCCTAAATTATACCACGTGTGTAAAACGACATACCTTTTACCTTCACTTTTAATTTTGGATGGATTACTTTTAGATCATGCACCCACCGATGAATAATAGAAGCATTTTGATAAATCCACGTTTTATACACAAATCTGACACTGAACTTTGCAACTGCAGAAATTTTCTAAAAAACTTAATTTTGGTTTCATTTCACATTAAACTTTCTGCCCATTGACACCTTGAGTTTGTAACCCATTGATTTCAAAATTCTAAATAAACTCGATCGCCTCCCATTAAAATCAAATTATGTTTTAACGTGATGATACACTTTTCACAAAGTAAAATATTCACTTTTCGAGTTAATTCACCAAATTAGTCGTTGTAGAATCCCAAAACTCATATTATCCGCCTTTACCACGATATGTCGATTTTAAATTTTGAAGCATTGCTATTATGACGTCTTGAATGATTCGTTGTAACTCTTAAAACAAAATACATACTTAAAGTGCGCACGATATATCCGACACCATGCACTATTTTTAAGGTTATAGCTTATAGCTTATAGCACCTTAAAATTTACAACTTTTTACTCTTTGCAACGATTTTTGGCATTTTCGAAACAAATTATTATTAATTCAATTTGAGACCTAATCATCATATGCCTTACTTAAGTATGCAACACAGCACACTTACTTTTGGCAACACGGCGCCACAATACCACTACAAAAATATACTATGGCCGGCTTTAATGCAAAATAAGATAGAACAGAGTATACGTAACGTTTAAAAACAATTAACTGTTCTCAACCACAATTATGCTGTGTTCACACTAAGCTTGCAATGTTGCCACACTTTTAAGGAAATATGTATATAATTAGCTCTGCGCATGGCAACCTCGCAAAATTAACATCTGTTGTACGCGCTTATGCATCAATTTGGCTAACCAGTGTGCTTTTTTACTAAATTCTATCAGCTCCGGTGCATTTGTGAAATTCTACAAATATAAATCGGTTAAAAAATTATTTAAATACTTGTAAATATAATTATGTAACATAATACACATAAACGTATATTCTCTGTATTTTTTTAACATTTCCTCACAGTAATGTGTCAAAAAATCCAAGTAATTCTAGTGCATCAAATTTGTTCCTGAACATAGAAAACCAAAATATTCTCACGTTGTTTCATGTTTTAGGGTTCACTAATTCTGAAGCGGACAAGAGCACATATGAAAAATGGCCCCTTTTACTTAATACTTCGCAGTTCTACCACCACCTCCAAAATGCCTGGGGTCGAGATACTTAGGTCTTTAACTCTTGTCAAGTATGAAATGCATTATTTTTCAAATTTTTCAATTATTACGGCCTGACGACACGTTAACCACTCTTACTCATTATCCCAAAATTCCACCAATACCAAAGAACAATGGCATCAAGAAATACATGCCAAAGCTTACACTAAATTTTAATACAATCGTTTTTCAATTTTTTAATTGTCGTTGCCAAAAGAAAATTACATTGACCTCTCTTAGTCCTAGACACACAACAGCACTACACACACCACGCACACTACGCATAACGCCACACCTACAGCTGTTCCCACGCAAGTTGTGTAGCTACCTCACTTCTGGCACACTCTATAGTGTTGCCATATTTTGTAAATACCATGTCGTTTTTGATAGGAAAAGCTCAAAGGCGATGCCGTGTTACCTTAGTGTTCCGGGTCGCGGTCTGGTGGTCAATTTCTAGAAATCTGAAAACCAAAGTTCATTGACATCTACATGTGTCATGTCAAAACTCGAGAAACCTAAAATAGAACCAGTTTCTAGAAACCTCTTCAAGGTCAAACCTGTAGGAGTGTCATACAATTGTTAGAAATCTAAAAATAGAACCAATTCCCGCAAATTTAGAGAGTTTTAGCCCTGAGTTGTCCTGGGACCAGAAGTCAGGGTTCAGTAACCTGGGCCAATGATATTTTAGAGAAATCAATCTTAATAACTACTAAAGATCAAGTTGTAACTGCTGTTGGCATCATTAAAACGCTCTATCTCGAAAATGGTAAGGTGTAGACAAGGTAAATTGTTCTGACTGCAATATTCAAATTTTTCTCGTATAACTCGTGAACAAAGGAATTTTCACTAAAATTTAGGTAATTTTAGGCAGTGTAACAGTCTGTCAAATAAATAGTACCGTTGTATTTATTTTTACAAAAATCACAAAAATTTAATCCCTGCAGAGAACGCAATCTAGTTCATTTTTAAAACTAAATGCTTTAACAAAACGCCCTTCAAAATACTATCAATTACTCTTTCAAACGAGACCAAAAGTATTCGAATCCGTTTAGTGGTTTAGGAGATATTAAAATGTAAATATTGTAAAATGCAGTGGCCTCCCCTCTTTTATGATGAGAGACACGGAAAAATGTCGCAAAGCAAAATGATCGGGTATCGCGCAGCTCTCAAATTAAATTTTCAAAGTTAAGCTCATCGCCCAATTTTCTGAGATAGCATGAATTTTATGATTCTTCGTAGCAGTTACGAACTTCAACGTAATTTCCAGCCATTTCTCTTACTTACTTTACTTATACGAATTTTTCCCAAACCACTAGGCCTTACCGTTGTCGAGAAGGAGCCGATCCGTACCCTTGTACGGACACCCGGTATATAAAGTGAAATTATATGATCCAACATCAGTAACTGCGGCAACATCCAACTATCTTTCTCTGAAAACCAATGTAAATGTGAAACTGCTAAATCTGTGAATTTTGTTAAATACATTAAAAATTGTTATTGTGCGAAAAAACTGGTTAAGAGTTTGTTATTATTGGAATATCGTGAAAGCATAATTGAAGAACATGTTACACGCACAAAGGTATGGTCGTAGCAAAAGTAAAAGGTGTGCCACAACAGCTAGTAGGAGTAAACCCGGAAGCTCAGTCGATCGGTTAGGCACTTGGGTGCGTGGGCGTGTGGCTGGCGTAGATTCACAGAGAATTTAAAAGGGTATCACTTGATTTAATTTTATATAGCCCTTAGACCAAGAAAAAGGCTACAACACAGTAAGAGATACACTACAGTTAAAAAAGGGAATAAGCTCGGTTAGGATTGCACCCTTAAACCGCAGTAATGAAGAAAATAACTATTGGTAGTTTAACGCTAATCGGTTTAATCTTTGTAGCTACAATTGGTAATAATAATACTAAACCCCAAACCTTAAATATACTAAAGATGGTTAACCTAAACTCACCGAAAGCGTACCAGTCTAAATATCAAATGGTATTTGTTGCAGAAAGTAAGTACTCGAACAACTGGTATCGTAAATCGGGATAGCTACTATTCAGCAAAACAACCCAAGAATATGTAATTAAAAATTATTATTAATTTTATTAAATACATAAATAAAAAGTTTACCTCGAGTAGGATTTGAACCTACGACCTGTACTTTGCTAGAGTACCTCGCTACCAACTGCGCTATCGAAGTACAAGCCCCAATCGATGTAAATTGTGTCTTTATCTATGTAGAATTAGAAATTAATAAATTAATTTTAGTCAAGTTGCTTTAGTATGTGTGAATCCTTGAACCACTTCTAAAGTAATTCGAAGTTGCACTTAAAACGATTGTCTAGCGATCCAGAATTCCGATATGAAGTAATTAAACATTTAAAATACTCACCAATCAATTGCTGGTAAATAGGAGTGTTCGTGACTTAAGCTTAATGTTCTTTTAGAGACAACGAGACGAGATTGAAGTTACCCCTCGAGTTATCTTCCAGCAGGCTGTCGTAAACCCCTGTTCAGAATTCGGTAGTGAACTGCTAACCATGCGTCCATAACACCAGGTGTAAAGGAGTAGTTTGTGAACAGGTGAAATGATCCGTTACCACACTGAACTGAAGAAGTGACGCAAGGACCAAAACCACAATCAAAAAAAGAACCTAGAGAAACCCTTTTCTTTTAGATACGGGTTGCATACTAAATTGTTACAGTGTATTTTAATTTATGTTAAATTGTAAAACTTGTATTTTATTGATTTACATATTTAAACAGGGCTGGTCAGTGTAAAAAGAAAGGAAGCGGTTTAACTGACCTCTTGATCTGACGAAAAACGTTTGTTAAGAAACTTTAATATCCGTAGAAACGAAAACTCCACTACATAATATAATTTTTTTTAACTGTGGAGACTAAAAAACCAGCATTAACGCTGCATGTAACTTTTATTAAGTAAAATTCTACAAAAGATTACAGGAAGAAATCTCCCACATACCTGGTTTCTAACAACGCAATTTTTCACAAAATGGCGTTCTTTTTCAGACGAAGAACAAAAAAAGAAAAGTCACCTGGTCCTATTTGACCAATTGAAATTTCCGAAATTATTTCGTTTTTAAATTTATTTACTGTTCATTTCTTACGCACCGTATGCCAAACTTCCTCTAATGAACGCAACGTGTGTTGCCTGCACAACCGACATAAAAATTTTAAACTCGCTTTAAAAATCCCCAAGTTAACTTAACACGTTACAAACAACAAGGAAATTAGAAGAACTTAGTTAGAAATATTTTATAGTGCCGTATATATTTTAGCAACAGAACCAAAGGAAATAATTAGACACATTTGCATCTGAAGAAAGAATATTAAGTTAGTTGAGAAGTATTTTAGTAATAAGTTATATGATGATAAAAATGAAAATATGTTTAAGCGAGAAAGTAGTTTATCTCTTATGAAATGATATCTGCTAGAATTAAAACAATCAATAAACGCTGTAAAAAGAGAAGGGGGTAATCCACAACATTAAACATGGAAAACTGTTGATTCCTGTTTTAATAAAGGATACTTACAGGCGAACGTAACTAATAAAAAACCATGATTTAGAAACATTTGCATTTACATTAAAGTGCCTAATTTCATAACAGTCAAAAAGCTGTATAATGTTAAAAATAATGATGATTGTTGTTTTTGTGGGCCATTGTCTTAGCTTTATATCCGGCTTCACTGAATTGAGATAGAACCTTTAGGTATCTTCATTTCAGTAGCGTTTTAAATTATAATTCAATTCAATTCCCCATTAAAGTCGATGATATATACCAGTTTGAAAAACTAAATAATTTTGTGTAAAAGATAAAAAATGTTACCCTTTGCATTAACACTCATCAAAGCGATAACTTTTTAATCCTTTCTAACGATGTCGAAAGATATCACCACTTTATATCATTTAAAAATGTGTCGGCTTTATTTCCAAAACAACTGTATAATGCCCGTCATAAACTTGGTAACCATTGTTTGAATCATTTCTGGTCAAACGTATTTAGTATATTGTAATCAACCTTATGTTAGATTAAAAATCGACGGTAACATTTGTGTTGCACGCAGCTCGAAAGCATTTTATGGAAATCTGCAACTGTACATGACCAAATCACAGGTATACGATAAACATGTATCTTTTATCATTGTATATTACTTAAATATTATAAATATTACTTAAAAGGCGCTGTTATATTAGCAATTGGACTTTTTGACTGACAGATATTTGGGTAAGGAACCATTACCATTTGTCGGGAAATTTCGGGGTGCGGTACATCAAAACTGTAATCTAAATATAAACACTTTCAAATTTTAAAGGCACCCTTTCGTAGTACATAACTTAAGTGGTTATGACGCCCATTTCCTTATTCAAGAGCTAGCTATGGATTTCCCGGGAGTACCTCTGCTACCTTTAAACAAGAAGATGTATACAGGGTGATTTATAATAGGTATACAAAACTTTGACATCGTGTTCGGAAAGTCATTTTAAGAAAAAAATGTTATATGAAGATATTTCGTATTTTGTTTATTTCCAGAACTACATGTGTTCGAAATTTTATTTAATTAGAAAATAAAATTAAAACTTTAAAAATGGATAACAAGAAAAATAAATGACTATGAAAGAAAAATATTGTCTATAACAGTTGTTTAAAATGACCCCCTTGAGCTCGAATGCAAGCATGACATCTGCGAACCATTGAGTAGTAAACACTCGCTATTGTTGCACAATCTTGCCGAATTTCGTTAAATCTATTTGTTACTTGGTCAAGTAATTATTCACGTGTATTAATTTCAACACTGTAAACCAGTTGCTTCAAATGGCCCCAAAGAAAAAAATCCGAAGGGTTCAGATCGAGAGATCTTGGCGGCCAAGCAATAAAACCTCCCCGACCAATCCATCGTAATAAAACTTAAATCTGATGTAGTTCAATAAATAAACAAAATATAATATCTTCACATAACATTTATTTCCTAAAATGACTTCCCGGACACTATGTCAAAGTTTTGTGCACCTATTATCAATCACCCTGTATATCCTTTACGAATTTTATGGATAATGCCAGCATAAAATTTAGATTTGTATGTGCACTCCTTTAATTTTATGAGTAGTAGTATTAATAAGCGCGGAAAACTTTTTACAGGCGATTCAAGCCTGTAACACCTTTGCGATTCAAATATTGGGACAATATTCACATTTATGTCTAAAAACGGACTCGTTATTGTTTACTGACATATTTGAAAATGTCCGCAAAACTTTAATTACTACACTACACTATTACGCATCCCCCGGCTTAACATTTGACGCTGTGCTAAAAATGACACAAATTAAACTGGAACTACTGATATCGATATGGTCATGTTCTTTAGAGCTGCATGCGGGGCGGTGTAGCAGTCTTCCAACAGATATAAAAAGGCCAGCAACAAGTATATGGGCAATAATATAGCTCCACTGCTAAATCGTCCTATTTAATGCATTTTGATACTAATAACCTTTATGGAAAGTTAATGGAACTATTCTTGCCATATGGCGAGTTTGCCTTTGAAAATAACCTCAAACTTGAGTCCATACTAAATACGTAAGTTTAGTTCAAAAATTGATGTTATGACCTAATAATTGTATTTGTAGATATGTGTCATGTACCAACAAACACTTCCAATGCGATCTATGATGATAAAATCTCAAAAATGAGTATGCCTGCAAAAATTTGTTCAGAGAAAGAGAGAAAGCTTTAACAACATATACAAAAGAAAGTGACACATCAAGAAGACTTCTATTAAGACTTAATCAACAAATTATTATATCAATTTTTGTTAATAGTAAATTTCTTTAATAAAGTTTAAGTATTAAACAGGGTCTCAAATTGTCACACTTTTAAGAAAATTGTTGTATGTAATTAGTTTTGCGCATGGCAACCTCGCAAAATTAACATCTGTTGTATGCGCTTGTGCATCAATTTGGCTAACTAATGTGCTTTTTTTTACTAAATTTTATCAGCTCCGGTGCATTTGTAAAATTCTACAAATATAAATCGGCAAAAAAATACTTGTAAATATAATTATGTAACATAATACACATAAACGTATATTATCTGTATTTTTTACCATTCCTCACAGTACGTCGTGCTTTTTTTGGGAACATATCTAAAAAATTCTAAACCGAACAAAAGTACTTATGAAAAATGTACTAATTACTTACTACTTTGGAGCTCTACCACCACCAAAACCACTGGGTTCGAGACATCTAAGTCTTAACTTTTGTCTGATATGAATTTAATTGTTTTTCAAATTTGTTTATTATTGCGGTCTAACGATACGTTAACCCCTGTTACTTCATACAATAAAATTTCACGAATACCAAAGAACAATGAAATCGAATCATACGTGCTAAACACGTATTTCAATTTTTTGTTATTGTTACCAAAAAAAATAACATAGACTTCCCTTACTGACAGCCACACACACACACACACACACACACACACACACACACACACACACACACACACACACACACACACACACACACACACACACCCACACCCACACCCACACCCACACCCACACCCACACCCACACCCACACCCACACCCACACCCACACCCACACCCACACCCACACCCACACCCACACCCACACTTGGTTTGTTTGATACGATAACTAAAGTAACTAACTTATACACTGTCCAAATAATCGAAATAAGCCAATCTCTTTGGTTAGCGCGGTACTCTAGCAAAGTACAGGTCGTAGGTTCAAATCCTACTTGAGGTAAACTTTTTATTTATGTATTTAATAAACTTAATAATAATTTTTAATTACATATTTACCTTTGAACTTATTCGTTCTTAACAGAAACTTATAATAATACATTAGAACAGTTTATAGGCATTGCTTGTTTCATGTCAATCTATAAACTACCAAAACAAAGAACGTACTGGAATTCAGTTACACGTATTTTGTAGGTAGCAGATATAATGACTTGAATAGGTGGGAATAAAAAAGAATATTCATCTAAGTGGCAATTCAAGAGACTGAGGAAACCATGACAAACTCTACGAGGTACGACCGCTTGTTATGAATGTAACATTAGAAAAAATTCCAATGGGTAAATTTTAACTTTAGATGGACAAATAGTACCCTTCAATAGTAAGGGCAGCCTCAAACTGTACAATCCAAAATAACCTCCAAAATGGGAGTACAAATTATTTGTACTCTCTGGAGTTTCCGGATTAGCTCACAAATTTGAAGTTTATACAGGACATTAAAAACATGACTCGTCCCTACCTGATATAGGTGCAGTCGGCAATGTTGTACTGGGATTAGCCGAAATGATTGCAAAACAACAGAATTATATGCTATATTTTGACAATTGGTTCAATTGAATCCACCTCCAAGTGGAGTTAGCTAAAAATGGTATACAGTGCTTGGTACCGTAAGGCCAAACAGACTGGTTGCACTTTTATTAGCGATAAGGACCTAAAAGCAAAAATGAAAGATGCCTTTGAAAAGCAAAGGGCCAATGTTGAGGGGACTCAACTTACTACACTAAAGTGGTTAATAACAAAAGTGTATCTATTCTCAGTTCATATGCTGGAGCACATCCCCGTGGAACCAAAAGATGGTGAGACCGTATTTCCAAGAACTATGTATATTAATGTCCATCTGTAATTCACCTTTACAATAAAAGTATGGGTGGAGTTAATTTATTGGATTCTCTCCTAGCACTATATCGAATCCATATAAGATCTAGGAAATGGTACCATAGGCTATCCTTGCATTTCATAGACATGGTCATCGTACAGTCTTGGTTACTATACCAAAGAATAGTAATTCTCTTGGGGTAACGAAGAAGGAACAAATGAGTTTGCTAGTCCTCATATCCCAATTGGCTCGGGAAAGAATACGTTCACGAGGCGTGGACGTCAGCAAGGTTGATATCGAATATAAAGAAAAAAAGCGAAAGTATCACGCCACAAATCCTATTCCCTGTAGTGACATGCGGAGGGACCAGGTGGGACACCCGCCAGTATTTGAGGAAAAAAAATGAAGGATGTAAAGTAATTTGCCAGAAATGTAAAACATATCTATGTTTCACAACATCTAGTTACCGTTTCTACAAATTTCATAATAGTTAGATGGTTCTAATTTGCAGTTGCATAATGTTGCAAAATTATGGTTTCTTCACACACAAGCTTCTACATTTCATAAATGTGTGCTGCAAGTGGAATGTAACAAATCTTCAATGGTAGAAGTATACATGGTTCTATGAAATTTAAAGCAATAATTAATAGAACGGAAAAGTGAAGCCTTTTTCCCAAATCAAGTTAACGCTGGCTTTGGTTTTTCAAAAATCACACCCTGATATATAGATAATTCGCAATTTTTTTATCAAATTGTGCATTACAGATATACAACCAGTCAAAAAATAAAAGAGTGGAAAGAAGTTTTTGTTTCTATTGACAACCTATGGGTCGAGCTTTTTAACCACTTCAAGAGTTAATATATACGACACAAAATATTATAAATTGTTGAAATGTACTTGTATTTACCGGAATCCAACTCCGCCACGGAAAAGATTTTTTCTGATATGAATATCATCTGGAGCAGCGAAAAAACGCTTTACTGTAAGAACTTTAAAGGGACTTTTAATGACAGAACAAAATTTTTAAATGAATTGCCTTGATTTTTTTATGTATCTCCAAGATCGCCCAGATATTTTGTAATGACCCAGAAAATGGAGCAAGAAATAAATTATTATTATTTTAAATATTATTGAGATAATGCCGTAAATAATAATTTATTCAATATATTTCAGTTCCGATATCGGTAGCAAACAGCACTTTTACGTGCGCACTAGTTCCCCCTTTTAATATGTGCAAATCCATCGCACATTAGTTTGCCAAACCCCACTTCATCGCGAAGTATAAAAGCCAAATTTTTGCTATAATTCGACACTCTGTTCTACAAAACACTTATTTGTGGAATATCCAGCAGAATTTCTCTGCAACTGGCTTTTGATAATAATTTATTACTATTCCTGTACAATTTACCTTATTGTTATAATGTATTTCACCATTTCGAAATCTGACCTATATTATAAAAATATTTAAAGGATTCCTGTGACACAAACAATCCCTAAATAAATAATTTGACCTAAAGAGGGACTAGCTCCTTTACCAAGTTGCTGTACCAGCTGATGTTTCGGCAAAAGACAGGCTTGGTATTGATCTCTTTTCATGCAACGATGCTTGAACCTCGTCTGGAGGATCAAAACTAAAGCTAGCACCTTTGAAACGTCTTATTATTATTCCACCCTTAAAAATTCTACTTATTTAAAGTGTCCGAATTAACTTTAAATAAGTACAACCATTAAGAATTCGCTGATTAAGCTGAGGTTATCTAACCACAGTTCTACTCATTTAGAGTGTGCGTATTAACTCTGAATAATTAGGATACCTAAGAGTTTACTCAGTTCGGCTCGAGATTACCTTGGTCGCGAGCGAACTCACAATCAAACCCCCTGTATATGTAAATAACCCTACAATCTCCTTGTGTAAATTTACCGAAAATAAACCAACTCAGACATAACAGAAACGTTCAATTTCCTTTTACGAAAATAAATAAATAAAGCAGGTCGTTTCGTAATGTTTAATATGAATACCAGACGGCATTAATTGTACAAGGTTATTTTCTAGTTTTAATTTATTTAAAACATTGAGTAAAATATCCCAATAAACCATTTAAATTAAAGCCCTCCGATAAATAGTGAACAATTCACACAGATTAAAATAACGTTCCTGTTTATGCAAATAACAAATGTTTCATTAACCTTTAGTAATGCAACCACCACATCTGGCGAAATATTGCATATACGCATAAACTCCACTAAATGAAAGTAAACGAATGCATGATTTCGTCTCCAATTAGCTATTTTCAGCCCTATGTATATGTTTAGTTTAATTAGAATATAAGAATAGTTATAGTTATTTGAACTTATCACAATTTAAACTTTCCCTTTAGATTGAATTATACTAAACTCCTCCTGTCCAGGTATTCCAATAATTAAGAAAAATCAATTAATTATTCCACATTACAGAAAATGAACTTACCTGTTGATATTAATTATCCCATTGATTTGGGGAAGTAAAACTAACCACATTTATAACGTTATTTTTCATTTCAAAACCGGCATATCATTTTGTTTATACTTTTAAAACGTATAACTGGCGTCGAATTACAGAAACACATCCAAAGGAAACCAAATTCCCTAGCAGCACGTGTGTTCTCGAGGCCGTCACCTTCTGCACCCGGCGATTCGCTTGGTCATCTACCCACAAGGGACCAAGACGATAATAACCACCCAGGATAAAATATTAATTTATTTTCACGCCAAAACATTGTTCATTTTAGTTTCATTTTTTTATAATATTAATTTAATTTCCTTTTTCTTTCCAGAATTGTATTTTTTGTTGTTAACCAGAATATTATGTTTAAATATATGTATAAGATTTGCTCGTACCTGATTATTTAAAAGTTATAAGAGTCTAAAACAGAATCCACTCCCACGCCACACTGTAGCTAGTCAAGATATATTAACTAAATCCACATAGTGAAATTGTAATTTGTCAAGGACCCGAACAATTTTACAATTTTACGAATGTTGCCCTTCGCATTTTGTTAACTATGTACTTTTAAAAACCGAAGTAAAATACAGAATTAAATAGATTTTCGTTATTCATTTTTTGACTCTATTATAAAATGGGACTCCTAAACACTTACCATAAACAACCACTACATTTGTCGTTTAAACTTGAGAGCATAAAAACTCTAAATGTTGTACCTATCTAACTTTAAAAAAATTTCTCCCTATATTGCTCCTTACTGAGAAGTATTTGATACCCCTCAGACTCTTCGGGTGATGCCTCCATGTCCCGTATTTCCTTTACATAGATGGCCACCTTAAAATATACATGCTTCCTTTTTTTACATGTTAGATTCACCTTTTTAGCATATTGAAATTATAGTAAAATTATGTACAGCTTGATAAAAAAATGTATGTTTCTTATTTTTTGTGCCTAAATTCCAATACTTTTATTTAAGTTATTTATTAATTAAAATTACAAATAGAAAACATTTTAGTCATCAGATTATTATCCATTCATCTAGTCTGCCAACCGAATTCGCTGTAAGTTTTGTACGGATACAGTATATTAAAATACTTCTTGAACGGACTGTAGGGCAAAGACGCCATCACTCGTGAGTCGCTCATTCTATCGGCTCGCACTATATTTCAGTAAACTTAGATTATTGTTTTGGTTTTTACAATGTTGCCTATTTTTGTTGAACGTATTAAAAAGTAGGTATAATTATCCTAAAACACCTAGTGTGGAACATCACACGACCTTTCAACCTACAAAATGGAAATTAAATAAAATGCAATAATTTTTTCGAACACCTCCATTGAAAATTGACTTTTCACACAAAAGCTATGAAAAATAGCGTATTTCCCATAGCTTACTTAATTTCAAAACCATGTATTGCTCATACTGTGAGAAATATTTTTTCTCACGGCACTTTGCCCACACCACATACATTTACATGGAGAATCAACAAAAATCGACAAAAACTTAGTTGGCAGCTGTTCAGCTTTAAATAGTTGTCACAACTGTCAGATAGAAGTTTTTTAAATTCTTAATCTACGCCAGTGTCATTATGACATATTTATCATCTTCATTTGGGTGTCATTATGGCCTTCATAATAGCACCCAGGGCCATTATGAACTCATAATAACACGCTAATTTTAAAATAAAAAACAGGCAAAAAGAAAGTTAGTTACAACTTTTACTTCATTATAAAATCTTTACCAACATTTATTTATTGTAAACATTAATTATAAAGTCTGTACAATTTGTTAAATTCAGTCCATCAGTGCGTGAAACTCATGTAAAGCACAAAATTGAACGCAAATAATGACGTTGTCAACGTAAAAATTGCAACAATCAACAAGCGCGGTTGCTATAACATCAGTTATTATGGGCACTTAATAATTTTGAATTTTTATTTACAAAAACGTTTCTGATATTGTAAACAAATCGAATCTATGCAAAGAAAATCTATTTGGACTGGCGTAGATTAAATTTTGAATGATACACGTTCGATATGAACTTCGTAATGAAACTTGTGTAAATAAACCACTCGGCTAACGCCTCGTGGTTTAACTTTACACGCGTTTCATTATGACGTTCATATCGAACTAGTATCATTAATAACTATAATTCGTGCTTTGATAAAAATCGTAATTTCTATTAAATATTATTTTAATAAGACATATACCTATTTATAATAAATAATATGGATACTGACGGTAGTAACGATTTTGATAATACTCGGCCAGAGATATTGGAAAACGCTGCAAAAGTAACGGATTTGTTGCCGGAAATTTCGAGAAAAAGTATGAATTGGCATACGAAAAATTTATAGAATGGAGAAGAAATACAAAAATAAAATCTTTTTCGGAAAGTGTACTTTTGGTATACTTTAAAGAGCTGTCGAAAACTTTAAAGGCGTCTACACTTTGGTCACAATGTTCAATGTTGCTAAGTACTATCAGTATAAAAAATAACATTAATATATCCACGTATCAAAAATTACATTCATTTTTGAAAAGAAAGTCCGACAATTACGTCGCCAAAGAATCAAACATATTGACAGCCGACCAATTGCAGAGACTTTTAAACGAAGCTCCAGACATGGAATATCTACTAATAAAGGTAAATTTATTTAGAAGGAACTATTTTAGAACTTTTTTCGCTTTTTTCCTCGAATTAACATAGCTTATTGTAATTAGTGGATTTTTTAGTAGATAAAAAGAATTAGATAATTATTACAAATTCTATTTCAAATTCTGCTAGATAGGTATATGTACTTTTAAACAAAACTTTTAAAGTAAGGCTCAGTGGTGCAGTGGATCCTGTATCCGCTTGGCACACAGGCGGCCCGGGTTCATATCCCGGGCTGGACTTATTTTTTTTTAATAAAATTTTACTTTTTCATCCTGATATTTTTATTTGTAGGTTGCAGTGTCTGTTGGCGTAGCAGGGGCATTCGTAGAAAAGAGTTGTGGAAATTAGAAATGGATAATTTAGAGGATTTAAATTTGGCTTTACTGGTGAAATTAGATAACACCAAAACAAAAAAGTCAAGAACGTTCACTGTAACGAGAGAATTTTATAATATATATAAAAAATAATGCTGCTCTTCGACCATTGATATGCCAGAAAAAAGTTTCTTTTTAAAATTACCAGCACGGAAAATGTACTAGACAGGTAGGCGGCACTAACAAATTTGGTAGTATGGCTAAGAAAATTGCAATTTTTTTAAAATTGGAAAATCCCCATCTATATACAGGGCACTGCTTCAGACGTTCTTCGGCAACAATTTTAGTAAATGCAGGAGGGGACATATTAACCTTAAAGCGCCATAGAGGATGGCAATCCAGTACCGTGGCAGAAGGATACGTCCGATAATCTATTAAAAATAAAATTAACGTTGCTAATAACATTTTCAACTCTATTGAAAAACCACTCGAACTCTTTACTGAAATGGAGACAGAAAATGCACCGTATATGAATGATCAACCCTCAACTTCTACAATTAATATAACAGAAAATTTACTAAAAAGAAATGACGTTCCGGGTTTGACCATATAAAATTGTACGAATTTTACTATAAACTATAATTTTAAATAAATTATTTAACTGTTAAGAAGTGGCATACTTTAATGTTGTTTTAGTTTTGCTAACCATAAAAATAAATATTGAGTTACATTATTTATATTCTTTAAATTTGTACAGTTGTAGGAAAAGTACTTTTCTTCCTCGTGTGTTTGCAGCACACGCAATTCAGGCTCCACACTCGTGAGAAAAGTTGAACTTTCCCCACTTGTTGCACAATATACTATTTCCTCCCTAGTTTTAGGGTTGAAAGTGACACTTTTCCTTGCTAGGGAGGAAAAGTTACTTTTCCTCCTTCTTAAAAATGAAATAAAGTTTCACATAAATACAGGTATTTTTTTAGTTTATATTTTCATTATATTTTATTTTTCAACAAGTACATTAACAAAAATTAACAATTTTAAGACTTATTAAAAAAAATTAATGTACAGTTTGTTACATTGCTGAAGTTAATTGGAGACGATAACTCGGTGGGTATGTTATTCGTATTGTAGTTAAAAGAAATAGTAGAGGGATAAATTGTCGATGAAGTTGTTACAATTTCTGAAATATTTGGTAACGGCAGAGTAGGAGTACCTGTCATAATTTGATTTGAAATTTGACAGTTGACTGATCTACATATCATTCCGCCACGTTTGTCAAGCGACAACCACCATATTTCTTTAATGTTAAAATCTCTCCTCCTGCATTTGCTGAGAGACGCAGATGTTCTTCTCAAACTATGTCCGGTATATCGTTCTGGATTATGCAACTTTAAATATTTGGCTACGTTAAATGGCATTTTTGACATGGTATTCTTTCCTACAACCTGTACCGAGCGTTTTGAATTTCTATAACTTAAAAAGAAACGATGATGGTCCGCTGTTCGCTGGTCTAAGAGCTGTATACTTTTTGATGATGTCAGGGATGTTGACATTGTCAATGGTGTCGTTTATAACAATAAATTCCCTTTGTATTTTCGTTTTGGTGTCTGGGGGTAATATTAAAGTAATATTACCCTTATCTTATATCTCTTCACCGGTCATATTACACAAGTCGTCACATCGGCATGCACCACAGATCGCACTTGTTAAAGCAACCTACAAAAAAATAACCAATTAGTAACGAAAAACCTGCCAATCCAATGACTAAGATACACCTTCATCATTAAGTACTGGTCATCTGGTACTTCTTATTAATCTCCTTTCTGGAAAAAACAACAGCTTTCTTGGCTTATACCCAGCCTCTAATTTCTTTAAAAATGCCACTAACTTGGGGTACTTTATATTTATGTATTAAAATGTAAACTTTTACCGTTATCACACATAATAAAATTCTTATCTTTTTTGGGTTTTTTAATGGTGTATTTTAAATTATACAATCTAAACGTTTCAATAACACTTACAGCTATCTTTGTCAGTAGTAATATCTATTAAAATTGTTTCCAATATCTTTAACAATTTTGATAGATATTACTCATGACGAAGATAACTGTAAGTGTTATTGAAACGTTTAGATTGTATAATTTAAAATACACCATTGAAAACCCCAGAAAAGATAAGTATTTTTTATATCTTCCTTTATTAACATTGTAGAACGGAGCGTTGAATATTTTGACCATAATGTAGGAGGTTGAAAGGAGAGTTTTAGAAAATACGCCAAAATTACCTCTTCACTAATTTTTCCGCTATTTTATCCCTCGTCCGATTTAGTAGAATATCATACACTTTTTCATACCGGAATCTTGATTTTTCCTGTAATAAACACACATTCACTAATTTTGCATCTTCCTGTATGTCCTGGGGTATAACATTTTCTTCGTATTCGTTTAATTCGTCCATATTTATACACAAATTGATTAAACTCTGTACCAAATGGATATAGACGTCAAAATTACAGTCAAAATGTTTGATGTTTATTTACGTAACTATGGATACGGGTTCAACGTCTTGAAACAACTAGATTAAGATTTAATTTTTAATTTTTTTTCCTTTTTAATCTGATGGTGATTTTATGCTAGAGGTGTTAAAAAGTTATGTTTTACACTGGAGTAAAGTGTCTTCTCATTCCTTTTCGTTTTCTCGTTTGCAAACCTCGCATGCGGGAGGAAAAGTGACACTTTCCTGCCTAGTTAAACAAATAGCTATTTTTAACAATTTTTTAAGATAATTATGTAACCTCTTTATAATAAATTTATTACGAAAATAGGCAACATTGTAAAAACATGAACTATTTTCTATGTCAGACGTTTAAAACTTCAAGTCAGATAGAGGTTAATAGACATCTAGATGCTAATTTTAAAAAAATCCAAAGCCGTCCGGTTCTATAATAGTTTACTAAAAAACAAGTTTAAAAAAACAAGTGGCGTGGCCGCGATATTTTTAAAGAATTAGTGCTTCAAGGTCTTATGAAACACGTTTTTTATGCTGTTATTTGTGATTTGCAATTTTTATACCGTTTTTAAACAAAAATTTTTACTTTAGTTGATTTAGGGATTTCTGTGGCGGTTGGTAATGTCTGGTAATGTCTAATCTTAAAAGTGAAAATTTGATGTAATTGCCTTTTGTTTTGTGCAAATTCTGTCATAAAACTTGAAAATGGAAGATAATTAAGATAATCTTGCATGTACGCCCCCTGAAACACGTGAAATTGCAAAAAATACGGTCGCCAATTTGCTCACATCAAAGTTTTTCACTGGACGCATCCTGTTTTTGGCACATTTTGTAAGGGTTACATGCATGACATAATACAAGTATGGATAATCAATTTAAGTAATTTCAATCATCTTCATTTAATTTTTACTCTTATTTCGCTTGATATTAAGAAACTTTGTAAAAAATATGTCTACAGATTTTCTTATAACATCTATCATTATTCAGATGTTGAAAAAATTTTAAGTAACACTTAAATTCTACTTTAGGAATTTTTTTGCCGCTAAATTACGTGTCGTATCAAAACGTTTCATAGAATATAATTAATCTATATGATTTTAAATATACAGCTGTTTCAGAAATACTTGATAAGAATAAAAAACAACTCCTAATGCCCCCCCCCCTCCACTCCGTCTCTGAATTTCTCCAAAACTCTAATCAGCTCCAGAAGAAATGAAAACAAGCTTAAATACCAAATTTTAAGTACGTATGCGTGTTTTCGTTATGGAGTTATCGTGGGTATTAACATACATGAACACATGCACACACTCACGCACGCACCCACCCACGTACGAACCCACGATCCCGCGCACGCCTGTCCGCCCAACCACCCGCTCGCCAGTCCGCACACACACGCACGCACACTGCTGCGCCCGCAACACACACACACACACACACACACACACACAACATCACGGCCGCTCTTGGTGCAACTTGGCCAAACGTTGTAAAATGTAGTAATAAGTCGATTTATCGATAGTGAAAAAGTCGATTGCATAACCTTCTATATGTATATGTAGGTTGACAATCACGCGTTCCCTTGTTTGACAACTTCGTAGTTAGGTATAACAGTCTAAAATCTGTGGTATAATAGAAAAAAAACAAACACAACTACTGTAACCTAACAGAATTAGATTAGATACACAAACCTACAGTAACTTAACAAAATTAGATTAGATAAACAAAACTACTGTAACCTAACAGAAAAAAAACTGCATGAGCCGGGAATGGAACCTGCTTCAACTACGTGTCAGGCGACCAATGCACCACTAGACCAACCTTGCTTTTCCATTTTGGCGTTGAAACTGTTATTTAAACCATACAATAAGTATGCATTCAAAGCTATTTCCTATTGGTCCGCACTCGTCGCGATTTAGCCGTTAGTGTAAGCTGGAAGGTAAAAATTATTCTTATTATAATTATTTAATTTATTTCAATTTCCACTTTGTAGATTGGAAGGGTCGTGTGTAGTTCTACACCAGATATTTTATTACTATCACAGTAGTTCCAATTACTTGAACAGTAATCAAATTTGTGTTAATAGTTCTAATTATCTCTAACTTGTACATTGTAACTATAATACTTTTATGCAGAAAATAAAAAAGTTAGGTTAGTTCCGATTTCATTTACGTTATTTAATTTATATAAAATTCTGTATAAGCACCTAAGTTAATAACTTACCATTAATTTAAATATTTGTTGTGTTATAAGTAATCGAAGTTATACTACCTTTTTCTTGTTTTGTTTGTGTATTTAAAGTTTTACATAGTTACAAGAATTTTGACAATCATCAAATTTTGCTTTGGTTCTCATAAATACAAACGGAACTGTCTTGCTGATAACACGCGTAACTTCTTGCTGTTATTAAATATTAATAATCTACATTATTCTAAACCAATATATTAATATAACTGACATACAAGAAATAGTTGTTTTATTGATTCTTGTTTTGTTTAAATATCTACTTTACGATAGACTACTTATCTGTAAATATACACAAACGTGCAATTTAAGATTGTGTATTATGCATTACTTATAGTTTCTGTATGTACTGCTGATCTGATATGTTTCATTAAAAATACAGTCGGAATAACATTGTACGGAGATGTTTTGAATGTATTGTAATGTCCACTTTGTCTTACAACCAAAGTCTTCATTGATGTCAACAACTACTTCTGCAGCTCTGTATTTATGTTTGTGCTACTGTCAATGGCTAACACCATTATATTATAGTAAATTTACTCAATGCTAAGAATTGTAGGTATTTACAGCTTAGCGATGAATGTCACAGTGACTCAGTGATGAACAACTTTGATTTGTAGCGTCCCAGCTGAATGTTTTTAAAGAAAAGGTATGTATGATTAGGTGTAAGTTTTAATTGTTCCATTGTTTGCCTTAGGTAATTATTTAGTTTAATTTTACTATCAATATTTTTAATATAATAGATGAGAAATATGATTTAAACGTGTAATGTTAATTCTTATTGCTCCCACATGTTTATTTAGTTATAAAAGTTGTCAGCTGTGACACAAACTACTATTGAAATTAACAATTTCAATGAAGTGCACACAATCAGTGGAGATAGTGATGCTTTTCATTACTATTGTTTTCTGAAGCAATATAGTGGTGTTATTAATGCATTAAATATTCTCTGAATTTGGTTAATTCTCAGCTTTATATGGTATATTATGTTACATTGAATTCATATTGGCTTGTATGTTCATTTACTTGTTAAAAACACTATTTGGTTATAAAGGTTGTCAACTGTGACAAACTTCTATAGGTAAAATTAACAATTTAAATGAGGTACATACAATGTGTGGTGCTATCAATGCTTTTTATTGCTATTGTTTCAGAAGCTTAATAATGACATTATTAATGCAATAAATATCCACTAAATTGGATTAATTCTCAGCTGTGCTATCATGTAGTTTTTTTTTGCAAAAAAAATAAATAGTTCTTTTTTTCTATTCATACTTAATGTAAGTGAATAAAAACACCAGTCATTTAAAGTCAAATTTGCTTTTCCAGACACTCACAGGTATAGAACACGTTTTAAAACATGATCAATAAATATACGCAACAAAAGTTCCAAACAAAACAAAATGATTTTTTCTATAGAAATGTGACTTTCAAAGAAAGGTGTAGATCATTTTGATGTACTTTAAATCTTATAATATTCCAAATAGACGCAATCTCACAGAAAAGCTTTTCCAACTACCTGTTTCAATGTCATTTTCTTCAATATTAGTAACATCCAAATAAAATTATTTTTATGCATTTTTCGATTATTTGTTGGAAAACACACTAGGAGCCAAATTTCTCCTTTCGGTCAATCAGGGTGGCATTGATAGTTGTTTCCCCAGTTATGATATATTTTGTTCAAATGTACAAAATATAGAAAAATGTCAATGTGAAATACAATCTTACTATTTTCAACAACCCCTTTGCTTATAAAAAAACTATTTTCAACAACCCCTTTGTTTATAACAACATATAAAAAAAAAATCATCTATTATCCTGTGAGTTTGGTAATGATCTGCAAATGTGATTATGCACACTACGATACCACAGTATAAATTTATTATTATACTGTGACGATACCACTTATACTACATCAGGTTGACCCTCATCCAAATTGGCTAACTAGAAATTCTTTATCTAATTAATAAGTCTTATTTGGTTTTTAATGTGTATTTAAATTATGTAAGTTTCTCTAGTAATGTTAAAATTGTTAAAGATGAAACAATTTAACATTACTTGACGAATAACTGTAAAATGTAACAGTTAATTATAATTTAAAGATAACCATTAAACTCTCAAAAAAAATAAGTATTATTATATGAATGGAAAGTTTCATTTTCATATCTTTATGTAATTGTATGAGGTCAAGATTGATTATTATACTTTATACTTTATATTAAAATCAAAGCAAGCCCACTGTTCTTTGAGTTTTATTACATTCTTTACAAAATAGTTTACAGAATTATATGTGTATATATATATATATATATATATATATATATATATATATATATATATATGTATTATATTAACGTAAATTACCTTAATACAGAAATACTTCCTAAGAAAGCTGGAGCTCTTGGAAGATGGCGCCCTAGCATCGGTTTAATTCAAATATCTTCAAAATGGTTTCCCTTTAAATGATAGCCTTCTGTACATTTATTTAGTACTTAGCCCAATCGTATGGCGTGAATATGATTTTTTATTTGTACTCATAAGCGACTCGTTTGGGCGGGGCATTGCACATTGTTATTCATAAGTTTTTTGTTTTTCAAAATTTCGCAATTTTAACAAAAAATTTCGATTTCGATACTCTCGTCTGAAGTCTCTACGACGCACCGTTTTCGTAATAAATTGATTTGAACTTACTTTTCACGTATTAATCATACTTTTATAAAATTAACTAAAGAGTCCATTTGCAATTATGGAAGGTGGCTATGGACAATCAACAAAATAATAATTGCGTGAACGTCAAACTGCTCTCATGTCATAAATTAATTTTGCTTTAGAAAGTAATAAATAAACTCGGGTAAAAAATAATCGTTTTTAATACAAAAAAAAAATGAATTCGTTAGTTAATTTTATAAAAGCATGATTAACACATTAAAAGTTCAAATCGATTTATTTCGAAAACGGTGCGTCGTAGCGACTTCAGTATTCACGCCATACGATTGGGCATATTCCACTAAATAAATGTACACAACTCTACCATTTAAAGGGAAACCATTTTGAAGATATTTGAATTAAACCGATGTTAGGGCGCCATCTTTCAAGAGCTCCAACTCTCTTAGCAAGTATTTTTGTATTAAGGTAATTTATATTAAATCGACATAAAATCAGCCCTGGAACCTGCAATTTTCTTTTGTGAAAAGAGTTTGTGGACACCCTGTATATATATATATATATATATATATATATATATATATATATATATATATATACACACCGTAAACTGGGGTCAAAATGTGCCACTTTTTAAGGTTTTTATAATGTTCTGAAAAAATTGTTAGATATGTTTGAATTATATGACTGAAAATAAAATGTCAAATAGTTTGTAAATGTAGCACAGTATATGAACATGTCAATATAATTTAAGATTTTTCCCAAAACTGACATTTTTGCGGCATATACTTACCCCTGCCTTTGAGGTGAGTAGTGCCACATTAGTTTTCAATGAATAGTATATTGAACATATCTTACACATGAACATATTTTAACCTTAGTATTTTGAAAGAATAAATATTGTGCTAAATAAATTTAAGCAACTAAGTGTACAAAAAGTTATTTTATTAAATATAAAAGGCAAGTGACAGACAAATAAAATATATAACACAACAAACATCAAATTCGAGTTATAAGGAGTGATACAAAAAAAACTAAAATAATTCTGGGACTTTGAACATTTCCCTCTTAAATATTTGAGTGGGCTTTTTAATTTTTCTTTTAATGTCATCATAAAAATACCAAATTGAATCGGGTCTTGCAGGTCACTTCCAATTGCCACCACATTTTTCCATTGCCAAAATTAAAGCTGTATTATTTGCCACTTGTTGGACTTGACCTGGATACAGTTGATTTTCGTACAGAACGGGTACGTAGTCACCAGCATTCTCTTAAACTTTCTGCACGTTTGTGCCAAGTGTCTCAATGGGTACCATATCTGTATCAGATTCCTCATGAGGTGAATAGGGACTTTGGTCACTTTCAGCATAAGAAACATGTCGTAAAGTGGGAGAATTAGACTCACGGAAAGTTGAACCAACCTCATTTTGTGCGGTTGTAGCGACATTTCTCAAGGCCACCCTCGGTTTAACTTTCCCACATCAGCTTTATATACAACATAAACAGGTGCCAATTACCATCTGCACTTCCACACATCATTGTTGATGTATTCGATTTTGAAGAATTTTTTATATTTTCAGGGTATTTACAACCTCGTTTAACGAGAACTTTAGACATGCCTGGGTCGTCTACTAGACATATTTCGTCATAGTTCCAAATATTGGATATAGGAACACCTTCAGTTTCTTTTTCTAGGTTATTAAAGAACTAATTTACCAAGTCCTCATTAACAGCAGCTTGGCTGTAAGTAATATTTCTGGCGGTCCGATTAGAAATGTGCTGTCCATGCCTCTTAACAAAATAATTGGCCCATTCAATACCAGGCAAATTATTTTTTATTTTCTCGACTGTCCTGCTTTGCTTATCTAAAAAACTCTTGGCAATAAATCGCAATTCTCGTTTATTTAGAGGGAACCCATAACTGGATAGAGTGACAACGTGTGCCACAATCACCGAATCCTCATCCTCGCTGAAAACGGTCTGTCCTCCACTCTTCTTAGAAGCTTTGCCTTTTAATTTATTACCGAGTACATTTCGGTGAATACCATATTTCGTAGCTGCCTCGCGAACAGATATCTTTTTTGCTCTAATTTCAGTTAAAATGCGTTGCAGTGTCTCGGAATTATATGTATTGACGCGGCATTCTGAAATAAATACTGAAAAATTGTATCTATGTTGCATCTAGAAAATCTAGGTTTCAAACTATGGGTTGAAAATGTACCATTGAACGGCACATTCTTACCACCGAAATTTGCATTATAACCTACAATTTTCTATATTTCATATAAAGAAAAACACAGCAAATTATTAATCGATTTACTTTACCTGAATATCTCAATCTCTAACAGAAACTTCACACTAATATAAATTATATAGACCGTATGAACAACTGGCAGCGACCACGTACTTCTAAATGCCGCCATAAGATGTCACAACTGGTATCATTTTCGTAGTAAAGGTCGGTTTTTGCGACAATAACTTTTCCAAGGCGCCACATTCAAAAATGTATAGAAAAGCATTATGACACATTCACTTCACTGTGGGCACAATTTCACTCCAGTTTACGGAATGTATACAGGGTGTTCTTTAAAGACATACTAATATTTAAGGGGGCGATTCTTGGGCCCATTTTAAGAAAAAAACTTCATATGAACGAATGTCGTAAACGTCCTAAAAATCTTTTTATTTGTAACGACTGTGATACTATTGTAGATATCTTTATAAAATTTGGTACACGTCTTCAATGCATCAAGATGCACTTTCTGATGTACAAACAATTTTATGATCTTTACCAGTGTCGTCCGTACAGGTTTTGTATTGAATATTTAAGAGAAAAAAATGGTACGCCACTACTTTCTCTTAAAATAAAAATTATTTTTGGAATTCTCATTCATTTGTGAGCAAATTTGATCTCTTGATTTAATTTCGCTTAAAAAAAATAAAAATCGTTTTAGAGTATAATTTTTATGAGAACGACATGACATTGCTTATAATTTCCTGACCTCGACTGAATTATCTTACCTTTCACACCATGGAATCGAATGTGGTACATGCACGATGAAGCTCCTGCTCATTTTAGCGTAATTGTCCGAAATCATTTAAATACAGTTTATCCTGATCGTTGGATAGGTCTAGCAGGACCTCAGCAATGGCCAGTAAGATCCCCCGATCTCAATAGTTTGGTTTACTTTTTATGGGGGCACTTTAAGGCTCTAGCGTATAAAACTCCCGTTAATACTTTAGAAGATTTAAGATAGCGAATAGTTGCCTCGTGTGAAACTATACGGAATACGCCGGGAATATTTGAACGCAATTCCATGACTGTTGTATGGAAATCGTTTTATTTTTTTTATTTTTTCATGCTATTGAGTTCGTTTAATATTAAATGTGAATTAATTCAGAAATAAGTAACCGATTTTGCTTTAGGAAAAACTAAACAAAACTTTCTATTGCCAATAATTACATTAGAAGTTTAGCGGGGATTTCAGCTTGAAGAAAAATAAGTCTTATTTTATTTTAATAAAGTAGGTTTACATGAAAGGCTTAAATTATTAACAATACTAACATTGATTATAAAAATTGTTGAAAGTGGGAGCTTTCACTTAATAGACATGCTTCCGCCCGTCTTTAGCGATTTGACCCTGAAGTAAAACGATTGTTATTTCTTTAAGCAAGAACCATGCATCGGACGAAATAAAGTCAAGAGATCAAATTTGTTCACAAATGAGAATTCAAAAAATAATTTTTATTTTAAAAGAAAGCAGTGCCGTACCATTTTTTCTCCAAAAATATTCAATGCAAAACCCGTACGGACGCCACTGGTAAAGATAATAAAATTGTTTGTACATCAGAAAATGCATCTTGATGCATTGAAGACGTGGACCAAATTTTATAAAGATATCTGCAAGATTTTTTTCTGGAAACTTTATCACCCTGTATTTCAAAAGTTACGACATTCGTTCATATAAAGTTTTTTTTCTTAAAATGGGTCCAAGAATCGCCCCCTTAAATATTAGCATGTCTTTAAGGAACATCCTGTATATATACCGGGTGATCGTTTTTTGAGTTTATGAATGGGGATCTCGGTTATTTGAAGAGATAATTAAAAACAAAAACCACTTTTTCGTTGCCACTTTTTCATCTCTACACAGTGGTGCTATATTTCAAATCCGACGTTTCGGTTTTCGGCAGCCATCATCAACTTCATTTTTTTCAAATATGGCCCTGTGTTTTTTAAATTGGATTCTAAAGCAATTTTTTATTCTTAATTCGATGACATAATCGGTGTGGCAGAAAAGTAATGAGACTGGCAATACTGCAAGCGATCTGGCAACGCTGCGCTGTTGTACTTGATAGATCACGTGTATCAGTACCCTCCCATAGCTGAGTGCAAGTTTCAACTGCTTCCGTTAACTACGTAATTTTTGTGACTACTATTAGTGAAGTTGTGTTTTGGTTGGGTGTCACGCAACATGGAACAGCGGAATGTGAAGCAACGTTGTGCCATTAAATTTTGTGTTAAGCTTGGAAAATCGGCAAGTGTGACGTTTAAAAAGTTAAAACAGGCCTATGGGGAACATTGTTTATCCCGAGCTCAAGTTTTTCGATGGCACAAATCATTTTTGGAAGACAGACAACACGTTGAAGATGAACACCGTTCAGGGAGACCTTCAACTTCGAAAACCGACGAAAACATAGAACGTGTGACCACTCTTGTGAGATCTGACCATCGTTTAACATTAAGAATGTTGAGTGAACAATTAAATCCAATCTTGACTGAACATTTGCACATGCGAAAGGTCTGTACCAAAGCGGTGCCGAAAAACCGCACAATTGAGCAGAACATTCGTAAAAACAAGTGTCTTGATCTTCTTGACAGAATCGCTAATCAGCAAGATTTCTTTAGTCGTGTGATCACAGGTGATCATGGATTTTTGAATACGATCCTGAGACCAAGAGGCCAAGTGAGGAGTGGCACACTGCAACCTCTCCTCGACCAAAGAAAACTCGAAGATCAAATCAATGCTGATTTGTTTTTTTGACATAAGGGGAATCGTCCACAAAGAATTTGTTCCTACAGGACAAACTGTTAACCAAGTTTTTTATAAAGACAACCGAGCTGGTAGCGTAGTGGTGACACGATCTGCTTAGCATTTGGGAGGAAATTGGTTCGATTCAGGGGGTTTTCCTCATACACATGTAGCGGCATGGTCACTGCGTATATGCACACCATGTGCGGCTGCTGGGGTAGTATTTCCCCCCTCAGAACTCTAACTGCGTTCCTTCCGATCCATCCTGACCACACCCATCCTTAATCCCACCATGCATATATACGTAATATATGTATGTATACTGGGAATCCATGATTGTGGCTGAAGCAGTTCGGTAAGCAGCCGAGCAGCCCGCGGAATGAAATACGTGGCCTTTTCCTTTTTTTTCCTTATAAAGACGTCCTTGAAAGGCTCAGAAAAAGGGTCATTCGCGTGAAACCAAACACTTCAGACAAGTGGATGCTCCATCATGACAACGCCCCATGTCACACTGCCCTCTCCATAACAGAATTTTTTACCTCAAAAAGCATTCCTGTGGTTCCCCAGCCCCCCTATTCATCTGACCTCAGTCCCTACGACTTTTCCTTTTTCGTAAATTGAAAAATGTCCTTCACGGACGTCATTTCGGGACTTGAGAAAGCATCCAAAAGAGTGTAACGGACATACTGAAGACCATACCGGTTGAAGACTTCCAGCGCTGCCACCAACGTCTCCATCGGTATGTAACTGCCCAAGGGAACTACTTTGAAGGCGATAACATCGGTGTTTCAACAAAAATAAAAACTTTGGTAAGTAAAAAATGAGTCTCGTTACTTTTCTGCCACACCTCGTATGACACTTGACGCTTTTATAAGTTTTTTGATTAGATTTCACTATAATTATTGATTTATAAGTACAGTCCTGTATTCCAAGTTGTTAGAAATGTGATGCCAACGAATAAGAAACTTTTCAATCATTTCTAATTCAGTATCAGATATTTGATAGTTTATTTTTTTTGACGTTTTCAAACAATAAACTGCTTTACTGCATTTGCATCAGTTGGTACCTACCTATTTCGCAATAAAGTAATGGGCCGCGTTTGAGTTGAAGCTCCATGGAGCGAGTAGAGCAAATATGACGTCCTTGACAATTGGCCACGTGACACTAGTTTCATTTGCAAATTAAATTATCACATGGTAAATTGTCAAATGACGTCACGGAGCACGCTCAGCGAGAATAGAGCTGTAACTCAAACGCGACCATAATAAACTGGTCATGTCAAAATGTATCAAGTGTGCCTCGAAAACAATAGCAATCAACATACGGCAAAATTTACTCAAGGCAAAGTTTTGCCAGTTCAGTTGAAATTTGTCTTCATTTGACTAGATTAGGTTTTTTTTTATTCAATAATTATGCCATTTTCAAATGAAGAAAAGAGAAATATGCTAGAAATTTACTACGCATCTCAGCGAAACGCGCAACTAAGTGCAGAAAGTTATCTGCAGAGGTACCCAGAAAGATCGCAACCATCCTTTCCGTATTTTTTGCTGCTGCATAGAAATTTAGGAGAGTACGGTTATTTTGAAAAACCTAGAGGTAGACATGGACAGAGGATAAACAACAATGACGGGCATATTTTGGAAATGGTAATATTTCAACGAAAAATATTGACACTAGTGTACACTCAAACTCACACAAAATTCGATTCACTCAGATTTAGCAAGAATTTTGATGAGCCGCGCGCCGTTACTTTTTTATTTATTGTTTGAAATTAACGTTTTTTTTTCTCTCCAGATTGTAGGTAAGTACATTATTTTACTTTATTATTACTTTATACGGTATAAATATATAAAAACAACGCGCAGTTCGGACAATAAATAAAAACGTTATAGGGGCATAAAGTTGTTGCACAATCTTTGCTTTGCAGCTGAACACCTCCCTACAAATAGTATGGAGAGTACTTAAAAAAACACAGATAGCGTCCATATAAAATTCAAATCACGCACACATTACATCCTGGTGATAGTGTTCGGCGAATAGAATTCTGCAGATTTGTGGCCGATCAGTTAGCTCTGAATCCTCATTTCCTTAACAACGTAATTTTTAGCGACGAATGTAAATTTACTAATTCCCGTTTGTTTAATCGACATAACGAACACATTTGATCCGTTGAAAATCCACGGGAGCATCAAGAGCGGCGTCCACAAGTGCGCTTTGGACTCAACGTGTGAGTTAGCTTATTAGGCGTCCAGATTATTGGACCATACATTTATAAAGAAAGTTTAACTTCCGAATTTTTACGTACTTTCTTGGCTGATTTTATAGACAATAACATTTACCTCGATCGGCTGAATCGATTATGGTACCGGCAGGATGGTGCTACCCCACATAATGCCAGAAGAATTGTTGATTGTTTATCAGTAATGTTTCCGTGGAAATTGATTGCTAATACTGGTGATGTAAGATGGCCAGCCAGGTCACCCGACCTTTCACCACTCGATTATTTTTTGTGGGGTGCCATGAAAAATTAAGTTTACAAAACCACACCTGGTAACATCGATGAGTTGCGAAGAAAAATTATCAATACGTTGAAAACGAAAATTAGAAGGAGGGATGTTTTAAGAGCTATTCAGAATTTAAACAAACGAATTTGTTTATGCTTAGAAGTAGATGGTCAAATATTCGAACACCTTTTATAACTATTCTTTCTGTCTTTTTTATTGTGTAATTTCCTAAGTTATTTGCTACATATTATGAAAATGTATTTTGTAGAATGTAAGTGAACTAAGTTTAAATCTCGGTTAAAATAATCTGCCATATTTAACAATTTTCTCTACAAATAGCTCGATTAAATGTCTGGATTTATTGCTTTTTTACCAGAAGCCTTTAAAACTCAAAGTTTATACGAGTGTTTCAACGTTGTAAAATAGAAAAAATTAAACCGAGGCCGTACTTAAAAACATAGGGCTGCATTAAAAAAAATTAAGTTGGTGATGGCTGCGGAAAAGCGAAACGTCGGACTTGAAATATGATAACACCATTGTGTAGAGTGGAAAACGTGTTTTTTGTTTTTAATTATTTCTTCAAATAAGCTTAGAAAGAAATTAAAACGTGTTTAAAAAATTTCGTTCTTTTTCGGATATCTCCGGAAGTAGTCGGAATTTTTCAAATTTTAAAACGGTATTTAATTGTGCTCTAAATTACGCAACTTTACACAAATTTAACCGACCTTGTTTCTCCAAGATCCCCATGCTTAAACTCGAAAATCGGTCACCCTATATATATATATATATATATATATATATATATATATATATATATATATATATATATCTATATATATATATATATATATATATATATATATATATATATCCTAAATGGCGGATAATAATACACATACCACATGATTCTGTATCAAACACTGAGCAAAAAATTCTATAACCGTTTTGCTCGAAAACGTTCGTTTAGTTTAATAAACTTCGCAACACTGGTCGGTCGTACTAACCTGTATGTAAGCCGCCAGTGATTTACATAGTAACGCACTTGATTTAATTATTACCTTAAATATCTGGTCTGAAACAACACATAATCTTCCCGCTACAAAATTAAAAGAAATGAAATAATTTTAATTTTTTTAGGATAACTATGCAACTCATTTTTATTCATAGATGGAAGGCGCCCGGTGCAATACCACCACCTTTACCATGGGCTCATTAATATTGGTACTCTAATTTTCTGAGTTCGGTAAGGGCTGCTGGTCACTAGCTCCTTTATTCCTTATGTACTGGCCAACACGCACCAGCCTATCGTGGCGTTTTAACGGCTAAACCTTAAAATTACGAGTTCTAAAATACGCTAGGGCGAGTGGCCCTCACTCACATCGATTCATCGATGCGTCCTAAGGTTTCTCGAAGGGACAAAAATTTATCAATGCCAAAATCAAGACAAAGAAGAGCAATATCCGCCGGGAATAAAATCCTGTCCCATTCGAATTCCTGAGAGGGCAGGACTCAAACGTCCTCGGTCATCAAAAGTGCCAACATTCGGATACATTACTGCAACATACGTGGTATCAGGTCGAATCTTAATGCTGTTTACCTACACCTTGAACAAGTGCAACCGGACATTCTGTTTCTATCAGAAACACAAGTCTCTCCGGAAGCACTGATTCGCCTGACCTGTAATTTCCCGGATACAACCTCCACTCTAACTTTCACCATAAAAGGGGAGCATGTGCGTATACCAAGGACAACGTAGGTTGTAAGAGGATGTCCACTTTTGAAAACAAATTGTTGTTTGTACAGGTCTCCCAATGATGATAACTTCCAAGATCTTTTTGATTACCGTAGTTGAAAATAGACTACCTCTTATCACAGTTCCCATCCTGCGATATCTCAATTCTGGGATATTTCAATGTCCACAACTCCAATTGGCTTCAATTTTCATCTACCACTAATCCCGCAGGTCATAGTACAGAAACATTTTCTGTATCCTGTGATCACACACAAATGATTTTCGAACCAACCAGAATCCTTGACAACCCTAACCATACTCCTAACAACTAACCCACTTGTCTATAAAACAAGAGTCCTTTCCCCACTTGGTCAATCGGACCACTCCCTAATCGAAATAACTTCATCTGTACCCAGTCCCACTGTTACTCGAAAAACAGACAGAACTAAGTGGTGTTTTAAATCAGCTAACTGGAGAGAACTGCGAGAATTTTTTGCAACCTTCCCCTGGCGTGAGTATTGCTTTAAACGGTTCTCCTCTTCAAACATTGCACTTTCAATAACCGAAGTTATCTCGATGGGTATGGAGTTATACATTCCCAAAAACATAATCGCGTAGGTCATGCCCGTTCCCAACAATGGTTTAATACGACTTGTAGTGATGCATAAACTCTACCAAATGGAAATCAAATAAACCTGTTGAAAATCACGGTGACTATATTACCGCAAGGAATAGTTGCAAAAGCATCATCACTAAGGCCAAAAAGACATTTGATCCTCCCTTGACGTCTCGTGACGGAGCTATAGTAGCGGATTCTGCTTGCTGGTATGAATTTCGCGTAGATTGCCTTGAACAACAAAAATCGATGCAATTTCTGCAAATTGACGTGTCACTGTCACGATAATTAAATTTTTGATGTTCTTGACTACTCATACTTCTAAATAGGTCGTTACGAATTTTGGCCAAAAAGAAAAAGAAATGCAAAGATGGAAAATAAAAATGTGTCGCTAAAGAGCTGCGCAAGTATGTTATAAAATCGAATTCAATCAGTGGCGTAACACAAAAAAGTTCGGATGGGTAGAAGGGTGCACAAGCCCCCAAAAAATATCACCCAGTATATCGATTGCATTTAGGCGATTTTAAGAGATATTTTGGCGCCATTTACCTCTGGTAATAAAGCGTTTTAGGATAATAGTTCGTAGGGCAAATGCCCATTATTTTCACGTCTCCTATCGATTCCTGAAGGTATCAAGATTAACCTGTATATGTACGTTGCAAGGTAAAAATAAAATTTTAATATCGGTTGATTAAAAAGTGCTACATTTATCTGCATTTACAATTTTTCAGCAAGACAAATTTTTTTCATTAAATACTAACTCAGCTTGAGCTTGTATGACCGAACTTTTAAATTTAGCCTATTCCTACCTTTTATTATTTTCACCTTACTCCCTTTAGCGCATTCATTTCCTGTCGACGACTTTCACCTAGGCAGCAATTGACGAATTGTAACAATAGTGGCTGCAGTGGTTTGGTAACATAAATAATACCCAATCTTGAACCCTCTGTATGTTACAAAGCGTAGATCTTTTGATCGTTTTGATACCCTCCAACATTTTCTTAAAAGAATCTTTGGAAGTTTTTCAAACTGCTGTTACAGTACGCTTTCCTTGCAATATTCCGTGATCGTCAAAAAGTGCCAACAAGCACCGCTTTTGTTTGGTAAAATAAACCACTAACAGCTTTACCAAAACCCTAACACCACCTCATTGCAACCTTCAATAGTGGGGAAGCGCCCCAAGACGTTGATAGTGCAATAGAAACAGTTATTCTCTCACTCAAGGATCGACGTAAATCTGAATGACACATTTATCGAGCTCAATAGATAAGTAGGTAAGTTTAAAAGCTGAATCATTCCAATCTACACCACGTCTCAGTAAGCGTTTCGTAAAAAATGGAAGAAGCGAACACGCAATCATTCTCACGTAGAAACTGTTTTTTTTTCCTAGAAAAGTTTATAAAGAATATTTTTCATAGTTCTTTTACGAAAACAAGTAAACAGCAAAACTGCGCTTGGGCTTAACGTGTGGATTTTGTGTGTGTAAGATTTTGAATAACCAGTTCCAAGGGGGCAAATCTTTATTATTTTTCTTATCAAATACAAAATCATACCAAAAAGTCGGACTTCAAATTTGGTTAATAGTCTTATGATAAAAATTATTAACAGTACCCAGTATCGCTTAGTTAGGCTGGTCACGGTATAAGCTGGCAGTAAAACGAAATAACCGATAAAATTAACTTTTTGCACGACTAGCCAGCGATCGGGGTGAGTAAGATGTTAATTAATTTTTCGCACAATAGGATAGCTTCGCACAATAGGATAGCTTACCATACCAAGTCAAAATAGAGGTTGAAATCGTCACAAAACCGGAAACGGGCGCCAGAGTATTGAAATGCCACAATAGGGGATGAAACGCCTAATTACGATAGTTCACAGCTCGCTCAAAATACTCAAATAACTTGCTTAACTATACGTAATCTCCGTAGGCGGCTCTAGGACCAGCAGATCTTTCGCCAACCTGAAAGGCTTCAAAACAAATATTTGCACGCTTAACTAAAACGATACCGTACTCCAAGAATCAATCACTACTTTGACAATCAAAACACTAATCTCTAGTCACGTTACGTTAATACAAAAGCTCAATATGTAAGATAATTTCACTTTAACAACAAAAAAACGCTTTAATTCTGTATACAATCGTTTGAAATCGAATTCCTCAGACTACAAGTTTTTATGGCTCAATTCATAAAAAAAATAATGCAATGATTCATCGGGCTATAAATGCACGTTATAATTAAATAATCACTTGAAAAGCTTTCGGCTGTAATTGTTTTCATCTAAATTAAACTCAATATAATGTCTTAATGACATTAATTCGAAGAACAAATTAAAAAAAAAATCATTAAAAATGCGTGTCGTCAGATGCTGTGTAATAATAGGTTCACATTAAAAAATATACAAATCCAATAACCTAAATAAGTAGAATGTAAATAAAATAAGTTATAAAACAAAAAATATCGGATACAATATGCGAGTAGCATCAGATAGCTGATCTAAATTGGCTGTGACCTCTAGCTAGAGTTTTCATAAACGGCCTTCTTTTAAACTGATTGTAATTTCGATATACCAAAATAACAAATATGAAACACTCCAATAACTTTTAGATAATTCTCTGAATGAATGCACTGGTGTTAAAAACTTAAACGATAAAGTGATCAAAATGAATTTCTAAAAAAATTTTAAAAAAGCACTGCGTTCATTCATTCGCTTTACACCTAAATAACATACTAATGAAACACACCCAGAGAGGCCCTTTTGTTACGCAGAATCTGGAATGGCGATACGGTTGATGCTGAACGACGCTTGCAATTCCCAGTACCATACAGCTGGTGACTGTTTCCTTTTGCTACTTGCGTCGTGGGTCGAATCTCAAATTGACCGTGTACGCGCTAATGTTTACATTAACCCGATATTCGTTCACTTTTATTCACGTCAACTATACACTACAAGCGGAATTATTTACAGTGCGTTACTTATTGTCTTTACACTAATACTGTACAAGTTCTGAGTAATTCTTAATATTTTAAATTACGAAAAAGCTTTATCTATTTACAGCAGGTTCTCTGATTTTCGGTGAACTTAATGTTTGTAACCTTAAAACGAACGTTGTATTTTTCCGCAAAATAAAAACGAAATCTTCTCCAGTAACGAAAGCACTTGGTACTTAAACACTCAACGCTGTTCTGGATATCGATATATCCCTAAGTACTAACTGCACATAACCATAAATTCGTCTCGTGAATGTTGAACAATTATATGATCCCTTTTTGGATTACGGGGGAATGAACACCCTATAACGAAAGTTCCTTCCACACGGACCTGGTTCAACGTCGTTTCGCGGTAAACTTCGCCACCTACCATGAATAATTTTACTTGTGGCCACGTTGGTTTTTTAAACCCCTTGCACTCTAATTAGCCAAAAAAACTTAAATTTTCTACCTACGCGCATTCGCGAATCCAACTCGAAAATCATCGGGAGAGATTGCACTGTCAGCAAGCCTACTTCTACCTCGAAACCTTATCTGAATAATTTGATATATGGTTATTTGAAATTTTTAAACAAACTAGCCTTTAATGCTCTGTATTTAAAGTCAAATTCTTTGTTTTAAAGCCAAACTTTTATCATCAGCTGGCGGCTGACTAACTAAAACTTTTGCAACAGATGTTCCTTACAATCTAAATTTGAATACGTTTTTTGCTTTAATTTTTTATATGATGCAATCCCAACGTGATTTAAATTAAATTTCTCCAATTAAAATTTCTCCAATTAAAAATACGAAAGCATTTATTTACACAAAACTATCCTTATTTACAACGACAGTAACGAATGTTTCCTTCCAAATTAGTAGAAGGGTTTTCCTAACTATCAATACCAAAATGTAAATCACATTTTCCTCTTTAAACTTCCATCTTACTTTGATCAACAACAAAAACTTCATTTTCGTTTTAGAAAATACAAAAAAAAAATCATAAACCTTTTAAACACGTAAACGACAAAATAAAACGTTACAATAGAAGAGCTTCTCCAATCATTAAGGCGTTATTACTTCTAACTGCGAGAACCTATACTACATTCAAGATGACCGGTACTAATAAATATTTTCTAAATTCGAAATGTATCGGCAAATCTTGATAAAATCATGGATACATGACAGGCTATAGTAATGTGGCAATTGTCGTAAAGATTAACGTGTGAATATTCTCGATTTTATATCAATACATATAAAGGCCAATTTGAAGAGTTAACACATTAATTTCATAAAATTTGAAAATTCCCGCTCGTGTTCTCGCGTCTCATTGGCGGAATCTATTTTAATTCGTTGCCAACTTTTAACTTTATGCAAGTCATTCTCAATTCCGAACGAGATTACGCGTGAAGCATTCTCATCTTGATTTGAATTGTTGTGTTCCCTATTTCTGGTAAGATTTGTGATTAAAGTGAACGAATATTAATTAATAGATACGTCTACATTTGAATATCAGGTAATTTATCTATGTATATTGTTTTTAAACTATAAAAATTGGGTATTAATTTTATCTATGGCGGCGGATAACAAAATACGTAAATCAAATGATAGTCATATTTTCAATTATTCTCAGAATCTATTTGTTAAAAACTCACATTTTGTTTAAAAATTTGAATAAAACATATAAAACGTCAAAATTTCCCAATTAATGTCAAAATTTTTCTTTGAAGTTCAAATTTAGACTTTAATATGACTCGTCAAACACCGTTAGTTACAATCCAACCGCCATTGCGTCGTATAAATAGTAACCATTTTGCATTTAAGTTTAGCATCGTCGCTCAACAAAATGTCGGAAACCGATATAATTTTAATCGAATCAAATACATCAAACAGAGTTGAAAATAATTCGACATTAGAAAGGTTAGTTTAGTTTTAATGAATTTCGAACGAAACAGATTAATTTTTTTTTTACATAATAGTCCCATCATCAAAGAAGAGTTTGAAGATATTCTTTTGTTCTCGCAATCGGAAATGGAGGTTTCTGATGAACCTAAATTATTAACAGCCGCGACTAACGCTAATTTTATTTTACCTGACTTTAATGAAAAGCCAGCACAATTGCTAAACAAGTACCCGATACAGTTAGGAGAGTTTGATAATGGTAGACATTTTATCAAGCATGTCTTACAAGATGATAAGCCAAGCAAGGTTTGGGAGTGTGGAATTTGTAAGTAATATCTCATTGTGCACTGCAAATCTGTATAATTTATTATAGGTTCGAAAGAGTTTGGACATCAATATACATTAATGCGACATCTTCCAACTCATACAGATGAAAGGAAATACCAGTGTAATATTTGTGGCAAAGGTGAGTGTGATTTTTACACTTATTGGTTACTAATCATTTTTTATAGCATTTCGACAAATGTCAACTTTGTCACAACATCGTGCTATTCATTCAGCCGAACGACCTTATGTATGTGAAATATGTCACAAAACTTTCAACCGAGTCTCCACTTTAATTTCCCATCGTAAAACACATACAGGTCTTAAACCGCATCAATGCCATTTATGCAATAAAGCGTTCCATCAAAAAGGTAAGTATCTTCTGAAACGTGTTTAGCAAAATCCTTTCTATCTTGTAAATCGGTGCAGGTAATTTAAGAAATCATATATTTACTCATACTAATGAACGTCCATACAAGTGTGAAATTTGCTCAAAGGGATTTAATCAAATGTCAAATTTAATGTGTCATAAAATTAAGGTAAGCTGTGTACTAACAATAAATCCATAATCTACATACTCAACGTTAGGCACATCATCGATCAGATAAGCCTCGTTATACCTGTCAAATTTGTGGTAAAGATTTTCAAAAACGTATGGGTTTAAGAAATCATGAACAATACCAGCATGGGGTTCAAAATCCTGATCCCACCACATCTTCCTCAAATACTAAGTAATCTTCTCTTTATTCCTTCCCTATCCTAATAGCCTGCTTTTAGATATACGAATGGTGTATTAGTAGAACCTATTAACACAGCTGCCATGCAACATGCTTTAGCCACCAGCCAAACTCCTTTTGCACTCCTTAGACCTTTGAATGGTATTCCTGTTTTAGTGCGTGTTTTGTCTATGGGTGATAAACAGGTTTGATTGTAATTTTATGTGTACACTTTTAAAACGTTTTCTTTTTTGTTTGTTACCAGATGTTAGTTCCTGCTACTGCTGAAGATTTGAAAAAGCACGGGCAGATTACAATCACACCTCAAGTTGATGATCTTGTTAAAAAAGAAAACATTGATCCACTTACTGCGGCTCAAACTGAAGAACCAATCCAGAATAATGATGCAGATGAAAGTACAAGTACGCATTTTGTGTTAGTACAATTTTTACAAAACAGTTTTCAGGCAAATCTCTTGGCAGCACAGTACAAATTAAAATACCGGTGGTAGCTACTGTGGTGCAGCGTTGTGGAAAAGATGGCAACATGTGCATGGCCATAGAGAGCCCTGGTCCATATACTGAAGGAATTAATCAGGAAAACTACTTTTTAACAACGGCTACTAGTGATAACATAAATGGAGGTTGGTTAAATTATAGAGTATTTACTTCCATCTCATTGCTAATTCTACAGATTACAATAATCTCAATTTCACTGGAGTTATTGAGAATCATGTTTTAACACCAGCTGACATACAGTATGTGGACGAATGTGGCAATGTGCTTAACCTGGACGATTATAAAACTGATAATCCTACATGTAAGAGTAACTTAAAAGCATAACAAATGCTTATTTAATTCTTAGTTCTAGGTGCACCACTTCATTATGAGACTCAAGTCAACTCTATATCAAATGTGATTACATTTCCTGAGAATGAAGACAACGAGATGAATAATTATGTTGATACCTCAACAAACTCCGTTTTTGAGGTAGTAATAATTGCTTTGGTTAACAATCACTAATCAATTGAAAAAGATTTTAGAGAAAGATGAAGTAATTTCTTTAAGCGATTCAAATGATATTTCTGAACTAACTAATGTATCTTACGATCCAGCAATGTGCTCTGATTTTGTATTACCATAATTTAAGTTTAAACTAATTTAACCTAAAATACCTAAGTTGGATTTTGATGTCTTTAAACCGGATTTATATATGTATAGTGTATTTTAAAGCAAAATGGAAGTTTTCATAAATGGATTTTAATATTATTGAAATCAAATGTAAGATTTTAGAAAAAGACAAAGCAATTACAATTGATGTACTTATTGGATTTTTAATACTGCATTAAATGGACGAGGACAGCAGTGTGTCCCAATTTTTTGAATTTTTGTTGTAATTGTTTGTGTATAATGCATAAATTGAATGTCAATGTTTAAAATTGTAAATATTATACTGTAATTAATGGAATATAATTTCTATGTTTGTAATAGATTTTGTAAATTTAGTCGGGCAAATCGACTTTTTTAAAAATGTTTTTTTTTCTGAAAAAACTACCAACTGTAAAAACTGTTCTTGTTACTAAAATTTCTATAAAACTATTGAGATTATTAGTTTTGTTGAATTGCGTTGACCTTTTTAACATTTCCCTAATTTAGTAATACATCTGTGGATATCTTAACTTTTCTATAAATCTGTCAAATTGAAAATTAAGGCTTATAGTAAAACTATGGCTAATTGGAACTCTGTCAACACATTTAATTCACATTTCGGTGCTTTTAATGTCAGATATGAGCCAAATATCTTATTCACCAGTCCAATTTTTTCAATCCATCTAGTCATCAGATTGTTGGAAACATGTGGTGCAAATCTGTCAGTAAATATCTGGTGTGAAACAACCTACGTATACATATGCTTTCTGTGTGTAAGTTTGTATATTTCCAGAACTACACTTCAAATTTTGGATTTAAGCTTGCTTGCATTTCTGGAGCTGATTAGATTTTGGGAGAAATTCCGTGGCGGGAGGGGCATTTATTAGGGGCAGTTTTGGTTTTTATCAAATATTTATGAAACAGCTGTATTTTTTGAAGATGTAAAAATATGAGCATATAGATCTTAAACATATTGATTGTTTTCTATGCAATTTTTCGATACGACGAGTAATTTAGCGGCAAAAGAATTCCTAATGTATTATTTATGAGTTACTTCAATTTTTTTCAATAGGTATCTGAATAATGATTAATTTTATAAGAAAACATATAGATAAACATATTTTTTATAAGAAAATCTAATTATACGTAACTTCTCTTTATAAAGTTTTTTAATACAAATCAAACGTCTACAGTCTAAAAATTAAGGATTGAAAATGAATAATTTTTGTATTATCGGTATTTTACAGTAGCCGGCGGTTATGGCATTATTGTTTACGCTTTTACAATGTTGCCTATTTTCCTTATAAACCCATTATAAATATAATAAAATACTTATCTTTTTTTTGTTTTTTAATGGTGTACTTTAAATTATACAATCTAAACGTTTCGATAACACTTACAGTTATCTTCGTCAGTAGTAATGTTTGTTAAAAATTGTTAAAGATGTAGTAAACAATTTTGTCAAATTTGAAAAATTAAAACATAAACATAAGCCTGCTATTAGTATAACAGTTTGGGAAACATAAAGCCAACTATAAAATTTTTTTTTTAGTAAAGAATAACTAGGTCATAAAATTAAATATTATTAAACTGCCTCAAAGATGACAAACCAGAACACTCTCTACGACGAAAGCTAACAATGAAATTTGTCAGCCAAAAAACACATTTAACAAAATTTAATCGAGTTATGATGTAAGTGAAAAGTTGTGAAAAACTTCAATTAGAAAATGATAGAAGCATTCACAAATCCAAACATTACATCAAATAAAATAACCCAGTTAAATCTAACAAAGAATAATTGGAAGTGTTATTAACAATGAAAAGCACAATGCAGAACGTTCTTTGTAATTTTTTAATTTTAATTTAATTTCAACTACTTATGTTGAATTATAGTGCTGTGGTAATTTAACATATAATTGGTAAAGCATTTGCTTCAAGGTCTAGGAAAACACAGCAAAAACCTAGACATACCAAAACTAAAATTAAAATTAAAACTAAGACGTATCATTATGCTTTTTTAATTATAAGATGCGAAAACCTATTTAAACGGAGATTTTCTTCTTGTCTATTAAAATTATTCGGGTGTTTATACATTTCAATAGCTTCACGTTGCAAACGAACATAATAATGAGTTTGTCTTGACAATATTTCCATATTGTCAAATTGAATGTCATGATTTAGATTATTCAGGGCATGGTCAGCAACAGCAGACCTCTCTGGTTGACCCAATCTACAAAATCTCATATGTTCTTTGCGTCTTGTATCAAAGCTACGTTTTGTGGTTCCGATGTATACTTTTCCACATGAACAAGATAACTTATACACTCCGGAAGATGACAGAGGGTTTGACACATCTTTAGGTGATCTTAAATGTTCTTCAATTTTTCTTGTAGGTTTAAAAATAGTCCTAATGCCAAATTTAATTAAGATCTTTTCAATTCTATTTGTAATATTAGCTATAAAAGGAATAAAAGTAGTACCAACATTAAGAACTGGTTTTTCTTTAAGGTTACGCCTAGAAGGTGTAATAACATTATTAATATCTGTAAGTGAATATCCATTATCTTGTAAGGATTTTCTTAAATATTTATATTCATCATAAAAGAATTCAGGGTCACAAATTCGTTTTGCTCGATCTACTAAAGATTTAATTACACTAATTTTTTGACGTGGATGGTGGTTGGATAATTTATGATGGTATCTATCAGTGTGTGTCGGCTTTCTGTAAACCTTAAAAGATAGTGAATTATTATTTTTAGATATTAATATGTCAAGAAATGGTAAACTTCCATTAGTTTCCTTTTCCATGGTGAACTGAATACCATTTATAAAAACCAAAAACTCATGTAGTGCTTCTTCTCCATGTCTCCAAATAACAAATGTGTCATCTACATATCTATACCAAACTGAAGGTTTTTAGGTGTATTTTGTAACTCTAATGTTTCAAATTTTTCCATATAAAAATTAGCTATAACAGGACTAAGGGGACTACCCATTGCTACACCTTCAATCTGTTCATAAAATTTACTATTCCACTGAAAATAAGTTGTAGTAAGACAGTGCTGAAAAAGAATGGTTATGTCCTTTGGAAAAAGATGATCAATGTATTGAATGGTTTCTTTTACAGGCACTTTTGTAAAAAGTGAAACAACATCAAAACTAACCATTATATCACCCTCTTCAATTTTGAAGCTATGCATTTTTTCAACAAAGTCGGCAGAATTTTTAATGTAATGGAGTGTTTTTCCTATATGAGGTTGTAACAACAATGTAAGATGTTTTGCAAGGCTATATGTAGGAGAACCAATTGCACTAACAATAGGCCTTAAAGGAATATTAGGTTTATGAATTTTTGGTAAACCATATAGTTTTGGTGAAATAGCTTCAGAGTTAGTTAGTTTCTTTTTTATTTCTTCAGGAATAGATGATAATTTAATCAGATCTTTAGTTTTTAAAAGAAACTTTTTTGTTGAATCTTTTGGTATTTCACGATAAGTTTCTGGTCCCAATAATTGCTCTATCTTAGTGTTATAATCGTTCATATTTAATATAACAGTTGCGTTACCTTTATCTGATTTTAATATTATAATACTTATATAATAATATTATAATGTTTGGATTTGTGAATGCTTCTATCATTTTCAAATTGAAGTTTTTCACAACTTTACACTTACATCATAACTCGATTAAATTTTGTTAAATGTGTTTTTTTTTTTGGCTGACAATTTTCATTGTTAGCTTTCGTCGTAGAGAGTGTTCTGGTTTGTCATCTTTGATATTATTTAATTTTAATGACCTAGTTATTCTTTACTACAATTTTATAGTTGGCTTATACATTTCTCAAACTGATATATTAATAGCAGGCTTATGTTTATGTTTTAATTTTTCAAATTTGACAAAATTGTTTACATCTTTAACAATTTTTAACATTACTACTGACGAAGATAACTGTAAGTGTTATCGAAACGTTTAGATTGTATAATTTAAAGTACACCATTAAAAAACTCAAGAAAGATAAGTATTTTATTATGAGTGTTAATGTTGAAAGTTTACACTTCCATTATAGATATGTTGCATAATTATCCTAAAAATCTAAATTATTTCATTTCTTTTAATTTCCACTTTGTCGTGTGTTGTTCCACACCAGATATTGTTAGGATAATTTACAACCTCTTTTTTAATGCCTGCATAACGAAAAAACAATAATCTATGTCAGATGGATGTTTAAATCTTGTCAAATAGAGGTTAATAGACATATTGATTATAACAAAAAAAATTCAAAGTCTTATTAATTAATTTTTAGACTTATTATCTGCATATACATATGTAGGTATAGAAGTTTATGCAATCAACTTTTGTTTCATTACGCTAAATCGACTTATTAGCTCATTTTACAACTTTTGCTAAGATTTATTAAACTAGCATGCCCCAATTACAATTACCTGTGTAAATATTACATGCTTTAGAATTAACAATATAACTTACTATTGAACTATACAATAACTTTTACTTAAACTAATCTAATTTAAGTTTATAACATATTATGTAAAGGTATGACAATTTATGTTTTAAAATTTTCTGCCCTAGATACACGCACACACATAAATATTAGGTATTGATGGCACCTAATTTTTCAAAATCTATATTCTTAATAAATTTTATAAAAGCTTTAGAGTAAAATTTACCGTTGGTAATCAATCTTAATTTTCTTTGTCCATGAATTCTAATGTTTGGATCACTTGAAATATGATCCATTATTAATAATTAATATTTAATTTGAACTTATTTAATGCTTTTAAATAACATGGACATTCTTTATCTAACGAAGAATGGTTGATATTAATTTTTTCCTTATTGTAATTATTAAAATTTGTATAATTTATACATATAAATGCCTCTTTAATTGCTTTACATTCTTTAACGTTATGTTCTTCAGAACAAATTGGGCAAGTTAGTTTGGCATGACAGTCTTGAATTGTGGTTATAATTTGCTACACTTGAAACATCTGGTGCAACTTCAATAATAATATTTTATTCACTACTAGCGATAGAATATGCCATTAGTAGGCCGATTTTGGAAGCGAGATTTCGTTTTTCTCGACCTGCTTAATTTTTCTCTCCTAGTAGTAGATAATGAAATTGACAGTTGGGATGTGAATGTATTACAAAATGTCAACAAATTGAAACATGTGAAACCTCAGGCCACTTAATTTTTATGTAATAATAAGATTATTTGAATTGTATTTATTTATTGTCATATTTACAGAATATGTGTGCTAGTAGTGAATAAAATAATATATAAACCACGGTAGAGAAGACCTTCTGAGCCTCGTACACTTATTTCTCAGAAAATTGTCTTCTCTACCTTGGTGTATAATTACTATTTATTTTTCTTTCTATCACTAGGTAAATAGAAATTTCGGTTTAATTTCATCCTTATCAATATTGAGCTCAAAATTTTGTTTACAGAACTGTTCTCAAAATTTATCAATACTTAATTCTTCAGGGATAGCATATATAAGCATTCTTGGATATTTTAACATAGGTACTATAGCTTCCAAATCATTTCCACACTTTTAATTAATTTTTTCTTTTAAAACAGATTTCATTTACACTTCCTGACTCTATTATAATATTACCATTTTTGATCGATTTAAAAGAATTAATTCCATCATCAATATCAGCAGGATTAACACTTTCTTTAATTTGGTATTTAATGCAATAAACTGCTTTGTAAGATCTGGATTTAACGATAATTTTATATTTAATTCTTTTTTCTTTATTAACACGATTATTTGATAAAACTTCAGAATATAAACTTTTATAATTTTTGACATTTGCCAAATTATCATTATTTTTTTCTTCTAATTTAGACTTAAGTTTCCGTACTTCTTCATCCTTATTAGTTAATGACTTCTGTAGGTCCTTATAAATATCCCTTATCTTAACTGCTGGCTTTAAAATACTTTCTTTATAGACCTTCTTCAAATTTCCACTCTTTTCAGTAATATTAACCAAACCTTATATACAATGTTCAAACACTAAATCTACATCGTCTTCCTAACGTGTGTTTGTGTGTCTGTGTCCGTGTGTGTGCGTGCGTGTGTGTGTGTGTGTGTGTGTGTGTGTGTGTGTGTGTGTGTGTGTGTGTGTGTGTGTGTGTGTGTGTGTGTGTGATGTGTGATGATGATATATATATATATATATATATATATATATATATATATATATATATATATATATATATATATGTGTAGTGTAGTAACTATATGGAGTATATATATCAACGATAACTCCAGAACGACAACACTGACGTACTTCAAATTTCGTTTCTCCTGGAGCTGATTTTGGGGGACATTCAGCGGCGTAGAGGGGGGGGGTTATTGGGAACAGTTTTTTTGTTTTTATCAATTATTTCCGAAACAGCTGTATATTTGAAAGATAAAAAAACACTAACATATAGACCTTAAACATATCGATTCATTATGTTCTATGCTAGTTTTTGATACGACGAGTAATTTAGCGGCAAAAAAATTCCTAAGGTAGAATTTAAGCATTAATTAAACTTTTTTCAATATCTGAATAACGTTTAATTTTATAAGAAAGGTGTAGATATATTATAATTAAGAAAATGTAATTTACATAACTCTTTATAAAGTTTCCTAATATAACGCAAGGTAAGTCTAGAAATTAAATAAATATGAATGAAGGTGAATATCTTTAGCATATCAATTGTTTGCTTTCTTTTCTTTTGTTATATTCGTCAATTGCCAATTGTCAATTGTATGTACTTCTAAAATTGTTATAACTCACTTATTTAACGAGATAGAGAAACAATACTTTGATATTTATGTAATTTCTAGCATAGATTGTGTAGTCAAACATGAAATATAGTGGTTTGGATTTGTGGCACAAACTTTTACATGCGAACATATATTTTCTTCATTGAAAATTGTTTCTTGTGGTTTTCAAAATGTAAAACAGGATATCATTTTCAATAACTAAAAGTTACAGAATAAATACTGCAGTAATTGACAGTATGGTGTTGCCACATTTAACCAAAGGGTTCTTTTTAAATAGGAACCTTAGGTCATTTTTCCCCATTAAAATAGTATTTTCAGTATCTAAGAAGTTACGGAATAAATACTGCATTAACTGATATATTTTAAAGCGGCCTTGACAATGCGTTGCGTTGCCATATCTAAGCAAAGGGTTTCTATATATTTTGTTTATCTTTATATATATTGAAATGAATAGTTTGCTTTAATTTAATAATATCAATAATAAATTGAAATGATTAGTTTAACTATATTCAAATGGGGAAAGGGTTCAAGGATTTAGTTGAAGATAATATATTTTGTATAAGAAATATCCTATACTTAATTGAATTTAACGTATAAAATTTGCCCTGAATAAGTTTTGCTTTCTAACGCATGCGTTACTGACTTTAAGTGTAAAATAATTAAAGCTGTCAAAAAAATGTCAAATAATTAAGAAATTTTAACGTTTGGATCAAAATGTGAAAATTTAGAAAAAGAAAAGGAAATGATTTGCTTCTCAAGTGTTTACACAGGTAAATAATTGAAATTCTTAATTAATAACATAAAACAAATATTGATTGCAGGAAAATACCAATAACAGGGTTATAAAAAAATTTTAAAACTCACAGATACAATCCTTCCTGTCGATTGAAAGATGTCTTCAAACTTCAGCTGGAGGCAGGCAATGTTCACTCGGATGTTGTTGTTACGAATATCCAACTGCTATCTCGGTTCTCGAAGACACCAACCTCCAATCTTCAAGATGTTTTCTTTTCCAAAAACGGCAACCTCCAAACACTTATTTACAATGGTAACTTTTATTAAAAATGGTTTTAAATCTTTATGACTGATTTCGTTTAAACTGTATTATTAGTATTCAAGATTTTGTTAACACAATTTCATTTTAGTTACCGAAAATATAATATTTATTTAAGAGGAATTGTCCGGATAAATAAAACAACTTTTCACCAAATAAATATGGAATTTAATTTGGTATTTCAGAATTATTTTAAATCGGAAAACATGAAAACAAATTTTCACAAAATCGTGACATCAATTAATCGTACAGCAATAATTTATTAACAACGACAGGTATCGGTGACCGAACTATTTAAATTTTGACCGAAGTTATAAAACAAGTGCTCTCGAAATTATTCGTACCGTAAACTTTCTCGACGAAAATAAATTAGGTTATGTAAACACTAAATTAGCAACACTGTTTTAATCTTTTCACTTTTGAACAAAAACTGGAGAGAAAGACTTCCTGAGCTCTTGCTTTTATAGGTTTCTGGTTGCTACAGAAATTTCAATTTTTTACAGCCATATTGCAAAATTTACAATGAATGTGATTGGCTAATCAAAATAAGCTACTAACTATACACACTTACAAGCTACACTAAAATTACTTGCGAAAATGGAATTCTGAGGACAATTTACATAAGAAAACATATCTTTTAAATTCAAAACATTTACTTTAATGAAAATTTTAAGTTTTGTAAATTTGTCTAGAAATCAACTTAGATTTAGCAAAATTTTGCGGATAAAACGCTGTATCCTTATAAAAACTTATTTATATTGTGAAAGAACATCTATTATTTGCTTTAAGAGCAAAAACTAAATCTAATAATATGGAAAAAGTATAAAATTATGTGAAAATCTAAAATTTACAACGTAACCATACTTAAATTTTAAATATGAAATAAATTCATATTAAAAAATGTTTTTAGCACATAAAATGTTATGTTTAAGGTTTGTACAACTTGTCTTTATTGTTCACACTACTTATTTGCAATGCATAATGTTATTTAGTCTTGCATTGAAAATGTCTCATCGTCTAACACTGTTTTGGGATTTTTACACTATAAATTGTACGGCACTATAAATGTTTGTATGCCAAAATGTTCTAAATGTCTTTCTTGTTGTGAATCATATATTATAAACTTTGTCACTAATTCACTAACAAAATATGTGAAAATTGTCTATACTATCCATATTATAACCCTTTTAACAAAATTTTTGTATTTCCTGCTCTTAAAAACTAAACATACCTTATCCCTAACATAATCCTAACTACATAGTCCATGTTTAAACACCTGTGAAATGTCTACTTGCCAAATTAACTTTGAAAAATTGAATTTTATTGTAAAAATTGCACTACTAAAATGACTCTACGAAAATGGTGATATTTAACATCTTTGACAATTTTGGTAGCAACAAATTGCTTTTATGATGAAACCAAACTTAGCAAATGATATTCAGATCAATTTATACCAAATAAATTTATTTTAAACACATCGTGAACCAGATTTATGTAAAATTGTGTCTCGCACTTGTCTCGAGCCAGAAATTACCCCTTTTATGACCCAAATGTCATGTAAGCTGTCCGATACTTCTATTACCTCTTTCTAAACATCTCAAATTCCCCAATTTAAGAATGAAGATATTTTGTACAAGAAAATATTAAGTTCTTTAATTGACCTACCTATTAAAATTAAATTTTGAAATATGGATAAATCATGGAGATATGAAATTTACCTTACTACTACCATCCTTTATATTGACTAATTCATATGTACCCAAAACATTTTTTACCCTATACGGACCTTCATATGGTAGTAAGAGTTTTGCACACTTTTTTCGTCCCTATCTGCAACTGTTAAACGGCTATGATTACTAAATCTCCTTCCTTAAATGTAACCTTCTTTTTAATTTTGGCAGAATGTTTCTTTTCATAATTATCTAAAATCTTCCACAACCTTTCTTTGACTTCTAGGAGCAAATCTTCAACTTCAATTTCTTCTTCTTGTTGTCTCCAGGGTCTTTCTGGTATAATCTTTTTATTAATGTTATCAGCTACCTGTGTTCTAACATTCGGTACTTCATTGATGCACTTCTCTATGACCTTAAGATACTTCACCCAAGCATTATGTTTCTCATACGTGAATATTCTTAAAAATTTAATCACTTCTTTGATATATCTTTCGGCTGGGTTGCCTTGAGGATGTCTGATCGAACAGAAATATATCTTTATTCATCTCTTCGAACTTCTTTATAAATTTGGCAGTTCTGAATTTTGTTCAATTTCTAAAAATTCCGTAGGATGTTGGTAGTTTGTCTTTACATTGTTGACAAGGAAGCTCGTGTTTAAAAATTTTGAACGGTGATCTTGTCAAAGTCCTTTTGTGTGTTCTTTTCTTCGTCTTGGGATGCATGTACGATAGCATTGACCCAACTAATCCTTCCACAACTCGGTTCCTCCTTCTCTTCTCGTACCTGGATGTTATTCACCCTCCTATTCTGATCATCCACGATCTCTTGGTATGGCCTTCTATTTTCTTTTTGCATATCATTTCTACGATGATCCTTTCCTTCATTCTCTCTATTATTCTGATGTTCCCGTTCATTATCCTTGGCTTGATTGTGGTAATTAAATCTGTTCCTATCGTAGCCATTATTATATCCCCCTCTTCTTTGTTGGAAGTTGTTCCTCTCTCTTCCCGATCTATAATTGCCTTCTCTATTGTTGCCATTTTGGAAATACTCTCTACGATTATCAGCACGATGATATTGATTTTGATAATCCCTCCTGTCATTTCCATAATTCCTATTATAATTGTCTCTCCTATTTTCCTCTTTCGTGCCTGTAATTATATTCCCTTCTGTCATTTCCATAATTCCTAGGGTTAAATTCTCTCTTTCGTAACTGTTCTGATGCTGTTCGTATGCATCGTATCTTCTTAAAAATTGCAGTAGTGATGTTATATTATCTATATTTTGCAGAATAATGTTTTCTGCCACATTATTCTCCAGTTGCCTTGCTAAATATTGGACTATTTCTTGTTCATTCATCGGTGGTGTGAAGTATCTTGCTATTTGGTATTTCTTCATTACATAAATCTCCCTTGAAGTGCCATAGTTTTTGTCATACTTCGCCCTTGAAAATTCTTCCCTTATTACATTTTGTTGGACATCACTCCAATATTGTTTGGTAAATAATTCCTTGAAGTGCTTATAATCGGTACATTGCTCTTGTACTAAATTGTACCATAATTCGGCATTCCTTTAAGCATCTTTCTCACCAAACGCATTCTTTGTTTATTGTCCTTAATGTCATTAAAATATTCTTCTATATTTTTCAAAAATAGCATTGGCGATTCTTGCTTCTTTCCTTCAAATTTATATGGCATCTCTTGATTCCACTCCTGGAGCTGATTTTACATTCAGCGGGTAGAGGGGGTTTAAATAGTTTTTTTTTTATCAATTATTTCCGAAACAGCTGTATATTTGAAAGATAATATCTGAATAACGTTTAATTTTATAAGAAAGGTGTAGATATATTTTTTAAAGAAAATGTAATTTTACATAACTGTTTTTTATAAAGTTTTCTAATATAACGCATGGTAAGTCTAAAAATTAATTAAATATGAATGATGATGAATATCTTCTATTACATATCAATTGTTTGCTATCTCTTTTCTTTTGTTTGCTATTCGTCAATTGCCAATTGTCAATTGTATGTACTTCTAAAAATTGTTATAACCCGCTTATTTAACGAGATAGAGAAACAATACTTTGATATTTATGTAATTTTTAGCATAGATTGTGTAGCCAAACATGAAATATAGTGCAAGGGTTTGGATTTGTGACACAAACTTTTTACATGCGAACATATATTTTTCTTCATTGAAAATTGTTTCTTGTGCTTTTCAAAAATGTAAAACAGAATATCATTTTCAATAACTAAAAAGTTACAGAATAAATTCTGCAGTAATTGACAGTATGGTGTGTTGCCACATTTAACCAAAGGGTTCTTTTTAAATGGGAAACGTATGTCATTTTCCCCCCATTAAAATAGTATTTTCTATATCTAAGGAGTTACAGAATAAATACTGCATTAACTGATATATTTTAAAGCGGCATTGACAATGCGTTGCGTTGCCATATCTAATCAAAGGGTTTCTATATATTTTGTTTATCTTTATCTATATAGCTTAAGTCACATCTAACTGTAAACACATTAGACAGTATGGAAATACCATTTTCACCTTCCAACCTATATGTAGATATATAGGTATACAAGGTTATGCAATCACATTTTTCCACTAAATCGACTTATTAGCTTAGTGGGTGTGTGCGTGCGTGCGTGCGCGTGCGTGCGTGCGTGCGTGCGTGCGTGCGTGTGTGTGTGTGTGTGTGTGTGTGAAATTATGTGGATGTATTTAGTATCAACGATAACTCCAGATCAACACTGACGTATTTCAAATTTCGCATTTAAGCCTGTTTTCATTTCTCCTGGAGCTGATTAGGTTTTGGAAGACATTTGGCGGCGGAGAGTGGTTTATTAGGAGCATCTTTTTGTTTTCATCAATTATTTCTGAACCAGCTGTATATTTTAAATATGGAAAAATACCAACATATAGACCTTAAACATATCGATTAATTATGTTCTATGCAATTTTTTGATAAGAAGCGTAATTTAGCGACAAAATAATTGGTAAAGTAGAATTTAAGTGTTAGTTAAAATTTTTCAATATCTGAATAACGATTAATTTTAGAAAAAGTGTAGACATCTTTTTTAAAAAAATTGAATTTTACATAACTCTTTTGTAAAGTTTCCGAATACAACGCAAGGTAAGTCTAAAAATTAATTAAATATGAATGAAAATGGTTAAGCTGTATTATTGTATATAGAAACGGGCGGCTTAGGAATCTTTTTTTAAGTATTTATGATAAATCTGACATGAAGTTTTAAACGTCATTCTGACATAGATTACTGTTTTTGTTTTTACTGCGTTGCCTGTTTTCGTTACGAACGTATAATAGAGGTTGCATAGTTAAGCTAAAAAAATTATAATTAATAGTATGTTACTGTACAAGGGAAGTACGTAGGATTTATTCTACCGAGCATTATTTGAATCCCGAGCGTACACATTTTTAGCTGTAGTAAAATTTTTGGGATATCTAATGAGAATGTTTTACGATAAATAATACGGCATAAAAACAATTTAACATTTATTTATTTTTTATATGTTATGAACAAATCTAATTCTAACAAAAAACTGTTGTAAATATTAAAAAACTACGTACTAACAATAATTGAAAAAAAAACTTGAAGGTATACATTTTGAAGAGTATGTAATACGTATATTTTGGCGCACCTTTGCTAAGGAATCGCTGGCTTCAGCCTATTCCTCCGTTAGCCGCTGCCCTACATCTGTCTTACAAGTTAGCATTATGCCCCTTATTATAATACAGATTCATATTTCCAGCCATAACCTGCAGAAACTTAAATACAAATTCAAATCTTCCGCCATTGGGGCCTCGACAAGGGACAAAGCCGCGAGAGTAAGTTGCGCAGCCCTACACCTGTCTTACAAGTTAGCATTAGGCTCATTATTATTATAATACAAATTCAAATTTTCCGGCAAGGGTACCACGACATCGGTGTGGGACGTTTCGCCGCGGCCGTTTCGCCGCAGGGCCAGTTCGTCGCTGGCCGTTTCGGCGCGAGCCGTTTCGCCGCCAACATTATTTTATTGCATTACTTGAACACTAGCATACCATCTTACATTTTTAAATATATCGTATAAAAACTCATGTATCTACCAAATTTTAAACCTTATTAACGATTATTTCTAATGAGATAATTATCATTAGGACACTCATTAGGTGACGACAGAATTTTAAGAATTGTGAGAGAATTTAATGACAGAACAATTTTAGAATATTTCGTTCAATCGCCCATAATTACCAATTTCATTAATATAATGTAGGTATTATATGTATTTAATGTAATTATTTGACGTATTGTAGTATTTACATAGAAAATAATAAACATTTCTTTTTCGAAAATATGTATCTTTATTTAAGGGCATTTTATGAACTCATTTTACTGATTTTAGAAAAATAGTTTTTAGGGCGTAATTTATATATTACAATTTATAGATATTAAAAAAATAATATAAACGAACTAAACAACATTTTATCTGTGTTAATTACGTCTCTAATCATTCATATTTACAACGCAATTGTAGTGTTTTAAAAGAGATCGAGGATGCGAGGTCCATTTTTCATACGAGCTATAGTTTACGATCTATTAAACATCAATTTGGCCACTACTTTTGACGGCGGAACGGCCGCTCGAAACCACCAAATAGCGAACGACCGCGGCGGAACACAAACAGATATGACACGAAGGCTACGAACAAGTTGCGTTCACGACAAGCAAAGATAACTAGTTGCTACCAAAACTGTCTTACAATCTGTCTCAATTCGGTTATTTCGAGGGTTGAATAATCGCCAAAACAACTTCGCCGAAAGCTCGTCACGAAACTTTTAACATATATGAGTTATGATATCGCAAAGATCTTCGGTCATAACTCAAAATGTTTCCGTAACTACACTCTAATATCTTCCTAGAATTTGTTAATAAAGTCTAAAGCCTTTTTCGAAGGTTCATCCTGTATATAAAGTCGTCTTATGTGATAACATGGTCAGGACTTATCTAAAAATTTTAAGATTAAGGAAAATGTATTTAATTTGATTATAACTTTTTGCAGAGGTTAATTCAGGTAAGATAGAGCTTAAATGCGGTATAGAGTCAAAATCTAGAAAAAATTAAGACACAGGCCATTATGGCGTATACACAGGGTATTCAACTATTGTGTAATTAGAAGATGCTACTGATCCGTCGTTTTATAAGGTCTTCATAACTTCCGGGATATCAAGACTCGGTCTGATTAAACAGAATTACGTTTACGCAGGTTCTCGTAGGTCGACCACCGCACTGGAGATGTTTTTTAAAGGCAACTCTCGGACAGTGACTTCTAGGTCTTTTATAGGACGGCGTATAAACTCTCTTCTTGGACAACGGCACTTTTCGTCTTATCTATTTATTAAGCCTATTGTATTTAAGTGTCCGAATAATTAATGTTTTTAAGGGCTTTGCCGGATTAAATGACGAACCTTTTCACCAAAAGGAGCTTTTGGTTCATTACTGAGGCGATGGCATATTCCACCTAATTTAAAATGGCTCAATTAATCGTCGTAACAACGTCCGATTAATGTAGAAGGTAGTGTTTGATATTTAATTTTACCGAAGTTAAAAAAGCCTAATATGTGTATGTTGTGATATTTACTGTACCAAAATGACTTATGTAATATCTAAATTAGTCGTCTGGCTGTTTTTGTAATTTTGAAAAGGTTGGCAAGAAATACGTGTCCGCGACCTTGAAGTAAAGGTTCGGTTGTATAGAATAATTCAAGACTATATGCGACGGATCTGCAACTCGACGCTGCGTTCACCAGGTAATCAAATAAGTTAATATAGCGGCGGCGACTTACGGGCTACACTGAAAACTGGAACGGATTGGTTCGAGGATTCGAACGGGACGTATTCACGATACTAATCACGACAATTATTATTAATAATAATAGTTTTTAAGAGTAGAATCACTGGTTTTATAGGAAGATTTGCGGTAAGATGCAGCTGTATCCTTATAAAAACTTATTTATATTGTGAAAGAACATCTATTATTTGCTTTAAGAGCAAAAACTAAATCTAATAATATGGAAAAAGTATAAAATTATGTGAAAAATCTAAAATTTACAACGTAACCATACTTAAATTTTAAATATGAAATAAATTCATATTAAAAATGTTTTTAGACATAAAATGTTATGTTTAAGGTTTGTACAACTTGTCTTTATTGTTCACACTACTTATTTGCAATGCATAATGTTATTTAGTCTTGCATTGAAAATGTCTCATCGTCTAACACTGTTTTGGGATTTTTACACTATAAATTGTACGGCACTATAAATGTTTGTATGCCAAAATGTTCTAAATGTCTTTCTTGTTGTGAATCATATATTATAAACTTTGTCACTAATTCACTAACAAAAATGTGTGCGAAAATTGTCTATACTATCCATATTATAACCCTTTTAACAAAATTTTTGTATTTCCTGCTCTTAAAAACTAAACATACCTTATCCCTAACATAATCCTAACTACATAGTCCATGTTTAAACACCTGTGAAATGTCTACTTGCCAAATTAACTTTGAAAAATTGAATTTTATTGTAAAAATTGCACTACTAAAATGACTCTACGAAAATGGTGATATTTAACATCTTTGACAATTTTGGTAGCAACAAATTGCTTTTTATGATGAAACCAAACTTAGCAAAAGATATTCAGATCAATTTATACCAAATAAATTTATTTTAAACACATCGTGAACCAGATTTATGTAAAATTGTGTCTCGCACTTGTCTCGAGCCAGAAATTACCCCTCTTTTATGACCCAAATGTCATGTAAGCTGTCCGATACTTCTATTACCTCTTTCTAAACATCTCAATATATATATATATATATATATATATATATATATATATATATATATATATATATATATATAGAGCTTAAATCGCATCTAACTGTAAACACATTAGACAATATCGAAATACCATTTTTACCTTCCAACCTATATGTACATATGTAGGTATAGAAGGTTATGCAATCGCATTTTTCCACTAACGCTAAATCGACTTGTTAGCTCAGTGTGTGTGTGTGTGCGTGCGTGTGTGTAACTATGTTGATGTATTTAGTATCAACGATAACTCCAGAACAACACTGACGTACTTCAAATTTCGAATTTAAGCCTGTTTTCGTTTCTCCTGGAGCTGATTAGGTTTTGGAAGACATTCAGCGGCGGAGAGAGTGGTTTATTATGAGCAGTTTTGGTTTTCATCAATTATTTCTGAACCAACTGTATATTTCAAATATAGAAACATACCAACATATAGATCTTAAACATATCGATTAATTATGTTCTATGCAATTTTTGATACGAAGCGTAATTTAGCGACAAAATAATTGGCAAAGTAGAATTTAAGTGTTAGTTAAAATTTTTCAATATCTGAATAACGATTAATTTTAGAAAAAGTGTAGACATCTTTTTAAAGAAAATTGAATTTTACATAACTCTTTTTATAAAGTTTCCTAATATAACGCAAGGTAAGTCTAAAAATTAATTAAATATGAATGAAAATGGTTAAGATGTATTATTGTATATAGAAACGGGCGGCTTAGGAATCATTTTTAAGTTAACATGTATTTATGATAAATCTGACATGAAGTTTTAAACGTAATTCTGACATAGATTATTGTTTTTGTTTTACTGCGTTGCCTGTTTTCGTTACGAACCTATAATAGAGGTTACATAGTTAAGCTAAAAAATTATAATTAATAGTATATTACTTTACAAGAGGAGTACGTAGGATTTATTCTACCGAGCATTATTTGAATCGAGCGTACACATTTTTAGCTGTAGTAAAATTTTTGGGATAATGAGAATGTTTTACGATAAATAATACGACATAATAACAATTTAACACTTATTTACTTTTTATATGTTATAAACAAATCTAATTCTAACAAAAACTGTTTTAAATATTAAAAACTACGTACTAATAATAATTTAAAAAAACTTGAACGTATGCATTTTGAAGAGTATGTAACGCATTTTGCGTATCACGTATATTTTGGGCACCTTTGCTAAGGAATCGCTGGCTTCAGCCTATTCCTCCGTTAGCTGCACATCTGTCTTACAAGTTAGCATTATACCTTATTATAATACAGATTCATATTTCCAGTCATAATCTGCAGAGACTTAAATACAAATTCAAATTTTCCGCCATTAGGGCCTCGACAAGGGACAAAGCCCCGAGCAAGTTGCGCAGTCCTACACCTGTCTTACAAGTTAGCATTAGGCTCATTATTATTATAATACAAATTCAAATTTTCCGGCAAGGTACCACGACATGCACGAAGGCCTACGAACAAGTTGCGATCACGACAAGCAAAGACCGAGAACAAGTTGCGACACTACACCTGTCTTACAATCTCGGTTATGCTCGGGAGGGTTGGAGTGGGATCGCCGAAACAGTCTTCGTCGAAATATATTTCTTGAGTGTTATTAGGTAAAAGTTATTAATATAGATACTACGAAGGTACAACCTTGCGGGACACCAATTTTGATAGGCGACATACTAGATGTCCCGTTGTAATTTACTATCTGATGTGGTATTTAGATATTTAGCTATTGGCATCAAAATAATAATCTTTTAATTTACTGAGAAGTATCTTGTGGAGACAGTCAAATGCCTTCGTCAAGTTTAGAAACAAAAACAAGGTACTTCTTCTGTTCAAAACAATTGAGTGTTTCATGCACAAATTCGCAAATTGCATCTGTAGTACTTTTGCTTTTACGGAAGCGAAACTGTCTTTTGCTAAACAGATTGTTTGCTTCAAAGTAATCAACTATTTGATTTACTAGTAGCTTCTCAAGGACCTTAGAAAAACGGCTAATATAGCAATAGGTCGGTAATTATATGTATCGTGGAAATCACCTTTTTAGTAAAGGTAATACAGATGCAATTTTTAGTTTGTCAGGAAACACTTCTTCACTAATATATTAATTTGGTTAATGCGTTAATTGACATGTACATGTGGATCATCAATAAAATCCCAACTTAAGTTGCTTAAAATTCTATGTAAAACGTTGCAGCTCTGCAAAGTGATTGGACGATAAATATTACTGACTAATTTAGTCCTACCGTATTTTGTAAATTTACACCAATAGTTTGACCATGGTGATTTGAGAGATTACAGGCATATTACTCGCCATGAAATTACCTACTGAAAAATTCACAAAAATGTGGTCGAGACCAGTTTCAGAGAAAATTTTCTGTACAAATCCAAAGGAATGTAAACAATCACACACTTTAGAGGTATTAGTATCAGTACCTATTACAAACCTTAACATTGAAGTCACCAGTGATTTCACTTTTTTTCATCTTAACCTAAATAATAACATCTATAGGCTCTAAGCTATTGCAAGATATAATTCAAAATTAAATTTATTTAGAGGCAAATGAAAATCTGCTTAAGCTGTAAAGTAATTTATTATTGTTAAAGTGTTATCTTGTAAGACCTAAACAGTTAAAGAATGCTTTAGAGGAAAATGGTACCTAGTGGAAATGTTGATGTCATTAAAAACGTACACACAAATTAGTACTTACAAACTTAATCCCTGCATTATTGTACAGTCCTCGGTTTAGCATTCGATACTGTGCTTAAAATTACGCAAGTAAAGTTAGAACTATTTACAGACATTTATATGCCAATGTTTATTGAAAGAGAAATTAGAGGTGGTGGGTCAATGTTGTAATCCGTATGCTAAAACTAACAATAAGTACATGGAGACAAATTTGATTCCAATTCTGAAAGTGTGTATTTAATGTACTGCGATGTAAATAATTTATACGGAGCCGCCATGTCAGAATTTTACCATTTGGTGACTTTTCTTTTATGGCTGATGCTAATTTTGAAACTTTGGATTTAATAAACCATCCTGATGATTCAGAAATTGGTTATATAATCGACTGCGATTTAGACTATTCTATAGAATTACACGAGAGCTACAGTGATCTACCCTGGCACCCAAACACATAGTTCTACCGGTACCTGATTCAAATTCCAAAATTAAAATATCTGGTGTGGAACGGAACAACCTACAAAATGGAAGTTATATGAAATGAAATAATTTTAATAACAATATTTTGGATAATTATGCAACCTCTTTTATAGTAAGTTAATTACGAAAATAGGCAACATAGTAAAAACAAAAACAATAATTTACGTCAAGCAAGCGTTTGATGGCAACCTAATAAAGTGATATCAACATCTGATAAGGTCAAAGAAACATGATGTGTTTACAATCAAATAGAATAAAGTAATACTTGGTCCTTACGAAGATAAACGATTAGTAAATTTTAATTTCACTGATACTAGATCTTGGGATATAACTTTATATGGCATTTTATATATCTCTTCTGTTTCAGAAAAGATTTTATCATTATGAGTGGTCTTGAAAACAAATTGCGTGAAGAACCATAGCACAGTAATGATCAAACCTACAGAAAGTACCTGTAGCGTTCTTCGATGAGAAAGTGCTTCCTTGAAAGCTACTTACTTATAATGAATATATTACAACATATTGTTAATCCTAATGAGTGTTTTAACTGTGTGTTATACAATTCAAAGTGCGCAAATATTTCATAAAAAATATAATTAGACAATACCATTAAAAATATTACGAAATTGTGCCGATAAGGGTTACAATTCATTAACTTATAATGAAGTATCTTAGACGATATGAACTGACTTGGCGTCATGCCGCTTAAAATGTACGTATGCAATTTATTATGGGTAATGATTCATTGTGTATGCCGGCAAATGTTAAATATAGCTTAGAAAATATTAATTCCGCTTATAAACACTTTATTTATTATAACTGAATATATTGAGAAAGCAGTATATTATGCTAATTACAAGTGCCTCGATATTTTGAAAGTAGTATTATTAGAACAAAACATCACCTACAAGTTACAACCATGGGAGAACGAGGAACGTCACAAAGTTTACAAATGGATATTAGAAACAAACACAAATTCTTGCTTGGGATGGACATTTGGCCCAGATTCAGGAATATGGCCATCAAGTAATTTAAATGATTATAGAAGTATGTAAGCCACTGGCTTACGATAATTGATTTTAATGTGCCTCTGTTAGCTCAAATCGGGTCTGGTCTCAGCAAGACGGGGAGGTCGTATTTTGGTGCTAACACTTTCCACCTTGAATAATTACAGTAAAATGTTTTAAACGTATATTAATTGTCCTATAGGTAATAATACTAAATAACTTATTACTAAAAATATATAGATGTAATTATGTACAAAACAAACTGAAATCTCCTCTGGCTTCGCTGGCCTCTGGAAGTCGTCAGGGCAGTTCCTTATTGGATCCTAATTCGTTTCTGGGGAAAGATAGATTAATGGTAGCTTAATATACACGCATAAGCGGTTTTATAACAGGAAATAGAGATAAGGGTTAGTGAAATTAATTATGAGAAGGCTAGAGCCGTCCCTGTAAACGTAGTAGCCTTTAAAATATTTATAACGAGATATTATGTAGTCCAACACTTTTCTTCCAGGGTAAAGCGCAGGTCAGTTATGAAAAATCGAAATTATGTCGCGTTAGTGCAAGGCACGTTCGAAGGTTGGACAATTTTCGGTCTTAACAACCGCATTACTCAGAGTGGTTCGTAAAGGAAAAGTTTATTGTACACGCGCTTTTGGAAGTAATTTGTCCTTGCGAGATTTATTATTTATAGTGGTGAATTGTCGTAATTGTATGGACTTAATTAATTATTAACGTATTGGTATTAAATACTTTAATTATTTCCTTTGCTTAAAAGAAATTTAAACAAAACGCGTGCAACTTTCGTATATACAAAACATTCTGTAATTATAAAATGCAGGGAATACGGATTTAATACGTATTTATTTACTCTGCTTTATTAGGGATCATCATGGAAACGATTACGCGTATGATGTAACACTACAGGATTGAGTTTTCGCACGACCTATCTGAATTATTTAAAATAAGATAAATTTAGTGTTACAGTGTTTATTTTAATGCGTAAGTGCTGAAATTAAGTCAGACACGAATCTAAACGTATCACGTTCGCGTTAGGCTATTTGAATGTCTATAAGGCGTTCAACAGCGATTTTATTTTACAGGTTCACGAATACTGGTTACCTATCGTTTTCCTTTTATAAGGACGGGATAACTTCCGGGATATCAAGAAGAGGTCTGATTAAACAGAATTACGTTTACGCAGGTCTACCGTAGGTCGACCACGGCGACTGGAGCGTTTATGAGTGAGTGTGGTTGAATGGAAACTCTCGGACAGGGACTCGCGACGTCTTCGTCTAGAGGACGGCGGATGATAACTCTCCCTCTTCGGACAACGGCACTTTTCGTCCTTATCTATTTACTTAGCCTATGTGGTAGGTGTGGAAGTGTGTTGGTGTAATTAATGTTTCGAAGGGCCCTTTGCAAGATTCTGTGACGAACCCGTTAAGCTGTACCAAAAGAGCCTTCCGGAGGGTGCTATTACTGAGGCGATGGCATTTCTTTCCACCTGGGTAAGTGGAGATTGACGCTGGATTGTACAATCCTGCGTAACAACGTCCGATTGATGTATGTAAGTAGTGTTTGTGGTCAGTGATGCCAGGCCTAGCCCATCGTAACACCTTAATATGTGTGTATGTTGTGTGATAGTGTACTGTACTCGCAAGCTGACTTCTGGATATCTAAGCTAGTCGTCTGGCTGTGTGTTATGTAATTTAGTGTAAGGTTGTGCAATAAACTTACGTGTCCGCGACCTCGAAGTGAAAGCGCGGTTGTATAGAATAATGCAAGACTATATGCGACGGATCTGCAACTCGACGCTGCGTTCACCAGGTAGACGGAAGATAAGTTGATTAAAGCGGCGGCGACGTACGGGCAAGATTCGGGAAACTGGAACGGATTGGCTCGGGCCGGATTCGAACGGGACGTATTCACGATACTAATCACGACAATTATTATGGCAATAATAATAGTCCTTAAGAGTAGCGCGTCGCTGGTTTTATAGGAGATTCGCGGTAGGCAGATGCAGCTTCTGTTTAGGGGATTTCGTTCTTCGATTGGCGGAAATTACGCTGAGGTAAAACCATTTACTGGTTTTCTGAAATCTACGTCGGAGGGGATAAATTGTGGTGCAATATCGCGCAACCTTTTGCAATTTGTTTTAATACAGGATGGTCAGCAAATAATTAATTAAAAAAATTCGTAAAGGATGCTGGTTCTTTACAAGTAGGTGCTTCAGGTTTACTGCACAAGATAATGAAATTTTAGAGAAACATTGTATATTTATGTAATATTTAGCACACTAAAATAAATACAATTTTTTTTTCCATTTCATCTAAAAGTAACATCCTTTGATAAAAAACTATTGCTATGGCTATATAAGTAATGTGTTTAACAAGAGAAGCACTTTCATCCAGGTACATGTCAGAATACTTTGTTTTCTGTAATTCGTGTTGATAAAACCCTCCCACTACAGGTGTTCCTTTCATGTCTCCCAACACGTACGTAGTGGAGTTAGTAATGCAGTAATGGTTAGTAATTGCAGCCTTTTGTGCTATAAGTAGAGTAATGATTGACTCCATAATGCTGCATTAGTTTAGTAAAATGCTCATTCTAGAATTATTTTTTTGCAACTGTCTGCAAATTTTTAGGTTCTCGGCCTTTTTTGAAGATTGTTGCATGGCCTTGGTAACTTCTTAACATGTCTTCGTTTTTAATACTTTAGTCCACAATCACTTCGAAAAATAGTCAATGACCACTAATATATACTTATAGCCCTTATTTTGTTTGACATATGTGTCAAATTTAGCCAAATCTGCTTGCCAAAGGTCATCAAAACCTTTAATTATTGTTCATCTTCGTGCAGGTTCGCGCAATTCGTTGACGAGTTGTGATTTAGATATGACACTAATTTATCTACAATTTCTTTAATTTTATATAGTTTTTCCTCCAACACTAGTAAAGCGTTAGTTTCCTTCAAAAGTTTTCTGAACTGGTTGTAAACAAAAATCAACATATCCTTTATTTGTAGCATCACCATCTTCTTCCGGGTCGGCCAAAAGTGTCCAACGGTTTCCATCCAAATTGAACCTTATTGATAAATAGTAGCTTAGTGATGACATCTTGAGGATCTATGGGATTGGCAACATTGCTGAGTCTCTTATTCTCGATATCAAATTGATTATCAGCAATAAGTTTAAACTAAGTTGTTAGTTTCTTGAATTGATACTGGACAAGTGAACGTCCAAATTTGTCAAGGGACATTTAAATTATATGTCGACATCAATGCATTCTTATTTATACTGTTTAAAATATCTGGTGTGGAACACCACACGACCTTTCAACCTACATAATGGAAATTAAAAGAAATGAAATAATTTAATAAAATTTTTGAAGGATAATTATGCAACCTTTTTTTATGTCCATTACGAAAATAGGCAACATTGTAAACGCAAACAATAATCTCTCAAACAGACGTTTAAAACTTCATGACAAACAGAGGTTAATAGACATCTAGACGCTAACTTAAATAAAAAAAAAATGGAATAACTTTAAAACTTCCATGCATCCTTTTATTTTGGCGAATAACTTTGAAGACTTCAAGGTAAGTTAAGTTTTAGCTTTTTATTACGCATAGCCGGTTGCTGAAAATTTATTACGCTTTAAAGGCTCTATGGTTTGTTATATCAATAACTAACAAGTATATTAGAACGTTACTTTCATAATTATCCAAAAGCTGTATCTCTTTAGGTTTCTTTTATCCGTTAATGAGATAAAGAATATAATATTTATCATTTAGTATTGTTTTCGCTTCGCTTGCAGTTTTATTTTTAACAGGCACTACAAATAAATGTCTTATAATCAGCCTAGTTAGACAAATATCTGTAACTGTATCATGTATCGTATTTATATAAGAATGAATAGCAACATTCGGAGAAAAACTTAATGTGTTTAACATAAAAATAATTTAACACTGTTGGCCTCTCTGCTTAGTGGCCTAGTTAAACAAATAATTACTACTATTACTATTTGCAGGCAACAAAAATGAATATTCGAAAGTATTTTGCCAATAAAACCAGGCATAAGCAAAAAGAAAATGAGCATGAACTGCCTGATGGAGACACAGACTCGGATAAAAAACTTCGACATCTGAATACGAAATCAAGAATGCTAGTGAAGAACCCACCGTCTCTGAAAATGTGGTTAAACAATTAAATGAAAATATTAATGAATCACAATCAGTCAGCTTTTCCAAAGATCTCGCAAAATTAGGCGATGACATAAAACAAGTTCGAGGGACAAGCTATTGTTATTTAGAATACAAGAACCAGTGTAGCTTTTTCAAAATTTTATTTTAGATATGTTCAAAGTAATTGCCTTCTGCTATAATGTACGTAGTCATTCTTTCCTTCCACTTCTTAAACGCTCCAAGCCAAGCAGCTTTAGGAATACTATTAAAATAACACCGAACACCAGCATCAATCTCTTCCTCTGAAAAAAACCTTCTTCATCGAAAGTTCTTTTTTAGCCCAAAAACCTGTCAAAAGTCGCACGTTGCTAGATCTGGTGAGTAGGGAGCGTGTTCGGTTACTTTAATCTTCTTTGCAACCAAATACTGCCGAGTTAGCTCTGCAGTGTGAAAAGAAGCATTATCTTGATGTAGCATAATTGGCATTTTATTAAACACTTCTGGCAAACAGTGTCCGACGTACCATTTAACTGTGACAGTCTTCTGCTCCTATATCTAGACCGGTATTTCTAAAGAACACAGCGTACATTACTTTCTTGATTGCTCACTGCTTTCCGATTATTGTTGGTGTGGCCACGTCTTCAAGGATCCATACGCAGCTCTCTTGTCGAGTTGGAATGTCGAAACATGGTAAGTTTCATCGCCTGTTATAATTTTGGATCAAATTTGGTGTCCACCATAAGAGTTTCCTGGCAAATTTGTACTAGTTCTGTTATTTGAAAATCTGTAAGATGATGGGGTACAATACTTATTACATTTTTCAGATGGAAGTGGTCGTGTATTATTCTACTGTTTTCACACATGAGGATCCAATCCCCACTTGAGTCTCTATTACGGCGTAACTAGCTCTGTTATCTGCTTCCATAATGTTTTTCACAGCAGCAATATTATCCTCTGTCACAGCGGTAAAGGGAAGGACCTGCGCCTTTCTGGTGATCAACTGTAGTTCTTCCACGTTCGAATGTCTTAATGGTTGCTAAAGAAGGGCCTGATGGCCAAATGTTGATTTCAAACTTTCTTCGCAGTCATACGCACTTAAACCTTTCTTAAAGTCAGAATAAATCATTATGCGAAAATGTTCTTGGGTTAATTCCAATGATACTTAAGATAAATTAGCAAATGAAGCGGCAAATGTCAAGTAAAGGGTCTCTCTTACTGAGACTACATTTTAGTTTTCCATGGCCTGCCTAATTTCTTCATACTCAATAATAATGGATTGTCCTCGTATAAAAATTTAAATGGATTGAGTATTCTGTTGAGAAAAATGCGGCGTATTACGCTTGTCGGAAATTTCTTCCCAATAACATGAATTTAAAAGAACAGTCACATACAAAAACAGGCTACACACATTGGAAAAACTCATTAGATTTCAAGAATGGATTTCCCAAGCACAAAATATCAGACATGCACTATGGGGCTATGATAATGTGGTCCGAAAAGGAAACTCTTGTAGTTACAAACACAAGTATTTCTTCTCTTGCTAATGACAAATTTTTGTAGGAAAATAGGTATTAAATCTATTGCTGAAGTCATCCAATTCCTTGTAATAAACGAACTCGCAGTGTGTGGTGCTTACACCATTCAAGAGCCTGAGCCTATTCGAGTATACCATTGAAAAGGGCCCACTACTTGTTGAAATTGTAAAGAGTATTCCTTCCAATGCAAAATACACATCACCAGAAATAACCGAGAAAATGTCTCACTCGGTATAAAGTATGTTAAAAATGGTCCAGTTTTTGAATCCTTACTGGGTATACATACCACCGAAAAATTGGATGCGAAAACCTTTTCAGAACTTACTTTAAATATTTTAAAATAAAATGAGTTCAATTTTGACAATTGCCTTTTAAGTTAATGTTATGACGAGGCCAGTGTTATGAGTGGCAGAAAAGGTGGTGTTGCTGCACTTATACCACCTGGCAGTAATAAAAGTGATTTTTGATAATTATGAGACCATACTAAAGGTAATGAAAGGGATTTCTCTGGCGCAGATATTGCAAAAAGGTCTGGCTTGCAATAGGTAATGGTAATACTGGAATTTACATTTGTTTCGATAATTATGAAAAAAATACTTAGGTATCTAGAGCCATGCACTTCAGGCCAGATCATCGAGTCTGAGGGAAGCAATTAATGTAATCAAGTCTGTGCAAGGAGAAATAAAATTAATGAGTTCAGAGGTACAATTGGAAAAAATACACAACGAAACTCTGGTGTTGATGTGTAGTACGAAGACCATAGGAAGCAAATCTCGAGTAAAAAAGCGGAAACGGCAAGAGGCCTCCTGGTTCAAGAATTTTGTAGTTCTGGCTACACTACCGATAATGCAAGAATCAAGTCAATCATACAAAACTTCCTAAGAAAGTAAAAATATCACAAAATTGAATTTGAAATGTATTTACTACAAAATAATAGACCTTATTATGGAACAACTTATTGGAAGATTTGAGTCAAATAATACTCTATTGGAATCAGTCGGCTCTATAAATGAATTTAATCCCGAAAAACTCGAACAGCAAAAAGAATTTGGTAAGTTATGCACAATTCTTATAACTCTGTGAGTACGAAACCTTTTTGCAGGTATTGCTATCGCATCAGTAGAAGAACTCTCTGCAGTAAGAAATTACTTGAATCAAATACATGAACCCAACATATTTACAGAATTATTTAAGCACAGGGAGGCGTTTAAAGAGACATATGAATTGTATGCGTCTGTAGCAACATTTGGATGTAGTACTTCCATGTGTGAATCAACGTTTCCCACACAAACCGGAATGAATCCAACAAAGAGTTTGCATATGGGTCATCAAAGAATTGCAAAATTAATTTATTAAGTATTTGAAAAAGACAGAAATTTTAAGTATCGACATATTTCTGAGAAAATTCAATATTAAAAAAATCGTAAATTGCAATTATTGGACGTTTATGCAATTTTTTTTAAATAAACTTTAATTTTTGACCGTGTAATTTTTGATTACCGAATAATAAGACAAAAATCCATTGCACTACCTCAGACATACACATACTTTGAGTTATAATCGATTGATTTGAATGCACATTACAACACGAAAAAACAACTTTTGTACAAATTGGGAGCACTAAAACTATGTGTTTGCACATTTTTCGCGTAGGTGATACTCCATACACTCCCCCTGAAGCCAACCTATGCCCTACCTACACATTTCCTTGCCTTGCTCATGAATTGCCGCTGGCAACGGCCCTGCATAACCTTCTATACTTACACATGTATATCGTCGGTTAAGAGTGTAAACCTGCTAAGTCAGGTTCACCTGATTGTTCAGGAGATGATTTAAACCTTATAAAGGTGTTATTAATTAAGGGATTGCAATTTGTAAAATCCGCATTCTTTCTTTATATCCAAAATCATTTCTAAAATTTAAAAACAGATATTAATCTGGTTTTCAATTTTTATTAATATTTTTGGGTAGAGGTTTTTAAGAAAAAATTTTTTCTTGGACTTAGCAACATTTTTTAAGAGTGTACACCTGCTAATTAAATTATACCTAGTTTTTCAATAAATGATTTAAACGGTATACAATTGTAGTAAACTGTCTTTTATTAAAAAAAAGTTGAATAATTAAGAAACAATATTATTCGTGGGGAAGCCCATCATAATAATCATAGTAGTCGTCTTTCAAAGTAGTTTTAAGAGCCTGGAGATCCATAAACTTTCTGGTTTTAATTTTGAGGCTTTCTAAGTGAAGCTGATCCAGCTCATCTATATGACATGCCTTAGCTGTAGGACATCGCCTTTGGGGTAAAATTTGCCAGTCCTCAGAAAATCGTAATTTGGACTATACTTAAGAGCTCGTATGTCCACAACCTAATAACATTAACAATAAGAAATTAAAAAGAATGAGGAAACTGCATCTAAGCGATTCTTACCTTTTATTTTTCCTGGACGGATACTTTTGAAAAATTCAACCTTATTAAATTTCTTGAAAAACTTGTTATTCAAATAGGACATCATAACTTTTTGGTTTCAAACGGGCTTTTGGCATATAGACTCATAATCTGCTGGTACATTGATCGATTTGTCTTTGAGCTGTCTCTATTGTGCTGTGCATCGAGTCCGCCTCCATTTGTGTGTGCCCGATCTCTAAATACTTTTGTACAATAGTTATTTTGGCGCTAATGGCTACATTAAGTAAAGCGTTTATTACGGTAACATTACGGTTTTGGTAGGCACAACCATTGCTATACAGAATGATTTTAACTTCTTCACTGTTTTTGATGGAAGGTAATATTTGTCTACGATAAATTTTGAACAAATGGAGGCAAACTCTTCAGCGTAACTCCACCTTCAACTTCGCTCCAAAGATAGCAGAATCCGTCTTTGTTAATTAAATTGTAAAAGCAAAAGTTATGTACAACAAGTTGGTTTTATAGTATAAATTGAAATTTTGATTTAGGTGCCATCAGAACTGCCTGTAAATCCATTGTGAAGACGAACCTTTCACTTTCCTTGTCATAAGATTTTCTTTCCTTGCTTCTTCTTTTTGGTAATATGCAAATTATACTCTTCTTCTGAAACACGCCCTATTTTAAAACCTGCGCATTTCTCGCATTGATCCTTTTAGGATGGTATAAGGCAATGTTGTGTAATTGTAACACCTGGTTAAAAGTAGTTATCGAAAGTGATTGTATGTTTTATATTTACACCAGTCATCAGCGTAAAATCTATAAAGGCTATTTTTGATTGTCACTTGGTAATAATCCATTTTAGGAAGAGAATTTACAAAGTTTATTAGTTCTTGATTTTCTCTGTTGAACGGTTTACTATCTTTTGTTTTGTCAGTCTTATTCTCTTGCTTAAATTTACCAGACTGCTTTTGTTGTTTCCAACCGAAAACAGTCATTCTGCCTATGCCAAAGTGTTGAGAAACATTACGGCATACTCGAATATTAGTATCATTTATTCTTAAATGACATAAAAAGATTGAGATCTTCTGGAATTTTGGCATTCTTACGATTCCTAGGCGCTTAAACGTGAGTTGACACTATGCTGTTGATAAAGGTCTTCTTCTCATCCCAAGTTAAGCTCAGAAATATTTAAATAACTGTTTTTTCTTTCTCCGTAATAGAACTACATTTAAGTTTAACCAGTTTAGTAGCAGCTTTACATGCACATCTTGACCTCATTGCTCGAGGAAATCTTTTAAATGTATACCCATTTATTTTCTTTTTCTTCTACCAAGGTATTTGCAGCCGTTTTCCCTAAGTTGCTTGTTTTTTCTGAGAACCACGCAGTTTTGTCAACCTGGAATCTTTTTTTCTAGTATTACTACTCTTAGGAAATTCTAGACTCATCTGAATCAGAGTGCTCTGAACAACATCACTCATCATCCAATCTGGTGTCTAGCTGTCTCATTTTCCGGATTTTCTATGCAATTCTGAGGATATGTCAAATTGGTAAGATCTGCTACAATTTGTTCCTGACCACAAAGATTTTCATTATGGTTACTATTAATTTCAAATCCGACTATCTATAACTTAAATTGTTGTCCAAATGAAACTTCTGACATGTTCTCAACGACTGTCACTGAATTAGAACAGTCAAGGTATTGGATATTTTCTATTTGTGCTACATCCATTGGAATTTTAAAGAAATTTCTATTTTCATAAACACCAAGTTTATCTGGTTCTTTAGGATTGTTTAGTTTCAGTTCTGGCAATGAAGTTAATACGAACTTGTCGCTAGCTCTACTAATTTTCTTCCAAGACATCTACAAGGCAAAAGGAGATACTGTACTATCAGAGCGGTATTTTTAAAAACACAGCTAATTAATTTTGAAAATTCAATTTAAAGTGTACACTTGACACATTTCTTAATTAACGTTTTCAAGTTTAACCCAATATTATTAAATTTCTCTTTAAAGCAACTGAAACCTATGACAGTTTGTTTATCAAAGGAGTGACTAAGTCCAGTATATATAAGTAGAAACACATAATGAAAATCTGCTAAGTCCCTTAACAACCTTAAAATCTCTTCACAGCTACTATAACAACACACACAATGCAAGCCATCTACCTTAAAGTTACCCCAAATTATATTAAAACAACTCACCTTAATTTCTATTGCATCACTTTACTACAAATAGTTTAAATTCAATAGAAATACAACACATAATAAACTACACCACGCCATTCAGCACACAAAATGGCCCTTTACGGAGGACTTAGCACGTTAACAGTTTACAATATTCATTGGTTTAGACATAGCACTTTTCGTAAAGCGAAATATTATCGTTAATTATGATTTTTGGACTTACGCAGATTTACAGTTAAAACCCCACCATTTTTTAACAATTTGGTATATAATGCTGAAAAGGGTATAGATTGGACTTAGCAGGTTTACACTCTTAACCGACGATATGTAGGTTGGAAGGTAAAACCATAATACATATAAACGTTATGAGGTTGCACCTACCGAGCCCAAGTGGGAACATCAATTTTTGAGTTAGTTTTTTGAAAAAAGATAAAATATTTTTAAACATACATTTTTTTAGTATGTTAATGGGTTAAACAACTACAAACAATAACAAATAAGATACAAACAGAAATTAATAAATTTATTACATATAAATTTAATTTAAAATACCTAACATAAATACAAAAGACTAAAAGTTTTTTTTTCTCTTTGGAATAAAAAGGCCTTAAAATGAAAAAGTGTAAATTACATATAAATACATTAAGTAGAAAACATGGAAAATGAAGAATTCTTTCTTACAGCTTTAGCAAACTAGACTTCATATAAAGTTAAGGTACCTTGCACTTAATACACACATTTACAAAATTAAACCAATTTACTACATTACTCAAAATTGACGAACTGATCAAACGAATTGTGTTAAACTAGTTTCACTGTTGTAAATGTCTATCTCAATTTAAAGTTGCCATTTATTAAGGAACATAAAAAGCTGTCACTTCGACAATCGGCGTGCAAAAATCACATGTGCATTTTAAACATAGCTTTTACCACTCTCAAGAAAATCGACTACATTTTGTCTATCACAAACCAAAACTATTAAATGATTTTCTTTCAAGCAACATACTCTCTGTTTGTTCAAATTTAAAGTTACTAATATTGTTGTAACATGAAATAATGCTACTGTAAAGAATACTATTATCTAAAATTTCCTCGTAATAAATACTGAAAGTATCAAAATTTATTATAACGTAAATGTCTTTACGTTAACCAAATATTTAGTACCCACATTCCCAAATAAAAAATTATTTTAAATAAATATTAAAGTTAATCTTCGTGTGCACGTGCACATCTTTTAAGTCGATAAAAAACTATAGAAATTGGTTTATACACAAATGGATAAAATCCAAAAACGAAAAATCCAATATAATAAAGGGCACCAAATACTGGCCAATAGCGATTGTATGTTAATAGTGCAAATGGTACAAGGCACCATCCCATAAATACAAAAGTATACATTCTTAATAAAATATAAACTAAGGTGTTCACAAAAGGAATCTTCATTAAGTGAATTATTGTTGGACTTTTTACAAGTGACGGCTTTACCTAAAAAATAAAAAACATTAAAACATTTGACGAAAGGTCAAATCATTTGGAGTTGTACACTACACCTTAAAATTAAATTTACATTATTAATAATAAAAATTATGTCAAGTGATACACTTCCTCACATTTAATGAAAATATTGAATATGTAATACAAAATAACATTGGAGAAATGTAAATGCAAGGTAAAAGGTTAAAAAATAATTTTTGAAAACGAATGTTAAATTTTTTTGTAAATTTGCTTGGATTAATCAATTGTGTATAAAAATTTTTCATAATTATTTACACATAAAAAAAAGTAGAAACAGTGTGAATCACACTATTTAAGGAAGTTTATTAATCACTCAGAATTTTTGTGTTAATGCTATTTGAATGCACCGGGTTTAAGCCCGTAGACCGGATTTTTCACGGGAACCATCAGTGTTAGAGCTCTGAATTTTTTTACTTCAACAACTTGAAAAGTCTATTGAAAGTATTTTCAAGTGCCTAAAATGGCCGCAAGATAGCGAAACGAGATAACCAATTAAGAGAAAGCGATTTTCAGCTGAAATGACCACAATGTGGTTTAAAATACCGCCAACATTAGAAATACTTTTGTTTGAAACTCTTCTTCTGGTTACCATAACAACAGAGTGGGAATTAAGTAACACTAGAGCTTAAATAAACGGTTTGGCAAAAAAATTATTTTTAGGAACAAAGCAATAAAACTATTCTTTGTAATTTCAAAAATCATTAATTATGATGAGCGTGCTTGTAGTCGGTGACTATCTGTGAACAATTTTCTGTGGAACGGGTGAAACGCAAGGTTAAAATATAACAAAATTTTGTGCTATGTTATATAGCACATCAAGTTTATTATGCTGTCATTTAAAGTAACTTAAACCAGTTCAGGGTTCATTTTTTCTGATTTTATTGAATTAAGAATTCATTACTGTTTTTCACTTTTATTATCGTAATAAACTCGTTCTTTTGAGAAAGTGACAAATGAATAAAGGGCATTGATTTACTTTCACAATTTGTACTAAGAAAAGTTTAAGTTCAGTCTGAGTAACGCTTTTTAAAACATTTGATCCCAAGTTAACCTCAATTGTCATTATTAAATTTCCAATAAACAAGAGGTCATTAGCGTTTAATTAAAAAAAATAATTCATGAATGATCAGTAGACGTAGGTACATAGCCCTTGTGCGATAATTCATAGATTTGTACTTTTTTGTTTCAAATTGATTATTTAATAAAGCTTTAGATTTTTCTTGGTAAGAAACGACGTACAATATTTATAATTAATTGTGGTCTAAGCCGCATACAAAAACGAAACTTCACCACACAATTGTTTAATTCACACAGGTTTCACTCTATTCAACAGAACACACTTTCAAAAAGATCTTTTATTAAATAAACACGAATTTCTCTAAATTAGGTTTTTCCAAGCAGCTGACGTCACAAACTTCGCCCAAGCAGCTGACGCGGGTCAGCCTTTGTAAGTGTTTATATGGAGTATTGAGGAAAATTCATGTAATAAAAATATCGTTTTTGAAAGTGTGTTCTGTTGAATAGTTCACCCTGTGTAAATTAAACAATTGTATGGTGAAGTTTAGTTTTTGTATGCGGCTTAGACCATAATTAATTTTAAATACTGTACGGGTTTCTTATCAAGAAACAGCTAAAGTTTATTAAATAATCAATTTTAAACAAAAAAGTACAAATCTATGAATTATTATACAAAGGCTACTATGTACGGTTCGGACACGGAAAAGTTACCACTTACATTTATGTAGCAATCGTTTTTTGAAGTTTTTTAATAGAGTAAAATGACTTTTTATGTCAATATGACGTTCATTTACAGTGGCGTATCATAATGAAATTAATTAATGTCAGAGTAACAGCCTATGGTAACAGCACTTTCATTTTAATCAAGGTCGTACGTCAATGATTATCTATTGAATTACAATAGAAAAATGATAGTGGTAACTTTTCCCTGGCCGCAATTGTACCTACGTCTACGATTATTGATGAATTAGTTTTTTTTTTATTAAACACTAATGACCTCATCTTTATTAGAAATTTAACAATATTAATTGAGGTTAACTTGCAACCAAATGTTTTAAAAAACGTTACTCAAACTGAACGGAAATTTTTCTTAGTACAAACTGTGAAAGTAAATCCACGTCCTTTATTTGTAATCAGATTTTATCTAAAAAAAGGAAGTATTTCTGACTTTCTCAAAAGAACCAATTTATTACAGTAATAAAAGTGAAAAACACTAATAAATTAAGTTACCTTAAATGACAGCATAATAAACTTGATATGCTATATAACACAGCACAAAGTCTTGTCATATTTTAACCTTGCATTTCACTCATTCTACAGAAAATTGTTCAAAGATTGTCACCAGCCACAAGCACGCTCATCATAATTAAAGATTTTTGAAATTACAAAGAATAATTTTATCGCTTTGTCCCTTAAAATGTCCAAACCGTTCATTTAAACGCATACAAAACGTTGCCCCTGATCAGCTGTTTTTTGAGATTTTACATGCGCTTCTGACGTCACGAGGAAACGCTCAATACTCCATATAAACACTAACAAAAGCTGATCTGAATCTGCTGCATAGGCGGAATTTTGTGACATCAGCTGATGGCGTACTTTGAAAAGCCTAATTTTGGAAAAATGATGTGAATATTTATTTAATGGCCAAATAGGTTTAAAATACAACCTACATTAGAAGTACTTTTGTTTGAAACTTTTTCTTCTGGTTACCATAACAACCAAGTGGAACAACACTGAAGAATTAAATAACACTATTTGGGAAAAATGATGTGAATATTCATTTAATTGCAAGCTTTCAGACAGATACTCTGTCCTTCGTTAGAGTATCCATCTTAAAGCTTGCAATTAAATAAATAAATACTCACACCATTTTTCCCAAATACTGCTGTTTAATATGTCGAATCGTCAACTCTTATAACATTCAAAAATGGCAGAGAAAACTGTAAACAACTTTCATTTACCTGCACGGATTTGGCCGAATTTGATCTGAATCGAGGTTTAAAATACCGTCATAAATCAGAAATACGGTTGATTAAAAATTGTTCGTCTGGTTGCCATAATAACAGTCATGTCAAATGTCAAAACAACAGGGGGGGACATTTATGAATGTGAGAGAAAATTGCAAACAACTTTCATTTGGCTGAACCAATTTCAACAAATTTAATCTTGATCGAAAGTGTTGGATGCGTCTATAAAGTGACAGATACAAATTTTATTTTAGTTTTATTTTTTTGAAGATATGTGGCGTTGTATTATTCTAAATGAAGTCTCATTTAGAATTAATATGAGAGGTGATGAAACAGATGGGAGAAAACACGCAGGGAATAAGGAACGAAATCAAAACAATAGAAGAGCAAATGGGAAAACAGGAAAAGGAGTGGCAGAAAGAAAAGAAAGAACTGATAAGAAGAAAAGAAAAGCTGAAAAAAAAGCGAATGAACGAGAGAAGAAAAAGAAAGAATAATATAGTAATAAAGGGATGGAAAAGCAAGGAAAATGAGAAATAATTAAAAGACATGCTGGAAGAGAAACTAAACGTACAAGTGGAATGTAAAAAGCGATGTTTATAAATAGAGCAAAGGAAAGTGAGATAGTGGTGGTAGAAATGGAGAACTGGGAAGAGAAACAAAAAAGAATGGCAAAGTAAACTGAAAAATACAAACATAGAACTTGGGAAGGAAGAAGAATTCAACGAAAAATAATGAACATGGCAGCAAAAATGAAAAGGGAGGGAAACAGTAAGAGTAGGGTACAAAAATGGAGATTGAGGGAGAAAGATACTTTTGGAATGAGAGAAACGGCGAGACAAGAAGGAAAAGGGAGGCGGAGAGGAGAAACCAAAATGAAAAAACTAGAGGAAGAAGGGGAGGAGGGGGAAACAGCGAAGAAATGGAACAAGACCAAGAATTTTTGGAGATCACAAGATTACATGGATGGAGAAAAAAGAATGGGGGCGTGGGAAATGGAGATGCGACAGGAATTCGAGTGGCTGATGCAGCACGCTGAAAGATAAAGTATAAGAGGGATAACAAAAGGGGGAATAATAACAGGAGGAAGAAACAATGAAGGCAAAAAGAGGAAGACGAGAAAAGAAACAAAAATGAAAATAACCATTTACAGCAGAGGGATGAAGGAGACAAGGAAAAACCTAGATGAGACGATAGAGAGTGGGAGGAAGACATGATAATATGGAAGGGAGTTTCAATACGAGAATATAAGAGGGAGTAGTACAAGAAAGGGTATGGGGAAAAGAGTGACAAAGGACAAAGTAATAAACAAACAGTGAAAAGAACTGCTATACATGTGCAATGAAAGGGGATGAGAGATACTGAACGGGAATAGGGAAGAAAGCGAAATGGGGGAGTTAGCGCATATATGAGGGAGGGGTGAATCGGCAATAGATTATGTAGTAACGAACGCAGAAGCGGTAGAATGGGTGAAATCATTTAAGTGAGGGTGGAATCGGAACACAAACCCATGGAGATGATAATGGAAGGAGGAGAAAGAGAGGAGTGGAAGAATGAAGAAAGGCACATAACAAAAAAATATGGTGGAGTGAAAACAAAGAATTATAAAGAGAAAGTAGAAAACATAATATGGGAAGGGAAAAGAGTAGAGGAACGCGTGGAGGAAATGAGAGAAGATGGAGGACGCAACAGAGAAAGTCAAACTAAAAAGATAGAACGGGGATAGAATGGGTTGGAAGAAGTGAAGGTATACACAATGTAAGGAAACCAAGAGGCAGGCAAGAATACTAAGAAAATAGAAAAAGGCAGAAAAAGAAGAGTACAAAGAAGCATTAAGAAAATAGCGAGACATGCGAGAGAAAAAAGTAGGGAGAAAAAAAGAAACAAGCTTAAGGAAATAAAAACGGAAGAAGTATGGAAATATTTAAAGAACGAAAGAGAAGAGGGAAACGAGTGAGGATACAGATAAAGGAATGGGAGACATATATCATGAAATTACTGGAAGGGGAACAGGGGCAGAAAGGAGGAGAAAAACAAGGCAAACAAGCATGCGACGAGGAGGAATTAATAAAATAAGAGAAAGTGATGGAAGCAATAAAGTGAAAAAAGGTACAGCGGCAGGAGAATATGGGATACGGGGAGATAAGTAGATATATGGAGGGGAAAAGGTTTTCCGCAGAGATGGATGGAAGGACTAATATATCCAGTATACAAAAAAGGGGACAAAAAACAAGTGGTAGATTAAAGAGGAGATACATTGTTAAGCACGCATACAAATCATATGCGACAGTGCTAGAACGAAGACTAAAGAAGGAAATAGAGGAAAATAAATTGTTACCAGAGGGACAGGCGGGATTCAGGAAAGGGAGAACAGCGATAGATAGCATATACATATTGAGACATATGGCAAACAAGGAACTAGAAAAGGGGAAAATGGTGGCGGTATTTGTGGACCTAGTAGCTGTATTAGTGGATATAGTAGCGGCATACAATAGAGTCAATAGGGAAAATCTGTGGGAATATTTGAGAAAAAAAAAGATACATGAAAGGCTACTAGAGAGGATGGAGGAAATTTATGAGGAAACGATGAGCAGGGTAAGAGTGAATGGGGAACTGAGCGAGGAATTTGTAATAAGGTTAAGGCAAGGATGTCCATTGAGTCCGAACCTGTTCTCGGTATACACAAGGGACCTAGAGAAGACATTAAGGGGGTGGGAAGTGGGAGGGTTAGTGATGGGGAACATGAAATTGTGGACGCAGGCGGTATTGTGTTAGTAGCCAAGGAAGAAAAAGAAATGAAGGAGATGATAAAGACGATGAACAGACACTTGAAAAGGAAAGAACTGGCAGTAAATGTAAACAAAACGAAGATAATGGTGTTTAGAAAGGGGGGAGAAAGAATGAGTGGAAATGGAGGAAGGAGGAAGTACGGCATGTAAAGGAATTCACATACTTCGGATACACGATGGGGCAGGACAAGAAAGATGGGAAACACATAAAGGAAAGAGTGAGAAAGGAAATAAATTAATAGGGCAAGTGTGGTGGTACTCTGCGTCTTTTCTTATCACATTTGTTTGTCTAGTCATTGTTTCTCTATTACACCACGCTCTTTTGAAACTTAAACTCGCGACAACCCTAAGATTGGTTACTTTTGCTAAGGCAACCCTATACCATCGTGTTTGTAGTATCATTACCTACGTATTTAATATAATTATGTGAGGAACGTCGATGAGGGTAAATTACTAATTCACGCTTACCTGTTTATACCTTGCTTTAGCGTTTTATTTACGTCGTTTACTCTCGATAAATGTTTTTGGAAACTGCACGACAGTAGTTAACGAAAAAAATTTAATTAATATTTAATTAACAATAGCCATGCAGGGATATGGGGCGCAACCCTATTATTTTTGTTTAATTACACATTATATTGCATAAAATATTCATTTTATTAGGAAACTCGATGAGGGAAGGTCAACCGAAGCCGGATCCTACACTATATACGCAAAATAATTTTATTGTCTAAATTAAGGAAGTTATAGCAACTGCACGCTACATACTACTACTGCTATACTGGTGCCCCATAAATGCAAGGCGCTGTATGGGACATATTAACCCCGTATCACGGCGAACGTGTTAACTCAAAATTTAAATTCACTAAATATGTCTATGTTAGTTGTATTTGTGTGACTTTTGCATATTTACTGCTAAAAAGTTATTGCCCACTTCACAGCAAAAAATGTAAAAATTTGAAATGTTACTGCTAACATCACAGTGGTTATTAAATCAATATCAATAAATGAAAGTGAATTTTCCTTCGACCATGTACGAAAGTGATTCATATCACACAATTAACCATACAGAAAATAATACTTTCCCACACTAGTGGGTTTCACTTTCTCATTGTATGAAAGTAAAAACACATGTGCAATGTGCAATTTACTTTCGCATTGCAGAATACAAGGGCATAAATTCAATTAATGTAATAATTACTTAAGGGTCAAATCAACCAATACTGGGTTGCTGACAAATATTATTTATTTTTTATTCTTTTACCTTTATTTTTTCTATGTTCAAAGAGTTGAAAAATGATATTCATAAGTTTTTCAGATGTTTGGTGTTTTTTTTTTGAGCGGCCATTTTGTACAGGTGCATCAGCCAATTTTTCGTGTTACAGAGGTTCGCGTTCGACTCTGTAGCTTCTTGGTTTTTTTAAGATTTAGTTCAAACAAAGACCAAATTAAAGAGCATTTAATGTACAAAATTTTATGTTCAATATACAGAGTGATTCATTACTGCGATCAAGTCAAATATCTTCTGAATCCTCAAAGTTATTTAAATAAAATTTTGAGAGATTGTAGCCAGTCTTAAGGCTCATATTTTAAAATTAGTTGCAATTTGAATGGGACACCCTGTATTTTACTTCAAATTTGAATTCTGCTTGACTTCGCTATTACAATAATATAAAGTTGAAATACATTATACAGTGTAGTTAAAAAGTTCTGACCACTTTTTTCCTGAAAATCGTAATGAGTTCAACGCCCTGTATACTTTAAACTGCACAATTTTAAATTCAAATTTTACAGTGATGGTTGTCTAGTGTAATAATTCACTGGACCTTCTTCCATATCTAAGAAACCCTATACAGGGTGAGTCCAAACTCGAATACATAAGTTTCAGAATTTTTTTAAATGGATCACCCTGTATTTTATATCGGTAAATGAAAGTTATTTTACTATACTTTCAATTTGGTTAAGTATTCCTTATACCAAAACTGAATAGTTTTTGTGACATTTCAATTTTATGATTAAAATAATCCAGCAATACAGAATTTATTCACATCAATTAACCTACAAATAAACTAAAATTTAGAAAAGAAATCGAAAATAAAATTATAAAAGATGCTCAAAATGACCATCCTGTACATTGGTACAGGCTTGAAAACTGTCTTCAAAAGATTGACTTATATTACAAGCATTTTCACATTAACACTGAAAAGCTTGCCTTATTCTATCTTTCATATCATCTGGTGTAGTGGCAGGTATTTTGTACACCTGATCTTTAACATAATCGACTTTATTTAACTCTGGTGATCTTGGTAGCCAGAGCACTGGTCTTGTTCGTCGAATCCACCTTTCATATATATATCATCCAACTGACCCTGAATGAGTGCATTATGATGAGCAGGAGCTCCGTCATGTAGATACCACATTTGTTGACGTGTACAAAGGAGAATGTCCTCAAGAAGAACTGGTAAATGACTTTCTAAGAAATCTAGGTACACTTCTCCATTTACCGTTTCTTCAAAGAAATAAGGTCCTATTACGTAGCGACCGACTATACCAACCCATACATTTATAGACCACCTAGTCTGACTGTGGGTGATGTTATGATAAGGATTCGATGTAGAATAATAATGAAAATTGTTCCTATTTACACTACCATTTTTATGAAATGTAGCCTGGTCACCAAATAACACAGAGTTGAAAAAATGTCTTTGCACCTGTATTTTTTGAAGTCTCCTTTCACAAAACTGTACCTTCCTCTCAAAATCATTACCTCTTAGCTCCTGTTGTAATTGAATGTGTTTTAGTTCTTTCTGTCTTCTCATACATCACCGATCCAGTGCGATCAAATCTTTCTGATAACCTTTCAAAAGCAATTCTATTTGGTTGTTGGCGTTCTGGATAACGTTCGTTATAAATTCTCGTTACCAGCAGACAATTTCTATTACTCTCGCCTAAAATCCACAACATATCTTACGAGGGAAATTCATTTTATTTCAAATAGCTCTGACAGATGTCATAAATCTAACAAACAAATTAGCAAAATGTAAATGTTTCTTGATATTTCATAGCCTACTTACTGCCTACCTAATTACTAAGAAAGCTAATGATGATGTGGTTTTGATATAACTATTTAGTAAAACTACATAAGAAATCGGACCCTCCGGTCGTGGTACTTTTATCGACCTTTTAAAACATTTTTCTAAACTAACACTATTCTAACAAGTTAATTGTTGTGAATAAATTTTATGTAGCTGCTTTTTATTCGTTTTTTATTGGAAATACAATTTTTAACTATAAATTTGAAATATCACCAAAAACTTACTTTAAAGGAAATTCTGAAGAAAATTCAATGGTCGTCTTAAGACAAGTCGAAGCAGAGCCAACAACTTCAAATTTTAAAGAAACACAAATACCATTGCTATAAATTTCAGAAAGAACATTTTTTGACTATAGACGACAAAAGGCGGCGTACTGAGTTTTGTAACTGGTACATAAGTTAGTGCCAAAATATACCTAATTATTCAAACAGTATTGATGGACAGACGTGGCGCATATCAGTAGTGATGGTATTTTTAATAATCACCATTTACCTTACTAGGTAGATACTAACGCTCACGTCAGTGTTGTCCGCAGAAGGCAAGGGAAATTTGGAATAAATGTGTGGTGTTGCATGTATTATCACATGTATGTAGGAACATTAAATTTAATGAAATATCTTGATATTCTACGAATTCATTTGGAGGGATTTCTAGAGTCTTCCTTTAGCATAATATTGCAATGTCATATTTCAGCAAGACGGAGCTCCCGCACATAACTCCCGTGTAGTTAGTGACTACTTAAATTTACGTTTTCCTAATAACTGGATGGGAATGACAGCACCAATTTTGTAGCCTACTCGTTCATTCTATCTTTCACCTCTAGATTTCTTTTTATGAGGTTTTTTGAAAAGCATTATATACAAAAGAACTAATAATACTGTGAATGAGTTAAAAGAAAGTGTTCATGTGGCTTTTATACAATTAACACCATTACCTATATATCACTCTATAAATTCAATTAGAAGACGATGAGAAGTCTGCATCGAAAAACAGTTTGAAAAATATTTGTAGTTTTAGTGTGTGTTTTATATTGATATTTTGTGTTCAAATTTGTGTTCGTTTATAGAATTAGATGTTTACATACGTACAAAAATTGATTTACTGTTAGCTTTTCATAATTTCTGATGTTATATTGTTTATTTTCATTCCATTTCAATTTGACTTTGCGATTGTTTGATAATTTTATATTCAATCTTTAGATTTTTAATTTGTTACCATTCCACAAGAACAACATTACAATTAAACTTATTTGAATTACAAAATGTCTCTAAAATATTTTACTGGAAGTGAAATTTCTTTTTTGAGTAGAATATCTTCATTCAATTTCATATCTGGTAAGGACGCATTAAAAATGTGAATGCACCAACGGATTCTACCTAAAACAGTGCCTTAAGAATGTTTTTACAGTTTGTCGATACATATAGAAATAAAAAAGTTATTCAGTTTTTCAAAATCGCCATTTTTTCAATTTTGGTTAATTGCGCAATAACGGTCAGAGATATCTTGATTATGACTATTGGATCTTAATTAACACAAAAATCGAACACAATTTGAAACAAATGATATACCTAGTAGCTTGCATATGACAGTGAACGGTGAATTGGAAGAATGGAGGAAACGGCATAGGAAAACAATGATCTCTTCATTCATTTTTTCCATCCCCATGGTCCAAGAACTTCTTTTCAAGCCTCTAAAAATGACAAAGTGTGGGTGCTTATCCACAACGTACTACAGAAACATAATTGCTACAGGTCATATTTTAAACATCAGTGAAAAACTTTGTACGTTCATTAGTGAAATTTTCATGATGATTGGTTAATAGCTGATTATATAAACAAATTGGGATTCTTTATTTTGTTAAAATGTGTTTTATACCAATCATCGGTTTTAATTTTCAAACACCTTTTTTTACATATCTCAAGGTTTTGTAGCCTAAACAAAACAAAAAACATATTTTTAGAAAAAACAATTTTGTGTCTGATTGTGGGTCTGTGTGTGAGTATGCGCGATATCTTGAATCATTAAAGTTATCGATGTCGTTTTTAAAAAAAAAAATTTCGAGTCGGTGTGTCTATGTGTGCGGGATATCTTTTGAACCATAAAGCTATCGATATGAAATTTGGTACCAAAATTCTTTGCCATAAAATCAAGGTCAATTTCGTTAATGAGCAAAATCCAACCAGTTTTAGGGGATCAGAAAACTAAAAAAATTCATTGCATCAAATTTTAAAAAGTTATATAATTAAAATAACAAACTAATACTTTTTTATATAATTTCAAAATAAAAAGATATATAATAACCAGTGACGCACCGTTCTTAGGGTGCAAAATTGTGCATTTTTTAATTTATCAACCGATTTTTTTGAAAGTCGAGCTCTGAGTTTTTAAGATCCCTAAGAATAAATCATTTGTCAAAATTAAATAATTCAAAATAATTCAAAATGGCAGATGATTGAGTTTATTTAATTTATCAACGGATTTTTTTTTAAATTGGGTGTTGGGGGTTTTTAAGATCGCTAAGTGTAAATCACTTGTCAAAATTAAAAAATTCAAAATGCCGGATCAAAAATGGGGAATTATCTTGTTTAAAACAGGATATAACTCAAATTCAGGTATTGTGGGTTTTGAAGTAATTTATTTACATATATGAGAAAGCATTATGGCAGATAATGTGGCAGCGGTTTCTCATGCACATATGTATAATAACTATGTAATCGGTTTAAATTTTCAAACACTTTTTTACATTTCTCGACGTTTTGTGTCCTAAACAATACGAAAAACACATTTTGAGAATCGAAATTATCTCGTCTGATTTTTCAAAAGTAGTTTTTTTTTATTTACTCATAAAGTATTAAATTTTTACACTTACGTTGTATATCAAATTTGAAAAAAATTACTTAGAAAATTTCTATTTGGCAAAAATGACTTTTGAATCACAAAATTATCAATTATTTATAATTTTTTGCAGTAACTTATTCAAATATTTTTCTTTATTTCAATTCTCAATTATTTGGTTTCCATGGTGACCACGAACAAGGAATACTTTTATCACAAATTTTAAAATTGGGACTTTTTTGATAATAAATATGAAACTGTTACGTTTAGGCAAATAAAGTTTTAAACAAACTTACCTTAATTTTTGACGTTAAATCGATCTGAGTAATAAAAAATAGGGGTTTCCATTTGATTTTTTTGAGTAACTTGCATTTTTTCATAGTCAAGTTTAGACATTCATAATTTTATTTTTATAAAAAATACAAATGTCATTTTTTGCAGACTGTTGCAATAAACCTTTGCATACAACACCTCAAAGTTTTATTCAAATTGTTTGACAGGAACAGAACAATTAACGAGTTATTAGTAAGACCGCATCTGTCAATTTTTTTAGAACAATGTTTTTTTTTTTAAACGACTGAAATTTCGTATCTAGTTTATTTAACAAACTTACCTTAAAATTCAACATAGAATCCAAACACGTATTAATATACGGGGTGTTCCATTTAAAATAAGCGACTAAGTACCGACTTCCGGGTTAACCGGAAGTGGTACGAACGTGAAAATATTTTAGATGAGTTAGCCCTAACATCATTACCCTGTCACCAAATTTTCAAAATTATAGTATGTTTAGTTTAGCAGATGCTCATAGGATCAGCTCCCAAAGGCGGACCCTGTATATATATATATATATATATATATATATATATATATATATATATGATGGTTCATTAATAAGTGCCTGAGCCTAAAATATGAAGAACCAAAACACAAATAAAATATGGCTCTGTACCGAGATACAGGGTGTTTTATATCAAAATCTAAAATTATTTTTGTCCGATACTTCAAGACGCGGATATCTTTTTATCATACTCGGTAATGGGTTTAAGGATATGAAAATACATTAAAATTTATCAAGATGTAGTATCTGCCCCCTACCAAAGCAGTGCGACAGGGGCAAGGGGGTTCTTTTCTTTCCGATATTCTACGCCACTGGCAGAATCGCCATTTCAGTAGAGTTCTTCGATTCTCCAATACTTTTTATGTAAATAACCTATTCTTTATTCGTACTGATTAAGGCAAGATGTTGCGAGATATTTACTGTTAAACATGAGGTTGTAAGATCGTGTGTATTCAAATCTGAAGGTATTTTTCATAGCAGGATTATTTTTTATTATATTACAGTAATTAGTACATGAATAAAACATTGTAGTTTGCTATTTAATGGTTGATAATAATAAACACACTTTAAAACAACAACTTTAACAATGAAATCACAAAATCAATGTAATGTAACCTATGTTGAAGAGCATACAAAATAAAAACGGTTTTGGTATAGTAGTTGGGTATGGTCTAAAATAATAATTGGCCCCACTTGGTATGATGCTATCAGTGTTATTACTGAAATGTAATACTGTGCTGGTTGAAAGACTTATAAAGGAAAAAGGGCTGGCCATAATAACTTTTCAAATACGGAAATGCGATACATGCTTTGTGTATACGCACAAAAAACTATTCATGTCTTGCTGCTTGTAGAAGATATGCAGTAATAGAATACAACCAAATCACCAAACGTTTCGCAACATTTATAGACGATTGAGAGAGACTGGAAATTTAAGGCCTAAACGAGAAGTAGGACGACCAAAACATATTTCTGTTAACTAGGAGGATGAAATTTTAATACGAATTACTGAAAATCCTCAACTTAACACTCGTCGGATATCCGTAATTACGGGGGTAAGTCAATCTTCAGTTTTTCGAATATTGAAAAACAACAATATTCGACCATATTATTTTACACCCGTTCAGAACTTATTACCAAGAGATCTTCCTGTAAGATTGAACTTTGCGCAGTGGATAGTAGAAAAGAAAAATGCAAATCCTCACTTCATCAAAAATTTTTACTTTTACTCGTAGAGGAGTGTCAATTGGAGAAATAGTCGTAGTTGGGACAGTGCAAATCCTCATCTACCTCGTGAGTCTCATTTTCAACATGGATTCAAAATTAATGCCTGGTGCGGCATTTTTGAAAATAGTTTCTTGGGGTCTTACGAATTACCCGTAAATTTCAATAACTGTTATTTGGAGTTTTTACAGACAACACTATTTGACGAGACAGAATCAATTCCACTTAATCTAAGAGGAGATATGTGGTTCATGCAGGATGGAGCGCCACCTTGTTATCCTGTACTGGTACGTGACTATTTAACCATCAATTTCCACATTGTTGTATTGGCAGAGGTAACGAATTTCCGTGGCTGGCGCGAAGTCCAGATTGTAATCCTTTAGATTTTTATTTTTGGGGACATATGAAGCCTCTCGTATACTCCCAGGAAATTAATAGTCGCCAGGAATTGTGGAACCAAATAAATAACTCATTCAATTTCATGGGTAATCAGCCACACATATTTTTTAAAATTAAAAAATCCTTTAGTAAAAGAATAAACAAACTAATCGAATCAAATGTGGGACACACTGAACATTTATTATAAACAGATTTTTGGATTTTTTGATAACCAAGTATTATTTTTTCAAAGTAATTTTTTTTAATTTCTTTTGCGCTTAGGATGTCCTGTAATTGTTGTATTTTAAAGTATTTATTTCAGACCATAGTCAATTACTATACCAAAACCGTTTTTATTTTGTATGCTCAACATAGGTTACATTACATTGTTAAATTTGTTATGTTTTAAAGTGTATTTATTATTATTAAACATTAAACAGCAAACTACAATGTTTTATTCATGTATTAATTGCTATAACATAATAAAAAATAATCCTGCTATGAAAAGTACCTTCAGATTTGAATACACACGATCGTACAACCACATGTTTAATAGTAAATATATCTCGCAAAATCTTGCCTTTATTGGTACGAAGAAAGAATAGAATAGAATAGAATAGAATAAAAAGTACTGGAGAATCAAAAAATTCTACTGAAATGACGATTCCGCCAGTGGCGTAGAATATAGGAAAGAAAAAAAACCCTTGTCCGGGTTGTACTCCTTTGGTAGGGGGCAGATACTACATCTTAATAAATTTTAATGTATTTTCATATGATTAAATCCATTACCGAGTATGATAAAAAAATATCCAAGAGTCTTGAAGTAACGTGCAAAACAATTTTTAGATTTTGATATAAATCACCCTGTATCTCAGTACTGAGCCATATTTTATTTAAGTGTTTTGGTTTAAATCTTCATATTTTAGGCTCAGGATTTTCTGTGCAAAATATTTACACTTATTAATGAATCACCCTGTATATATGTAGGTTGGAAGGTAAAAAGAACGCAGCCATAAAAAAAATTGAAGGTGAGTCTATGTTTCTCAAAAAATTTAATATCAAAAGAGAAGAATTTAATTTTAAAAATCCTAACATTTACCAATATTTTTTTGTTTATTTACAGTAGAGTCCGCATAAATATAAATTGAACATAAAATGTACATTTTCTGCTCTTTTATTTGGTCTTTGAACTAAATATCTTAAAAATCCAAGAAGCTACAGAGTTTAACGCAAACCTCTGTAACACGCAAAATTTGATGCAGCTGTACAAAATGCCCGCTCAAGAAAAAACCAAACATCTGAAAAATTTATGAATACCATTTTTCAATTCTCTAAACATCGTACAAATGAAGGTAAAAAAATAAAAAATATATAATTTTTGTCGTTAACATTCTTAAATTAAAATGGTTGATTATGGATTGACCCTTAAACAAAGTTCATTGGTAAACGATAATAACACAAAATTAATAACAACAATGAAAACAATTGACGAGTCATATGAAACTCGACTTAAAACTCGAATTTTATGTATTTGTGGGCCTTGAATTTATTCAATTATCTATCCAATCAATTTTCATTACCCATTTACAATGGGATTGTGTAAGTCATAACTCAACTATTTAACTGCAGTTTTTTTTATTTCGCAATTTATTACACTATTATGATTCATACATAGTAACAATACAGTTTTTATTTAAAATGCTTTTGTTTCGTAAAACAACTTGATTATGCTCTCCCTCTGTTTTCCGTGGTTCAGAAGTAAACCACTGTTCACCCACTTATAATACATATACAATGCTATAAGCATACAGAAGTTGTTTAATAATCTGTAGATTATTCGTATCAGAGAATGATTCATTGGAGGCAGTAATCGAAATGTTGAATTAATGTGAAATTATCTTACCTACTAACATTTATTACCTTTCAAATGGTCAAGATGTTGTAGAAAACTTGACAACACAAATAAACACTAACTTTACTTTTAGAAAATGTACTCTCCTCCAACCTTATTTTGTATTTCTTATTATATTTTTAAGGGAAATAAAATTTTAACTAGTTAAAGTTGAATTTTGCAAAAATACAAGTTATGTTTACCCCTAGATGTTCTAACAAAATTTGCCAATGTAAAAATGCACTTAGTTTGGATAATTTTACATAAAATAATTATATTTAAACTTACTTCTTTTTCTAAAAACATGACGACAAATTCAAATGCGAAGCACACATAATAACCACTATGAAAACCATGCCACACTGCTAAAAATAATAAAGAAATAGCTTGACTAACCAAGCGATTCCCTAAATATTTGAGTCTCTTGTAAACGTATTGAGCAACCCAACTATTTGTATTAATATTAAATGAAAGTATGTAATGATTAAATTCAGTAGCATTTTCTAATATCGACTATTTTAACATTTTCAACACCATTCCATTTTTAGTACCATATTCATCTTCTCCATTATATGTAATACCAAACAAAATACATGCACCTTCCGTAAGTAACCAACACGAAATATACTTATATAAAGTAAAGCGTCCCCATAATCCAACATGAAAAGTTTCAAAAAATGTTATGCAGCAAATTCTTGAGATTCTATATAACTATCTGATGTAAGTTGACCTAGCAATAAGTAGAACACCAAAAACATGACTCCTAATAAGCAAGTTCGATGCTGCCTTCACAATCGGTGGATTACCAGGTCCCTGTAAAACATGATAATGATTTTTAAGTTTTAAGTACAAAGCTACGACATCACTGTATTTGCCTGCTACAAACTCTTGGTATCTTTTTAAAGGAAACTGTGGTCCAACTAAAAAGCTAGTTGGGAAAAAGTAAACCCTAATGTTTCTAACATATTTGGTAACTCTTGCAAGGCTACCTTTTTGCTGTCGTTCGATAAAGTGTCTATCAGTTTAGCACCGTCGTACAAATCAAAAGCGAGTCCTGAATATTTCTAGGTTAGAAATTTTGTTATGCAATTAAAAAAGGTTTACCAATTAGTCGAAGAACAACAATGCACTGAGGCATAGTCCAATTAATATCGTAATTATTAGTACCTACATAATAATAACCTACAAAAAAACAAGGGTTATGTAAGAAATGAAACTATTTACTCATACCCATTAGCAAATAACTCATATTAAATACAAACGTGATAGCAACGGATATAGATGTTCCGCTAAAAAATACAAGGGTTGCGTAAGTAACAAGCACAGCCAGAAGTGGGTGAACTATGTCGTTCCCATAATTAAAATATCCTAACGATAATCCAGTGAGAAGAAAATACAAGTGATGTGTATTAGGATTAGTACTTTGACGGTAGACATACTTTCGGTATATATGCGCGACAGGATAACCTATAAATAATTTTATAACAGTTTATATGAGGAAAAATTAAGAATGTAAAAGTGAGGTTACCTGCCATTACAGATAAGAGTAACCTTATTCCGGCTTCTGAAGATCCCACTAATGCACTAAATTTATGTAATACGCCACTAGCTTCCATTTTCTTGTGTTAATTATGACAAAGAATTATTCAAAGTTTTTAATTACGCCATCAACGATAATCGTAGTTTTTATAACTGGAATTTTTAACTTTGACCACAGTGCTTGACGCACATGGTGTCAAAGCAGCGGCGGAACAATCGAAATAACAAAAGTTCAAAATTTCAAAATTCCGTTTATTAAAATAAAAAATTGGAAATTAAAAAAAAACATTTTCATGGGTGTAGGCTACCTGTCTTATGTCTTAGAATTTACAAAGGCCTTTTAAGTACAAAAATTAAGAAAAAAGTTTGCGTGGATGGATGCTAGTCAGACACATTTTGTCTCTGATATTATGTTTCTTGATTCAAATATTTTGTATAACATTCTTAAAATAGTTATTTATGTATTAAGAGTGAAAAGTGGTACATTATTGCTCAGTAGTAACAGTTATCGCGCTACGCGAAGCGGGACGCAGTAGTTACACGAGAACAATAATATCACATTTTGCTCGTAATAAATGCGTTCAAAAGTAAAGCAACTTTTATGATAAAATCAATTTTTATATACGTAAGATAAAATTGGCAGCCGAGTAAATTAATAACCGTTTATTTCCAAGGGTCATGCTAGTGCACTGTCGCAGGTAAAATTAATTTGTTTTCAAATTATAAATAGGCAAGCAAAAATTAATTTATTTAAATAGAACATAATGCTAGTGCGACAAATATAAAGCAACTTTTATGAAAAAATTGTTTTATTCTATTTAACGATACAAAATATCTGGTGTGGAACAACCCACGACCTTCCAACCTACAAAGTGGAAAATGAAATAAATTTAATATTTTTCTTTTAACAATTATATCACCTATTTGTTAATATGTTCTTAACGGGAATTGGCAACATTGTAAAAACAAAACTAATCCGATGGACGTTTAAAATTTCTTGTCGGATAGAGGTTAATAGACGTCTAGGTAATAACTTGACAGAAAATTCCAAAGCAATCCACTTCTATAAAAATATCCATAATACAGTTCAAGCATTTTCCATCATATTTAATTAATTTTTATTGCATTTTGGTTTCGTATTAAAATACTTTATAAAAAAAGTTATGTGAAATTAAATTATCTTTAAAAATGATGTCTTCACATTTTCAAGTAAAATTAATCGTTATTGAGATATTGATAAAATTTGAACAAACTTAAATTTCACCTTGGGAATTTTTTTACCGCCAAATTACGCATCCCATCAAAAAAATACGTAGAACATAATTAATCGATGATATAGGGTATTTATATATCTTTCAAATATGCGGCTGTTTCGGAAATACTTAATAAAATTCAAAAACTGCCTCTAATAAACCCTTCCTCTGCGCCGCTGGATTCCTCCCAAAATCTAATCACCTCCAGGAGAAATGAAATCAAGCATAAGTACAACGTACGTGTTATGGTTCTGAAGTTATCGTGGATACTAGCATTAATCCACACACATCCAAACACACACACACACACACACACACACACACACACACACACACACACACACACACACACACACACACATACACACACACACACACACACACACACACACAGACACAAACACATCACACGCACACACGCACACACACACGACACACAGACACACACACGCACGCACACACAACACACACACACACACACACACACAAAACACACACATACCACACACATTTTTTTCTTTTTATTAAATACAATTTTATAAATGAAATATCACCAAAACTTACTTTAAAGGAAATTCTGAAGAAAATTCAATGGTCGTCTTAGGACAAGTCGAAGCAGAGTCAACAACTTCAAATTTTAAAGAAACACAAATACCATTGCTATAAATTTCGGAAAGAACATTTTTTGACTATAGACGACAAAAGGCGGCGTACTGAGTTTTGTAACTGGTACATAAGTCAGTGCCAAAATATACCTAATTTTTCAAACAGTATTGATGGTCAGACGTGGCGCATATCAGTAGTGATGGTATTTTTAATAATCACCATTTACCTTACTAGGTAGATACTAACGCTCACGTCAGTGTTGTCCGCAGGAGGCAAGGGAAATTTGGAATAAATGTGTGTGCTGCATTAAAACAAACGCTTTTATTATCACATGTATGTAGGAACATTAAATTTAATGAAATATCTTGATATTCTACGAATTCATTTGGAGGATTTCTAGAGTCTTCCTTTAGCATAATATTGCAATGTCATATTTCAGCAAGACGGAGCTCCGCACATAACTCCCGTGTAGTTAGTAACTACTTAAATTTACGTTTTCCTAATAACTGGATGGGAATGACAGCACCAATTTTGAAGCCTACTCGTTCATTCGATCTTTCACCTTTAGATTTCTTTTTGAGGTTTTTGAAAAGCATTATATACAAAACAACTAATAATACTGTGAATGAGTTAAAAGAAAGTGTTCATGTGGCTTTTACAATTAACACCATTATCTATATATCACTCTATAAATTCAATTAGAAGACGATGAGAAGTCTGCATTGAAAAACAGTTTGAAAAATATTTGTAGTTTTAGTGTGTGTTTTATATTGATATTTTGTGTTCAAATTTGTGTTCGTTTATAGAATTAGATGTTTACATACGTACAAAAATTGATTTACTGTTAGCTTTTCATAATTTCTGATGATGTTATATTGTTTATTTTCATTCCATTTCAATTTGCATTTGAGATTGTTTGATAATTTTATATTCAATCTTTAGATTTTATAATTTGTTACCATTTCACAAGAACAACATTACAATTAAACTTATTTGAATTACAAAATGTCTCTAAAATATTTTACTGGAAGTGAAATTTCTTTTTTGAGTAGAATATTTTCATTCAATTTCAAATCTGGTTTTCTAAGCCAACTGTTATCCTTAATAAATATACCAATTAAGAAAAACTTAAAAAAATCAATTAATTATTAATATAGCATAAAGGTGTTATATATTTTTAAAAAGCACAAAAAAAATGTCATTTAAAAATGTCATAGTCAACTATGGTTTCCACATAAGAAAATACAACTTTATGTCATATCTTTTTAAATTAAGGACGCATTAAAAATGTGAATGCACCAACGGATTCTACCTAAAACAGTGCCTTAAGAATGTTTTTACAGTTTGTCGATACATATAGAAATAAAAAAGTTAAGTTTTTCAAAATCGCCATTTTTTCAATTTTGGTTAATTGCGCAATAACGGTCAGAGATATCTTGATTATGACTATTGGATCTTAATTAACACAAAAATCGAACACAAGGCCCCATATTACTTTTGTCTATCTATAGAAAGCGTTTCCATTAGAAAACATCGAAAATGAACCACCCTGTACACACTTTTCAAAATTAGTTCATTGAAGAAGTTAAGAGTGTATTTTATTTGAAACAAATGATATACCTAGTAGCTTGCATATATGACAGTGAACGGTGAATTGGAAGAATGGAGGAAACGGCATAGGAAAACAATGATCTCTTCATTCATTTTTTCCATCCCCATGGTCCAAGAACTTCTTTTCAAGCTTCTAAAATGACAAAGTGTAGGTGCTTATCCACAACGTACTACAGAAACATAATTGCTACAGGTCGTATTTTAAACATCAATGAAAAACTTTGTACGTTCATTAGTGAAATTTTCATGATGATTGCTTAATAGCTGATTATATAAACAAATTGGGATTCTTTATTTTGTTAAAATGTGTTTTATACCAATCATCGGTTTTAATTTTCAAACACCTTTTTTTACATATCTCAAGGTTTTGTAGCCTAAACAAAACAAAAAACATATTTTTAGAAAAAACAATTTCGTGTCTGATTGTGGGTCTGTGTGTGAGTATGCGCGATATCTTGAATCATTGAAGTTATCGATGTCGTTTTTAGAAAAAAAAATTTCGAGTCGGTGTGTCCATGTGTGCGGGATATCTTTTGAACCATAAAGCTATCGATATGAAATTTGGTACAAAAATTCTTTGCCATAAAATCAAGGTCAATTTCGTTAATGAGCAAAATCCAACCAGTTGCGGAGCATTTTTAGGGGATCAGAAAACTAAAAAAATTCAATGCATCAAATTTTAAAAAGTTATATAATTAAAATAACAAACTAATACTTTTTTATATAATTTCAAAATAAAAAAGATATATAATAACCAGTGACGCACCGTTTTTAGGGTGCAAAATTGTGCATTTTTTAATTTATCAACCGATTTTTTTGAAAGTCGAGCTCTGGGGGTTTTTAAGATCCCTAAGAATAAATCATTTGTCAAAATTACATAATCCAAAATGGCAGATCAAAAATGGGGATGATTGAGTTTATTTAATTTATCAACGGATTTTTTTTTAAACTGGGTGTTGGGGGTTTTTAAGATCGCTAAGTGTAAATCACTTGTCAAAATTAAAAAAATTCAAAATGCCGGATCAAAAATGGGGAATTATCTTGTTTAAAACAGGATATAACTCAAATTCAGGTATTGTGGGTTTTGAAGTAATTTATTCACATATATGAGAAAGCATTATGGCAGATAATGTGGCAGCGGTTTCTCATGCACATACGTATAATAACTATGTAATCGATTTAAATTTTCAAACACTTTTTTACATTTCTCGACGTTTTGTGTCCTAAACAATACGAAAAACACATTTTGAGAATCGAAATTATCTCATGTCTGATTTTTCAAAAGTAGTTTTTTTTTTATTTACTCATAAACTATTAAATTTTTACACTTACGTTGTATATCAAATTGGAAAAAAGTTACTTTGAAAATTTCTATTTGGCAAAAATGACTTTTGAATCACAAAATTATCAACTTTTATAATTTTTGGAGTAACTTATTCAAATATTTTTCTTTATTTCAATTCTCAATTATTTGGTTTCCATGGTGACCACGAACAAGGAATACTAGATTTAAGTATGTAGCTCATTTTATCACAAATTTTAAAATTGGGACTTTTTGATAATAAGTATGAAACTGTTACGTTTAGGCAAATAAAGTTTTAAACAAACTTACCTTAATTTTTGACGTTAAATCGATCTGAGTAATAAAAATAGGGGTTTCCATTTGATTTTTTGAGTAACTTGCATTTTTCATAATTTTATTTTTATAAAAATACAAATGTCATTTTTGCAGACTGTTGCAATAAACCTTTGCCTACAACACCTCAAAGTTTTATTCAAATTGTTTGACAGGAACAGAACAATTAACGAGTTATTAGTAAGACCGCATCTGTCAATTTTTTAGAAAAATGTTTTTTTTAAACGACTGAAATTTCGTATCTAGTTTATTTAACAAACTTACCTTAAAATTCGACATAGAATCCAAACATGTATTAATATACGGGTGTTCCATTTAAAATAAGCGACTATACCGACTTCCGGGTTAACCGGAAGTGGTACGAACGTGAAAATATTGTAGATGAGTTAGCCCTAACATCATTACCCTGTCACCAAATTTTCAAAATTATAGTATGTTTAGTTTAGCAGATGCTCATAGGATCAGCTCCCAAAGGCGGACCCTGTGTATATATATATATATATATATATATATATATACATATGATGGTTCATTAATAAGTGCCTGAGCCTAAAATATGAAGAACCAAAACACAAATAAAATATGGCTCTGTACCGAGATACAGGGTGTTTTATATCAAAATCTAAAATTATTTTTGTCCGATACTTCAGGACGCGGATATTTTTTTATCATACTCGGTAATGGGTTTAAGGATATGAAAATACATTAAAATTTATCAAGATGTAGTATCTGCCCCCTACCAAAGCAGTACGACAGGGGCAAGGGGGTTCTTTTCTTTCCGATATTCTACGCCACTGGCAGAATCGCCATTTCAGTAGAGTTCTTCGATTCTCCAATACTTTTTATGTAAATAACCTATTCTTTATTCGTACTGAAGGCAAGATGTTGCGAGATATTAACTGTTAAACATGAGATTGTAAGATCGTGTGTATTCAAATCTGAAGGTATTTTTCATAGCAGGATTATTTTTTATTATATTACAGTAATTAGTACATGAATAAAACATTGTAGTTTGCTATTTAATGGTTGATAATAATAAACACACATTAAAACAGCAACTTTAACAATGAAATCACAAAATCAATGTAATGTAACCTATGTTGAAGAGCATACAAAATAAAAACGGTTTTGGTATAGTAGTTGTGTATGGTCTAAAATAATAATTGGTCCTATCTGGTATGATGCTATCAGTGTTATTACTGAAATGTAATACTGTGCTGGTTGAAAGACTTATAAAGGAAAAAGGGCTGGCCATAATAACTTTTCAAATACGGAAATGCGATACATGCTTTGTGTATACGCACAAAAAACTATTCATGTCTTGCTGCTTGTAGAAGATATGCAGTAATATATCCCAATAGAATACAACCAAATCACCAAACGTTTCGCAACATTTATAGACGATTGAGAGACTGGAAATTTAAGGCCTAAACGAGAAGTAGGACGACCAAAACATATTTCTGTTAACTAGGAGGATGAAATTTTAATACGAATTACTGAAAATCCTCAACTTGGCACTCATCGGATATCCGTAATTACGGGGGTAAGTCAATCTTCAGTTTTTCGAATATTGAAAAACAACAATCTTCGGCCATATTATTTTACACCCGTTCAGAACTTATTACCAAGAGATCTTCCTGTAAGATTGAACTTTGCGCAGTGGATAGTAGAAAAGAAAAATGCAAATCCTCACTTCATCAAAAATATTCTCTTTGCCGATGTGGCCACTTTTACTCGTAGAGGAGTGTTCAATTGGAGAAATAGTCGTAGTTGGGACAGTGCAAATCCTCATCTACCTCGTGAGTCTCATTTTCAACATGAATTCAAAATTACTGCCTGGTGCGGCATTTTTGAAAATAGTTTCTTGGGGTCTTACGAATTACCCGTAAATTTCAATGATAACTGTTATTTGGAGTTTTTACAGACAACACTATTTGACGAGACAGAATCAATTCCACTTAATCTAAGAGAAGATATGTGGTTCATGCAGGATGGAGCGCACCCTCATTATCCTGTACTGATACGTGACTATTTAACCATCAATTTCCACATTGTTGGATTGGCAGAGGTAGCGAATTTCCGTGGCCGGCGCGAAGTCCAGATTGTAATCCTTTAGATTTTTATTTTTGGGGACATATGAAGCCTCTCGTATACTCCCAGGAAATTAATAGTCGCCAGGAGTTGTAGAACCAAATAAATAACTCATTCAATTTCATGGGTAATCAGCCACATATATTTTTTAAAATTAAAAAATCCTTTAGTAAAAGAATAAACAAACTAATCGAATCAAATGGGGGACACATTGAACATTTATTACAAACAGATTTTTGGATTTTTTGATAACCAAGTATTATTTTTTCAAAGTAATTTTTTTTAATTTCTTTTGCGCTTAGGATGTCCTGTAATTGTTGTATTTTAAAGTGTTTATTTCAAACCATAGTCAATTACTATACCAAAACCGTTTTTATTTTGTATGCTCAACATAGGTTACATTACATTGTTAAATTTGTTATGTTTTAAAGTGTATTTATTATTATTAAACATTAAATAGCAAACTACAATGTTTTATTCATGTATTAATTGCTATAACATAACAAAAAATAATCCTGCTATGAAAAGTACCTTCAGATTTGAATACATACGATCTTACAACCACATGTTTAACAGTAAATATCTCTCGCAAAACCTTGCCTTAATCAATTCAAAGAATGAATAGTTCATTTACATAAAAAGTACTGGAGAATCGAAAAATTCTACTGAAATGACGATTCCGCCAGTGGTGTACAATATAGGAAAGAAAAAAAACTCCTTTGGTAGGGGGCAGATACTACATCTTAATAAATTGTAATGTATTTTCATATGATTAAATCCATTACCGAGTATGATAAAAAAATATCCAAGAGTCTTGAAGTAACGTGCAAAAACAATTTTTAGATTTTGATATAAAACACCCTGTATCTCAGTACAGAGTCATATCTTATTTAAGTGTTTTGATTTAAATCTTCATATTTTAGGCTCAGGATTTTCTGTGTAAAATATTTACACTTATTAATGAATCACCCTGTATATATGTAGGTTGGAAGGTAAAAAGGACGCAACCATAAAAAAAAATTGAAGGTGAGTCTATGTTGTTTCTCAAAAAAATTTAATATCAAAAGAGAAGAATTTAATTTTAAAAATCCTAACATTTACCAATATTTTTTTTGTTTATTTACAGTAGAGTCCACATAAATATAAATTGAACATAAAATGTACATTTTCTGCTCTTTAATTTGGTCTTTGTTTGAACTAAGTATCTTAAAAATCAAGAAGCTACAGAGTTTAACGCAAACCTCTGTAACACGCAAAATTTGATGCAGCTGTACAAAATGCCCGCTCAAGAAAAAAACAAACATCTGAAAAATTTATGAATACCATTTTTCAATTCTCTAAACATGGTACAAATAAATGTAAAAAAATAAAAAATAGATAATTTTTGTCGTTAACATTCTTAAATTAAAATGGTTGATTATGGATTGACCCTTAAACAAAGTTCATTGGTAAACAATAATAACACTAGATTAATAACAATAACGAAAACAATTGATGAGTCATATGAAACCGTAAGACTTAAAACTCGAATTTTATGCATTTGTGGGCCTTGAATTTATTCAATTATCTATCCAATCAATTTTCAATACCCATTTACAATGGGAATGTATAGGTCATAATCAACTATTTAACTGCAGTGAAATAATTTTTTTTTTATTTCGCAATTTATTACACTATTATGATTCATACATAGTAACAATACAGTTTTTATTTAAAATGCTTTTGTTTCCTAAAACAACTTGATTATGCTCTCCCTCTGTTTTCCGTGGTTCAGAAGTAAACCACTGTTCACCCACTTGTAATACATATACAATGCTATAAGAATACAGAAGTTGTTTAATAATCTGTAGATTATTCCTATCAGAGAATGATTCATTGGAGACAGTAATCGAAATGTTGAATTAATGTGAGATTACCTTACCTACTGACATTTATTACCTTTCAAATGGTTAAGATGTTGAAGAAAACTTGACAACACAAATTACACTAACATTACCTTTTAGAAAATGTACTCTCCTCCAACCTTATTTTGTATTTCTTATATTTTTACGGTAAATAAAATTTTAACTAGTTAAAGTTGAATTTTGCAAAAATACAAGTTGTGTTTACCCCTAGATGTTCTAACAAAATTTGCCAATGTAAAAATGCACTTAGTTTGGATAATTTTACGTAAAATAATTATATTTAAACTTACTTCTTTTTCTAAAAACATGACGACAAATTCAAATGCGAAGCACACATAATAACCACTATGGAAACCATGCCACACTGCTAAAAATAATAAAGAAATAGCCTGACTAAGCAAGCGATTCCCTAAATATTTGAGTCTCTTGTAAACGTATTGAGCAACCCAACTATTTGTATTAATATTAAATGAAAGTATGTAATGATTAAATTCAGTAGCATTTTCTAATATCGATACTTTAACATTTTCAACACCATTCCATTTTTTAGTACCATATTCATCTTCTCCATTATATGTAATACCAAACAAAATACATGCACCTTCCGTAAGTAACCAACACGAAATATACTTATATAAAGTAAAGCGTCCCCATAATCCAACATGAAAAAGTTTCAAAAAAATGTTGCGTGCAGCAAATTCTTGAGATTCTATATAACTATCTGATGTAAGTTGACCTAGCAATAAGTAGAACACCAAAAACATGACTCCTAATAAGCAACGTTTCGATGCTGCCTTCACTGAATTCGGTGGATTACCAGGTCCCTGTAAAACATGATAATGATTTTTAAGTTTTTAAGTACAAAGCTACGTACATCACTGTATTTGCCTGCTACAAACTCTTGGTATCTTTTTAAAGGAAACTGTGGTCCAACTAAAAAGCTAGTTGGGAAAAATGTAAACCCTAATGTTTCTAACATATTTGGTAACTCTTCCAAGGCTACCTTTTTGCTGTCGTTCGATAAAGTGTCTATCGGTTTAGCACCGTCGTACAAATCAAAAGCGAGTCCTGAATATTTCTAGGTTAGAAATTTTGTTATGCAATTAAAAAAGGTTTACCAATTAGTCGAAGAACAACAATGCACTGAGGCATAGTCCAATTAATATCGTAATTATTAGTACCTACATAATAATAACCTACAAAAAAACAAGGGTTATGTAAGAAATAAAACTATTTACTCATACCCATTAGCAAATAACTCATATTAAATACAAACGTGATAGCAACGGATATAGATGTTCCACTAAAAATACAAGGGTTGCGTAAGTAACAAGCACAGCCAGAAGTGGGTGAACTATGTCGTTCCCATAATTAAAATATCCTAACGATAATCCAGTGAGAAGAAAATACAAGTGATGTGTATTAGGATTAGTACTTTGACGGTAGACATACTTTCGGTATATATGCGCGACAGGATAACCTATAAATAATTTTATAACAGTTTATATGAGGAAAAATTAAGAATGTAAAAGTGAGGTTACCTGCCATTACAGATAAGAGTAACCTTATTCCGGCTTCTGAAGATCCCACTAATGCACTAAATTTATGTAATACGCCACTAGCTTCCATTTTCTTGTGTTAATTAAGACAAAGAATTATTCAAAGTTTTTAATTACGCCATCAACGATAATCGTAGTTTTATAACTGGAATTTTAACTTTGACCACAGTGCTTGACGCACATGGTGTCAAAGCAGCGGCGGAACAATCGAAATAACAAAAGTTCAAAATTTCAAAATTCCGTTTATTAAAATAAAAAATTGGAAATTTAAAAAAAAAACATTTTCACGGGTGTAGGCTACCTGTCTTATGTCTTAGAATTTACAAAGGCCTTGTAAGTACAAAAAATAAGAAAAAAGTTTGCGTGGATGGATGCTAGTCAGACACATTTTGTCTCTGATATTGTGTTTCTTGATTCAAATATTTTGTATAACATTCTTAAAATAGTTATTTATGTATTAAGAGTGAAAAGTGGTACATTATTGCTCGGTAGTAACAGTTATCGCGCTACGCGAAGCGAGGCGCAGTAATTACACGAGAGCAATAATATAGCATTTTGCTCGTAATACATGCACTTGAAAGTAAAGCAACTTTTATGTTAAAATCAATTTTTATATACGTAAGATAAAATTGGCAGCCGAGTACTGTCGCAGGTAAAATTAATTTGTTTTCAAATTATAAATAGGCAAGCAAAAATTAATTTATTTAAACAGAACATAATGCTAGTGCGACAAATTAAAGCAACTTTTATGAAAAAATAGTTTTATTCTATATAACGATACAAAATATCTGGTGCGGAACAACCCACGACCTTCCAACCTACAAAGTGGAAAATGAAATAATTTTAATAATATATATTTTTTTTTTGAATAATTATACCACCTATTTGTTAATACGTTCTAAACGGAAATAGGCAACATTGTAAAAAACAAAACTAATCCGATGGACGTTTAAAATTTCTAGTCGGATAGAGGTTAATAGACGTCTAGGTAATAACTTGACAGAAAATTCCATAATACAGTTTAAGCATTTTCAATCATATTTAATTAATTTTTATTGCATTTTGGTTTCGTATTAAAATACTTCATAAAGAAAAGTTATGTAAAATTAAATTATCTTTAAAAATGATACCTTCACATTTTCAAGTAAAATTAATCGTTATTGAGATATTGAAAAAATTTGAACAAACAATTAAATTTCACCTTGGGAATTTTTTTACCGCCAAATTACGCATCCTATCAAAAAATTACGTAGAACATAATTAATCGGTGATGTAGGGTATTTCCATATCTTTCAAATATGCGGCTGTTTCGGAAATACTTAATAAAATTCAGAAACTACCTCTAATAAACCCTTCCTGTGCGCCGCTGGATTCCTCCCAAAATCTAATCACCTCCAGGAGAAATGAAATCAAGCTTAAATACAACTTACGTATTATGGTTCTGAAGTTATCGTGGATACTAGCATTAATCCACACAATCCAAACACACACACACACACACACACACACACACACACACACACACACACACACACACACACACATACAAACGCGCACACACACAAACACACAAAACACACACAACACACACGCGCACGCACACCACGCACACGCACACACACACGCACGCACGCACGCACGCACCCACCCACCCACCCACCCACCAACCACACCCACCCACCGCCACCCACCCACCCACCGCCCACCCACCCACCCACACACCCACCCACCCACCCACCCACCCACTAACCCACCCACCCACCTGCCCACCACCACCCACCCACCCACCCACCCAAAAATCCAGTGGCGGAGAGGAAGGGTTTATTAGGGGCTTTTTTTGTTTTTATCAAATATTTCGAAACAGATCAATGTCTCGAAAGGAGACACACACCAACCGATGTATAAACGCTGCGTTACACCACGATCCAACTTGAACCCAATATTGAAAACAAAACAGACCGGGTCGTAAGAGCAGCAACAGAAATAGCAAAACGACCAATAAACTTGCATACCAGAGACAACGCGCAAGGACTACCAGAAGTTTGGAAATCGATTCTACGGAAAAATTCAACATCGAAAAAACCGCAGAAAATAATAAAACAGAAATCAGAAAACGTCTAAATAAAAGTGAAAGTTGAGAATATAGAAAGAGAAATAAATACGAAAGAGGTCAGTAGTTCTATTCGTATTACACGAAGCAGAACAAACTTAGTAAATACTTGATAATGGCAGATATGATTCTGCCGAAACGTCGATACCTGAGACGAGGAGAATTAACGTGGGACTTAACCCAGAAGAAACCAATATCGAATACAACACGCGCGGAAACCTAAAGGCAAACATATATGTACTGGGTGAGTCATTAAGAAAGGGCAATCTCTGTACTACAAATAGTAAACCCCCAAATAAAAAGATTAATCACAACATGTTGCTGGTTTAGGGGATACAGGGTGTTCAAAGGGAAAATTTTACTTTAAAATGCCTCAATAACTTTATAAGTTTTAACAGCATGAACATAAAATTTGGTAGTTTTAGGTTTTGTGACATGAGAAATACGAATTTGTAACTTATTTTCTGACTGCTCATTGAAGGTGCTAGTAGGCACCCTGTTACTTCAGTAAATTAAATCATATCTTCTTTATCTATTGAAAAAATTAGACAAATCATAAGTACTGGTAAATCTTGCCGTAATAATTTTTGGACAGGAGTATAGTGATATGGATGAAGTTTTTCTTTCCTTAGAATTGACGATTGACTTATCCCTATTGCCGCACTTAGGACGAGAAGACCCTATCTCGCCAAGGCGGTTGTAATATTTCTAAACATTTTGTGATTCGGCTCCCTTCGATTTGGGTACAATTGTAAATATCCTCGGGCTATTAGAAAAATTGTTATGTCATGACATTTTTTGATTAGTAGCCACTATTTTCTCTCAAAATAATCACTAAATTTAAATCAGAAAAGGCTGATCATATTTTTGGTATCGAATTCAAAATTGACTTGAAACTTATTGATACATAAAGGCAAATGTTGACACAAGCCTACTCAATAAAAGAAATAACGCAACATTAGTGGTTAAGGCAACTTTGCATATTTTATTAATTAAAAATTTTATAAGTAAAACACAAGAACGAATAACTCAAAAACCGATAGAATTAGACAAATTAAACAAAAGTACCTTTTTAATGTAAAATTGAACGGCTTTCAGATTTTTAACTTATTTTAACCATTATTCAATGGAAGAGGAAGAAATGATCTAATTTACTGAAGCAACAGGGTGGCACTAAACCCTCCCCTCTATAAGCAGTCACAAAATAAGTTACAAATTCGTATTTCGCATGTCACAAAACCTAAAACTACAAAATTTTATGTTCATGCTGTTAAAACTTATGAAGTTATTGAAAAATGTTAAAATAAAATTTTCGCTTTGAACACCCTGGATCTCAAAAGCAACAGTTTTATAAGACCTGCTGGGTTTAATTTTCATATTGTGATGTTTATTATCTGTAGTTCAGAGGTAGCCCATTATTAATGAATCACCCTGAATATATATATATATATATATATATATATATATATATATATATATATATATATATATATATATATATATATATATATATATATATATATATATATATATATATATATATATATATATATATATATATATATATATATATATATATATATATATATATGTATGTTCTAAAAAATATATATTGGATTACTCAGTGGCTCAGCGATAAAGGTGTCTGGCTCACAACTCAAAGGTACCAAGTTGGAATCTGAGAGTAGTCAAGTGCTTGAGAAAAAAAATCCGACTCAAGTGTGGAAAAACAATCCTTCGCAGGACAGCCTGATGACAGAAGCAGAGTCCGCTTCCGAAACGTTGCATTAAAAAGCGAATAAAACTGTGGAAATAGGCCGTCTAACCCAATTAACATATAAACCACAGTTACAAAACCACTTACAATACAGAATTAGTAACTCTGTACGGCCCCGAATTCTAACAACTTTTCAGAACAGCTTGAAACATCCATAAACAAGCTAGCACTAGAGGAGAGTCACGTAACCTCACTCTGCCCCATGCAAGTGCGGCAGAGGATACATAGTAGAGAGCAGCAGACCACTCAAAGTGAGAACTCAGGAGCATAAAAACAACACTCGCAAGGGCACCAGGAACCACCGAACATGTCTAGAACAAAGACCCGAAGAGCTTAAGCGCAGCACATGGGCGCAATACTGCGCAACCACGAGAAAGTTATATATATATATATATATATATATATATATATATATATATATATATATATAAGTTCTAAAAATGTATATTGGATTACTTAGTGGCTCAGCGGTAAAGGTGTCAGACTCACAACTCAAAGGTACTCAGTTCGAGCGTGAGAGTAGTCAAGTGCTTGAGAAAAAAACCGACTCAAGTGCGGAAAAACAGTCCTTCTCAGGACAGCCTGATGACGGAAGCAGAGTTCGCTTCCGAAACGTCGCGCTAAAGCGAACAAAACTGTGGAAATAGGCCGACTAACCCAATTAATAAAGTTTTATTCAATTTCTTGTAAATTTTCATTTCAATGTTCTACAATGTAAAAATTCAAACACATTTTGTAGTTAGTAGTTAGTTAATTTTTATGTTTACTTTGTTATCAAATTATTCGAGTTCTTTTATATTGTACAGGGTGGGTCAACCGTAGAGTAAAGTTCATTATTTCATTTGTTTCGAGAATTACGCAAAAACGTTAAATATAAAAGATTTAGAGAATATTAAGGTGCATAGTTCAAAATAATTTTTGAGTATACAAGGTGGTTCAGAACAGCGTGACGAATATAACACGTTTTCTTTAATGGCACACCACATTTTTAATTTATTTTTAGATTCTACATGAAATTCTGTAACTTTTTTGTTAATAATGTCATATACCTAAACCTAGTATAATAATAATGAATAATTTTAATAGATCACCTTATCATCCCATTCACAATATGCCACTCACGTCAATCAATTAATTTGTTCACCAGTAATTTCCCATTTAATTGTAAGGTTGACATATGTTATATAATTAGTTACACCAATATGTTTTTAATTCCATTTGTAGACGTTTTTCTGATGAAGGTTAAAATTGTTAACCGAAATATATAAAAAAAATAGTAATAAATATTATCACATGCTTTTTACCTGTATGCCTACTGGAACTAGGAAATCCCAGCATTATCCTTTTAAAAATATAAGTATTCATGGTTATTAAGAATTCATTATACATACATATATATATATATATATATATATATATATATATATATATATAAAATCCTGCGACACGTCGATTTTTTATTTTGATTCCGGTTTTTATGCTGTGTCGCACATGTAGATGGCGCTGCGCACTTTCCGGATGTGACGTCAAAGTTCATATTTTTAAATGATAACCCTGTATGTTTTTCGCGGAAATCGATGAAACTCTTTCTCCTGAGTTCAAAAATGCCCTATTTATTGGGATTGTTTGAAACAGTATGCACGATATTAATTATTAAATGTACCTATAACGACACATAAATATGCCGTTTTCGGCCACTTGAAAATAAAAAATATACTCCATATCGAGTTACCTAGTTGATTGTTGTTTTGACAAAGAAAGCTACATTTCCATCACACCAGTTTCGCTTGACTAACAACGCGCCACTTTTCGAATTATGCCACATTTAATAATTAATATCGTTCCGTAGGGTTTTGGATATGAGGCAGGAGGCTGTTTCGCTGTTCCTATTAACCGCCCAGAAGGCGATGTCATCCGCAAACTACGCAACTACTACTCCGGGTGTGTAACTTCGGGAATGTCTGATGCAAAGATGGTGTAAAGGATAGGGGCTAAGGCAGCACTTTGCGGTACGCCTGCTGTAGGTTGAAAAGGATTAAAGGTTTTCCCTACTTTTACCCGAACTGGCCGATTGGTCAGGTACGAGAGTAGGAGTTTGGAGAAGGGGTAGGGAATGTTGAGAGTTCGTGACACGTTCGGTTGGGACGGAAGCCGAATTGGCTATTAGGAAGGAGGTCGTTTAATTCTAGGTGGTCCTTGAGTTGGCTGGCTAGACTCTGCTCAAAGCATTTTCCAAGGGAACTCAGGAGGGAGATTGGTCTATAGGAGGAGGACGAGGTTAGGTCGGCGTGAGGTTTCGGTATCATGACGGTAGAGGCTGATTTTTCCAGTCCGTTGGGAAATGGGATAGGATTAGGCATTGGTTGTATACGTTAGAGGGTAATAGGAGCGCTGTGTCGGGTAAGTGACGGGGGATTTTGCGATTTAGACTGTCATGAGCTCGTGCAGGATTCCTCTTTTGAAATAAGTGTGGACCTGGTCGGGCGTGATGGGGTCATAAAAGGGATTCTCTTTATCGAGTTGGATTTCAGGAAGGCTAAGGTTGCGGAATTCTTCAAGGCGACCCTCAAGGAGTGCCTTGAGCCGGTTATCGATTTGGGAATCATCTTAGTATCGCAAAATGGATTGGAGGTGGGGACCAAAGAAGTCGGCCTTTCCTTGGTCGGAGGAGATTAGGTTGACCTGAAGGTCGGTTAGGTGGGATTTAGGGTTAACTTTTCTTCTGGTCAGTCTATCGAACTGTTGCCAGAAGAGTTTACCATTTCTATAATCTAACTGGGATGTGGTTTTGGCCCAGGAGTCTTAGGCGTGTTTGTTTGCTTCTCGCCGGATTAAGGTGTTAAGGCGATTGTATTCGACCTTGAGAGCCGGATCCCTGGATCGCAGTAATTCACGATAGATTCGTCTTTTCTCTTTGATCCAGTTCACAATGTGCTATGGGAGCGGTTTGCGGGAAATGTCGGTGTTTTTTATGGTACAGAGATATTGACCGCTTCCGTAATTACGGAAGTCTAATGGCTCTCTCGATATCTTGGGTCGCTTAAAGATTGTGTGTAGGAAGGTTGTTGGAGATGTGTTCGAAGAACACATTCCAGTCTGCATTTGAAAAACCTTTAATGACTGTGTATTGAAAAGGTGAAGGGGGAGCTGGAGAAAATGAAGTTTTGTCCAGTAGTGGTATGTGATCCGATGTGATTGTGGTGCCTAGAAAGCACTCACGAACAAAATAGTAAGCTATGGGTTCGCAAACTATGATATGATCTACTCTTGAGGCACCTAAATGTTTGAAGTATGTTGGCTGTGCGTAGGCGATTCGCAAGAGCGGCAACTGAAGCAGAGCGGATGATAGCCCGTTACCATTGCGATTACTTGCGGTGTCAGCGAATTGGATGTGACGGGCATTAAAATCACCTAGGATAACTGCATTAGGGAGGCTAGAGGCGTAGATTAAAAGGTTATCGGATAGGGTGTTATGACCGGGCTGGTTGTAATATGAAATAAATACTATAGGGGTGGGAAAGTACACCGTCGCAGCAACGCGTTCGAGATGCTGTGTGTAAAAAAAGTGCACGAGCCGGGAATCGAACCTACCTCAACCACGTTCCAGGCATACAATGTACCATAAGACCAACTGCGATTCCCCAGTTTGATGTTGAACCTGTTAAGTAAACTATTATGTTACTATACATTCAAAGCTATTTCCTATTTGTCGGCATTTTTCGAGTAGTAGCCGCAAATTTTATTTTACTTTCGATTTGAGGCTCCTTTTAGAACAATGCGGACCAATAGGAAATAATCTTTAAATGTATAGTAACATAATAGTTTACATAACAGTCTCAACATCAAACTGGGGAAGCGCAGTTGGTCTTGTGGTACATTGTATGTCTGGCATCTACCTTAAGATTAAGTACTGTGGACCCCGGTAATCCGACAAACGTTTTGCAGGGCGGTGTCGGACTATCGCATTTGTCGGATTATAGAGTACTGCCACAGATCCCCTATAGTCCGGAATTATTTTAAAAAGAGTACCTTGTAATCCGACAAATTACAATTTAAAGTGATAAGATTCTATCTGAACTACAAAACATACTACATGTATGTATATGTATATGTGTATGTATATGTATATGTATATGTATATGTATATGTATATGTATATGTATATGTATATGTATATGTATATGTATATGTATATGTATATGTATATGTATATGTATATGTATATGTATATGTATATGTATATGTATATGTATATGTATATGTATATGTATATGTATATGTATATGTATATGTATATGTATATGTATATGTATATGTATATGTATATGTATATGTATATGTATATGTGTATGTGTATGTGTATGTGTATGTGTATGTGTATGTAATAATGTTGAATTTAGTAAATTAAACAGCACAATAAAGAGCTTGCGTTTTATTATAAAATTAATATCATTAATGCTTTAGAACTGACAAAAAATAATACCCAAGCTTATTTACGTTCGCAAATAATTACAAACGAATGTACTAAAAAAGTGTTTCATAGGATACTATGCATAATCAGAACAATGAATATAAAAGAAAATATGAACCCATCAATTTATAAAGCATGAAAGTATTCATATTGTCAAAGCGCGAGGCCAAAGCTTTGTCTCTCAGTCGTCTCAAAAGTAAAAGTTCGTTGTAGGATGCACCATTTTCTTCAGCCCATTGCAAACCTAGCTCAAATGCGTTGATCGCATCTTGTGATGTAGTAGTTGCAATTACGTCGTCATTATCTTCTTGATTTATTGTTGTAGAACTTGAAATTTGGTTTATAATCTCTTCGTTAGTCATTTCATGAAAAATATTTTCCTCTTTATCCATTTCACGGTACCATATTTCCAAATCTTCCGAACTTATTTGTGTTTCGGCAGCAACTTGCTCTATTACTTCCGAAGTAACACTGATTTGTAGATCGTTGCTAAAAGTGCTGACAATATCTGGCCATTCTTTTTTTCCATGACGACGTAATAGTTGATGGGGGCAATGCATTCCAAGATTAACAAAGAGCAAAAACCAAGTCTTTCATGTTGAATTCTCTTAATGTTTTTTCTATAGGCTGGTCTTTTGATACGGCTCTCAAAAGCAGGTTTTTCTTGTAATCTTGCTTGACAATTGAATGATATGCTGATCCATTGGTTGAATCAGTGCAATGCAGTTTGGTGGAAGAAACATCGCAGTGCTGCATTTATCCTCTGTTGTCAGTTCTTCTTCAGACGGATGACCGGGAGCGTTATGAAGAAGCAATAACGCCTCTTGAGGAAAATTATGATATTTCAACCATTTTCTAACTTCTGGCACGAATCATTCATCAAATCACTTTTTGAAAAGGTCTTTTGTCATCCACGCACTTTTTGTCCGATATATTGTACAGGTAAATCAATGATTTTGAATACACGTAATTTATTAGATTTTCCAACGACCACCATCCTTAGCGCGTGTGTACCCGCAGCGTTAGCACATGGTAATATGGTTACACGTTCTTTACTCACCTTACGTCCAGGTACAGATTTTTCGTTACATGAAACCAACGTTTAATTAGGTATCACATGCCAAAAAAGCCCTGATTCATCTGCATTGTATACCTGTGACGAGTTAAGATTTAAATCTTTCACTTTTTGTAAAAATCTCAATTTAAATGACTCTAAGCAGGTTGTATCATTAGAAAGTTTCTCTCCCGTAATAGTTCATTAAACGTATGCCATGACGACTTTTGAAACGTTCTAGCCATCCCTTGCTAGCCACAAAGTCATCTTTTTTTATTAGTATGTTGTAAAAAAACTTTAGCTTTCATGGTCAACATGGGTCCCGAAGTGGTTGCATACCTGTCTCTTTCCTGAAGAAACCACATGTACAAAACTTCTTCCACCTCTGGATGTTCAGCTTTCTTGCCTAGCCCACAGTTAGTAGTTGACACGAAGTTTTTAATCTTCTCGTGGTTCTTTTTAATGTCATAAGTTGTAGATCGGCCTACACCGTATTCACTCGCTAAACTAGTAAACGATTCATTACTGTTTAAGCGGTCCAAAATATCACTTTTTTCTTTAATTGTCAGTTTTTTGTGCTTTCGCTTTTGGGCTTGTGTAGACATTACTAGATACGTATTATACACATGTACTATGTGATACATAATGAATAAACAGTAAATAATGAGCGCACGCTACACCGCTATCATAGTCAAATTCAAACTGAGACAACACGCGTACAAGTTACAACCTGCTCAACTGTGCATTAGTGAAGATTTGCCGAAATAATGTAAATTTTATGTACAGTGATAGGCATGTCGGATTACAGGGGGTCCACTGTAATGTCTAAAGGCATACACACACCAGATATTTCCTTCATGTAACGTTGGTACGGCGGAAAAAACCAAAGTTGGGTTATAAAGTAATTGATCTTTTCCAACAAACATTTAATCAACACATCTAAATGTTTTGTAAGATGGACTTGAAACTTATTAAAGTCGAACCTAAAGAAGAAGAAGGAATAAATTTACTTCTAACCCCACATTTTGTAGTAAATAATGATCTAGTAAAAGAAGAAATTAATTACAGTTCAGACAGTACAAAATTGGAAACCCATTTTACAAATAATGTGAATCTTAAGGATGAAGACTCTTCTGTAATAAAAGATATAAGCTTAAGTGAAATAGATCATATAAAGAAAAATAGTGTGAAACACATCACAAATGTACAGGAATTTAATAGTTTAACAACAATCCAGAAGAATTTAATGCCTACTGTTACAAAACACACTTCAAATTTTAAATATAAATGCCACCATTGTGCTTATATAACCAAATGGAAAATTAGTTTAAAAAATCATCTTTTAAGACACACATCAAGTCATGAATACCAATGTGATCAATGTGATTATGCAGCAATACGAAAAGATCAACTAAAAATTCATCACACAAAACACTCGAGTTATGAATACAAATGTGATAAATGTGATTATGCAACACATACAAAAAATTATTTAAAAAGGCATTTCAAAAATCATTCTGTAAGTTATGAATACAAATGCGACCAATGTTATTATGCAACACACCACAAAGATAATTTAAAAAGTCATGTTAGAAAACACTCTACAAGTTGTGAATACAAATGCAACCAATGTGATTATGCAGCAAAACGAAAAGAGCAATTAAAAATACATCTTGAAAAACATTCTTCTAATTATGAGTACAAATGTGCTCAATGTCATTATGCAACACACCGTAAAGATAATTTAAAATCTCATCTTAAAATACATTCTTCAAGTTATGAATACAACTGTGACCAATGCGATTATGCAGCAAAACAAAAATCTCATTTGAAACGCCATGTTAAAAAACACTCTTTAAGTTATGAATACAAATGTGACAAATGTGCTTATGCAGCAAAACGAAAAGATCATTTAAAGATTCATCTCAAAAAACACTTTTCAGGTTTTGATTACAAATGTGACAACTGTCATTATGTAACACATCACAAAGATCGTTTAAAAAGTCATCTTAAAAAACACTCTTCAATTTATGAGTATAAATGCGAAAAATGTGATTATGCAACACATCATAAAGATACTTTAAAAAGGCATTTTAAAAAACATTCTTTAAGTTATGAATACACATGTGACAAATGTGATTACACAACACATCAGAAAGATACTTTAAAAAAGCATCTTAAAAAACACTCTTCAAGTAATGAATACAAATGTGAGCAATGTGATTATGTTGCAAAACGAAAAAATCGATTAAATGTTCATTTGAAAAAACACTCTTCAAGTTATGAACACAAATGTGACAAATGTAATTATGCAACATATGACAAAGATTATTTAAAAAGGCATCTTAGAAAACATTCTTTAAGTTATGAATATAAATGTGACCAATGTGATTATGCAACACATCGCAAATTTAGTTTAAAAATTCATCTTAACAAACACTCTTCAAGCTATGAATACAAATGCAACCAATGTCATTATATAACACATCACAGAGATAATTTAAAAAGTCATCTTAGAAAACACTCTTCAAGTTATGAACACAAATGTGACCATTGCAACTATGTAACAAAATGGAAAGGATGTTTAAGAAAACACTTGAAAAAACATCAAGTCACACATATCCACATTTAAATTAAACAACTGTAATAAAATATACACATCTTATAAATTTTCTGTATATAATGTAAATAAAAAATGACATCAATATTGTGAAAAACTTAGTTTGGACTTTAAATCTAATATGACCAACATAACAAAGTACAGTGGTATTTAAATAAAAGAAAACAGAACAACTGTAATTTGTAATACAAACTTAATGTGACTAATTAACCCTAACTAAAAGAGCGTTGTTATAAGTTTAACGTGTATCTGTTCATGGTAGCTCCCAAAGTGAGGAACCTATTTTGAATTAGTTTTTTGTTTTAAAAGGTGACTTAATAGAATGTTCTTAGCTATGATTCAAGAAAATACATTCAGCTATTTGAAGATCATGCTCCTTTCTGGTTGATGAAGGGATTTTTACTTTTTATTAACAGGTTTTGATTTGTTTTTTTTTTTGTGTTTGAAAGGTGACTTGATAGCAATTATTCTTAGCTCTGATTCAAGAAAATTTGTTTACTTTATAGAGGTTTTAAAAGTAGAATTTTTTGTCGGGTTTTTTAAACTTTTAATTTAATGTTATATTAAAAGAGAAAATATTTGGAAGGGGTATAGTATAACACAGATGTAAGGACTGTAGATGTGAACATTTTAAATGTAAAAAGACAACTTAGTATTTACTGCACAATTAAGCTTATGCTGTAATGAACATTTGTATGTAGTTTATTATAAGATTTGTTATGAACGAATAAGTTCAAAGGTAAATATGTAATTCAAAATTATTATTAATTTTATTAAATACATAAATAAAAAGTTTACCTCGAGTAGGATTCCAACCTGCAACCTGTACTTTGCTAGAGTACCGCGCTTACCATGTATTTAATAAAATTAATAAGTTTGTATGTAGAATTTGTTTGTCTAAATAATAAAACAAATCTAAACATGATTTGAAGTGTATATAGAATTGTGATAGCCTTAAAATTTACCTTTATTTTTTAGTGTAGACATTAAGTAGAAATGAACTAAAATTATATTTTTTTATTTCATTTATGTGCGTTACAAGAATTAATTTTAAATTTTGTTCATATATGCCTTAATTTGTCGGATGCACTGGTATGTGTGCAACCAAAGAGGATTGATCAAGATTATTCTGATTCTGATTTTCATGTAAACATGCACTCAATCTTAATGTACGATTGAGTAGGTTACAACAAAACCAATTATGTAAATAAATTCAATACAACTACAACAATCATTGACATTAGTAGGGTGTGTTTGCAAATTTAGTGTTGGTACGATATACGTTCTAGTAATCTACATATCCCCTGCAACTTCTACACATAATTTTCAAATTTTTCGATTTACTAGAAACAATGCCATATAATCAAGGCAATACTTTAATATTAGGAGAATGTAATGTTTCCAATTTTGTAAATCATGGTGTAAATGGTTTCAGATCAAATTTGCTTTTAAACTTTAGTAACTTGTTCAATTTAATACAGTACAATCATTGAGCAATGAAATGTATAATACAGTATTGAATGTAAATAATAAGTTATAACATTTAGTTATCAGCAACTTCAATTGAGAAGCAACACATGATAATGTTACTATTGTTCCCCACAGATCTACATCATCCAGTTCGAAATACTTTTAAATTATAAAATTGTATCGAAGTTTTGTTTCCAATTAACACAAGTATTTAATGGCAGATCTGGACCTCATGTAAATACTATGGTTTACGCTGATTTGTGTAAAGTACGCAAACTAATATAATCCCTAATTGCTTGTGGTTTTAGGATTTAGGGTAGAATAACGCCACCCTACGAAAGTCTTGTCTTGAACAAGAAATGCAGGAAAATTTCCTGTATCACTGTTTAGGTTATATGTTTGCCTACAATAATTATCAAACTATTGATTTTCTTATTCCAGTAATGTATGAAATGCATTAAGAAAAAAAACATACTGGCGATTTTACCCCACCACATGGCGCAATAACGTATTTTTTGGGAGTAATATATCATCACAGATTTTTCTCCACTTATAATGAGAGAAACCTATATTTTAAATGGCCCTAATTTCTGGTCCATTAAATATTTTGATGGGTTACCTCAGAGTATTAGAAACTTACCGATTGCAACTTTTAAAAAAGTAATTAAGACGTTTTTAATTGATAATGTGTAAATATCTGTATGATATTCTGCATGAATAAATTATTATAATAGAACAGAAAAATTCTATGTAGTGTAGTAGAGTCGAAATAAACATTTGGGTGCCTAGACAAAGTCGTGAACCTTAGAAGGCAGAGATTTTAATTTCCATTATTGAACATCTTAAAAGGGGTGAAAATGAATTAGTGACTACCTGTGATATCTTTCTTTGTTTGGATAAAAAGATTTATTTTTATAAAATGTGTATATTTGATTTTTATTAAAAACATATTTTAATTTATAAAAATTTTTAAATAAAGTTTTTATTCTGAAATTACCTACGCTTTTTTTCATAGTACCCTCCATACAAAAAATACAATTTATTTTGAAAAATCATTAAAATAGTATATTAGTTTACAAGGGAAGTAAGTAGGATTTACTCTACCGAGCATTATTTTTTAACAAGGTGAGGTAGAGTAAATCCTTACTTCCTGTCTAAAGTGCATTATTTTTTTCACTATCAACATGTTATATTGTCTATTAACAATTATATTATGATCTCATTACAGAAATTCATGAAGAGAATCTCATGTCATTGTAGCAAAATTAAGTAGTGGTCTTCACATTGCCACTATAGTGACCGTTTGTAATTTGATGAAAAACAGTCCTCTTTAAGTAAAGATTGTCCATGCTATTTGACAGTTATTAATAGATATAAACAATTAATAGATTATTAATGTTTTTAGAACAAAATAATAGAAATAGGAAAGTTATCAGTAACAATTTTGAAGGAAATAAAATAACTAAACTATCTTGCATGCAATTAAATGTTAATCATTCAAGAAATGTAACTCATAATATTATGAATTTAATATTGGAAAATATAATTGATATAATATTTCTACAAGAACCTTGTATATTGAATAACAAAATGACTGGAATTTTAAATAACATTAGTATATATAGTTATATAATTAATCAACTATCTGATGAAGATTGTATTGTTATTGAAATTAGGTATTTTGCTTTAAAAATTTTTATTGTTAGTATGCATTTTGACATTAATCAAGACATTAATAAGGATTTAGAAAAAATAGAAAAAATTTTAAATTTTATTAATGGATTTGGTTGTATATTTTGTATTGATGGTAATGCTAGATCAACTTTTTGGAACGATGTTATCACAAATTCGAGAGGTAGGAAATTAGAAGACTTTTTAATTTTAAAAGATTTATGTATAGTTAATACCTTAGGGCTTAGATGATACTCCTACATTTTTAAATTGTAGAGGTAGTAGTAGAATAGATTAAACCTTTACTAATAATAAAATTAGTTCATTAATTACAGATTGGAGGTGTAATGAATATGAAAGTGGCTCTGATCATAGGATTATAAATTTTAAAATAAATTCTCATCAAAATCATAATTCACTTAAAAGATTTCATATAGCAAAATTTATAACTTCAAATGATAATTATGAAAAATTTGACCCAAATTTAAGAAACAACTTTATAAAGACATTTCATTGTAATAATTTCGAAACGAATTTAAATAATCTAGGTTTAGAATTATCTAAGTTAGTTAAATCTACACTTAATTTAAACAGATTTATGAATTTATTTCAACAAACCTTAATTTATACTTATAAACAATCTTTTAAATTTTCAAAATCCAAAATAAAAACGTTCCCAAAAACTGTACCTTGGTGGAGTATGGAATTAACTATCTTGCGTAAAAAAGTAAACGCTTTTAGACGAAGATATCAAAGGATCAAAAATAATGACACTCTTAGACAAGAAAGAAGAAACATTTATTTAGAAGAAAGAAAACAGTATATGTTAAAAATAAATACTAATAAATTTAAATCCTGGAAAAATATTTGTAATTTAACAAATTCTTCTAATCCCTGGAATTTAGTTTATAAACTAGCCTCTAATAAAGTTAAAAATGTTTCTGTGTTAAGTACGTTAAAGAAAAACGATGGTAGGCAATTACACTCAAGATCTAAATGAAACAATTGAATATCTAATGAATAATATTATTCTAACTGATAACATTAAAACTGATACTAATTTTCATACAGAAATTAGACTAAGAATAGTTAAAGATTTAGAAACTAATAATGATACAAAATTTACAAAACAAGAAATTGAAAGAGTAATTATGAAGTTAAATAACAGGCTCCAGGTGAAGATATGGAACGAACAGTAAAATTATATTTAGATTATTTTATATATTTCCAAATTTTCTCATTTATAATGAATGTTCAAAAAGAGCAATATTTCCAACAATTTGGAAAAAATCTATTATTATACCAATTATTAAGCCAGGAAAAGAAAATGATGAAGATTTTTCAAAATTTAGACCAATAAGTTTACTTAATACTGCCGGTAAAGTTCTAGAAAAACTTCTGGTTAATAGAATTATGTTTTATTTATATTCCAACAAATTATTAAATTTAAACCAATTTGGATTTAAACCTTAATCAAGTACTATAAATGCCTTAATTGCTTTAAAAGATGATATAGAGTCAAATCTAAATAGGAATAAAGATATCATTATAACAAGTTTAGATGTTAAAGGAGCTTTTGATGCTGCTTGGTGGCCTTCTATTTTAAATGCCTTAATAAATTTTAAATGTCCAAGAAATTTATATAACCTTAGTAAAGATTATTTCAGTTCAAGAAAAGCTACAATTCAATTAAATTACGCTTCAATAGAAAAAATTATAAATAAAGGATGTCCACAATGCTCATGTTGTGCTCCTGGTTTTTGGATTATTCTTTATAATTCAGTTTTTAATTTAAAATTACAAAAAGATACAAAAGTGATTGCTTTTGTTGATGATCTGATTATTATTACAAAAGAAAACAGTGTCATTGAAACAGAAAATTTAACAAATATTAATTTAAAAGAAGTTTTAATTTGGGCAAAAAATAACAAAATTCTTTTTAATGAAAAGAAATCTAAAGTTATATTAATATCTAAATGAAGATCTGTTAAAAATATAAAAATTAACATATATTTAAACCACAATATATTAGAACAAGTAACTGAAATGAAATTTTTATAGACTCCAAATTTACGTTTGGTAAACATATTTCTTATATTTCTTCAAAATGTTCAAAATTTATTAATATTATATCAAAATCTGCCAAAATTAAATGGGGTTTAGGTAGTAATATTTTAAAAACCGTTTATAAGGGTGCTATTTTACCACTATTATCATATGGTATTCCTATTTGGTTTAATGGTTTAAAAAAGAACAGAAATAATTTAGAAAGAGTTCACAGAATTATTAATATCAAAATAGCTAAGGGTTTCTTATCCTGCATCATGTGTTTTAACAGGTTTAACACCCATTACCATTAAATTAATAGAATTAGCAAATATTTATACACTACTCATAATTTAACTGATATAAATTTTGATAGTTTAACACCAATTGAGAAATGGATGCATCCTGGAAAACTGCCAATTATAGATATTGTTGATAACAATTTAGATTACATTTTTGAAATTTTTACTGATGGTAGTAAATTTAATGAAAAAGTTGGTTGTACTATAGTAATAAGTAAATATAAACAATTATTACACACTTTTAAATATAAACTGCATGATAAATGTTCAAATAATCAAGCGGAAAGTTTAGCAATTCTAAAAAAATGCTTAATTTTGAAATTCTAGAATGAGAAAAATCAGTTATAATATACACTGACAGTAAAATTACATTGGATTGTATAAGAAACTTTGATATACATTATAATATAATTGATCAAATGAGAAACGTTATAAAAATTTTGCAAGATAATAAATGGAAAGTAAAATTTAAATGGATAAAAGCACATACAGGATTAAAATTTAACGAATTAGCAGACAGTTTAGCAAAGGACGCAACTAATTTGCATGAAAATTGTATTATCTATGATAAAATCCCAAAAACTACAATAATTACTAAAATAGAAAAATCAAGTTTAGATGAATGGCAACATTTATGGCAAAATTTTTTCCATCAATTTATGATAGATTGAAATTAAAAATTTCTTTAAATTCAAATTTCACTACATTTGTAACTGGCCATGGAAAATTAAAAAGCTATTTATTTAAACATAAAATATTAGATAATCCTAAATGTTTATGTAACAATGAAGAAGATCAAACTATAGATCATTTAATAAATAATTGTAAAATTTTAGAAGCATTAAGAAAAATTTAAAATACAATATATTGTTCTGGCCAATAAATCATAGAGACTTGACACACAACTTTTTATATTTATTTTTTTAATAAAATTAATTTTGATATTTAATAAATAATTTAAATGAGATATTATTATTTCATAATATTATTTGAGATTAACACAATTAATTTAAATTCAATTTTTAAAAAGCATTGAACACAATTTTTGATGAACTAATATTATTAATAATTAATATATGTGTGATGTATTTATTACAATACATATTATTAGTTTAATTGTGAATGTTTATTTAAATTATTAAATTTAACACAAAGTAGAAAAATAGTAATTATTATATAGAGTTTATAGTTTAAATTAATAATATAATTTAAATATTCATATTTACTTATAAATTGTTTCCAAAATTGTTTATTTTGTAAGAGATATTGCATGTAGTATTATATATAAAATGTAATGGAGCATGCCGTTAATAAAGATAAATTAAAAAAACACACACACACACCCAAACGCACCCCCCCCCCACACACACACGCACGCGCGCACCCACACCCACGCACGACACACGCACGCACCCATCCACCCACCCGCCCACGCCACACACACACACACACACACACACACCACACACACACACACACACACACCACACACACGCACGCACCAGCACGCAGCACGCATGCACACGCCACACACACACACACACACACACACACACACGCACACACACACACACACACACACACACACACACACGCACACACACACACACACACACACACACACACACACACACACACACACACACACACACGGCGTTAGGGTTATTTCTTGGCCTATTCTAAGAATAGTTTATCCTATAATGATTTGTGAAAAAACCCTTTGTTTTGAAGATACACGGTGAACAACATTTGCGACAGTAACAACCTTTTATTATCAAAAAGTACATGTAAAGTTGCTCAATCTACAATAAATGTTCGAAATGACTTCCTCCAGCCTGGATACAAGCATTCAATATTCTCGTCATTGACTGCCAAACTCTTTCAAACACACCAGGGTCGTTTCTAAATGAGTTACACCCAGCAATTATCAGATTTAGCAAGTCATTCTACATTAGGAATTTTTTGCCGATAAATTACGTGTCGTATCAAAAAATTGCATAGAACATAATTAATCGATTTGTGTAAGGTCTATATCTAGTTTTTTTATATCTATGAAATATGCAGCTGTTTTAGAAATATTTGATAAAAACCGAAAACTGCCCTTAATAAACCCCCCTATTTCACGAATAAAATGTAAGGTCAAAAAATTGAAATTTGGCAGAATAAGAGGAACAAATTTAATAATAATAAATTTAATCTAGATACCACAAATCTGCTCATTTTTTAAATAATTCAAAATTAATTATAATCATGAATTATTTTTTATAACCATAAATAATTTGTTATAATTATTATTTGTTACCTAAAGAATAAACATTTTTTATGAACACGAACAAAATACATTATTTTCCACCATAATTATTATAAATGGTGCAATTGTAAAAATTTTGAATAGTACGACCGTTATTAGGTGGATACAATGTATTTCTGGTACTATTACTTGATATACTTGGGGTACTAAAAGTGTTCCTGATGATGTTTGGCTCTAAGATGTAAATACGGTTTCATCGAGTTCAAACTTCCATGTCCAGTAATTTTCATAGCTTGCTGTTCATTAACGCCAGATTGTGGTAACTGACAAACTGTAGTGACATGATTAGAGTGATTTATTTTCACTTTTTTAGTGTCTAATCCTATCTTTTCCGTTTACGTAGACAGTCTTGTCCATTTTGATATTGTATTAATGCCAATAGAGCAATTCTTGTACCTATTATTATTATATTCATTCCACTTACCATTCACCATCAAAAAAGGTCTGCCATTGGTAATAATTCCCCCTTTCGATATCAGTTTCCGATATAATCTCACAGGACACATTTCAGGATTTTTCAAATTTTTAGTAAGTCATTAGTATCTGCACAGTTTTTATTACCACCTTGGCGAGTTTTGGAGAATATCGGGTTACATACAATTCTGTTTGTTAAACAGCCTTAGTTGCTATGTTAAAAAACTTCTTTTGGAGTTCTCATGACATGTCTTCGTCCCATTGTAAGCACATATTTCTATCTTCGTCTGAATGTCATAGGGACAGAACTCATTTTCCTTTTTTTGGGTACAGCTTGCAACAATTTTCTCATACTGTAACGAACCAACCTCCCCTCTTTGAAGGGCCCAGTATGTGTCTGATACTTACAAATAGTTATTTATTATATAAGGGTCTTATTAAGCATATAAAACACGCTCTCGCGTTTATTTTATTAACTGTTTTACATGTTAATAAGACCCGAATGTAATACAAAACTTTATCCACAACCGACAATAAATTAGAATGAAATGTACTTAATTATTCTAGTTAATTTAATTTTAATTCAATTTTCTTATTATTTGAATTTATGGGTGGTCATGGATTTATTGCTATAGTGACTGAATATGAAAACGCTACAGTGTTTATGAATATAAAACCCTAGTGTTTATGAACATAAAACACTAGGGTTTTATAGTGTTTATAATGCGTTTGTAAGCAGTTGAATTATGACATGATAATGTGTCGGTTGTGGATAAAATATTTTTCTTGTACTAATTTTGCAGTAATTTTCCATATGGTTTTAATAACATTCTTCTTGTAATCACTACCATCAATTTTCCACATGTTGAATGCCCAGTCTTTCAGAATGAATGCTAGTCTTTTGTTGCTATTTTCTGCATCTAAATTGTATTTGCAACTATACCTACAATTATTTTTTGTCGAACTTTGCTTCTCAATCCGTATACATGGTTACGTCTTGAAAATACCAAGCTGATAGACCAATCAGCATTGAAAGACAGCTGGTGTTTTCAGTAGTAAATATCACAAGAGAGTGAGAATAAATAGAAAATAATTTGACAGTTTTTCGAAACCTATTGCCAGACAATAGACACGAAAACCCGTAGGGCTCAAGCTATTGCCGAGTGGCAACAGGGTTGAGAAAATATGGCAAATTATTTTCTAATTTATCGAACTCTCGTATGGTATTAGTTGGATTATTTTACAATAAGAAACATGTTTTCAATATTATATTTTTATTTTAACAAATTAATTAACAGTTTCTGAACTTTCAAATTAATGACAGAAGTCAAATAGAAAAATACGTATTGTCATTCAATAGACGGTTTCTATTAGTTTGACATTTAAATGAGCCAGACAAAAGTTCTGCCCTAGTTGTGTCTCAATTTAGCAGGATGGCCACACAAACGTAAAATATCACCATATATTGGCAATCCGCTTTTATTGTTCTAACCTAACCTTTTGTTATTCGCGTTGTTTTACCCTTGTTATTTGTACGTTATTAGTTATTCCGTCGTTTTGTATTAATCCTTTTGTTTACATATTCATTATTCCCGTGCTTTTTTCAAATTGCATTACCTACTTCTATCATCTACGTTAATTTACCTTTTCTTTCTTCCTTTTTGTTAATCACCCTGTCTTTAATCCTTACAGGAAACAGTCTTTTTGAAGACTCAATTGTTTAGAACTATTGCAGTATAAGTAAGTATTAGGTTAAAAGTTAATTACATTTTGTTATTGATTCTTTCACTACAGGAAAACCGTATAATGCCCAAGTGCTATTATAAGGATTGTGGCAACACCTCCAAACCTAAGAAGTTCAGAAATGTTCGATTTCATCCCTTTCAGAAACCGTTACGCAACATGGCTAAATGTCTTTTATGGATAGAGTTACGTGGAAGTAACAACCTTAATCCATACAACCTTACCAAAAAGTGTATGTTTGCAGTAAGCACTTTGGAATAGAAACAGAAGATTCTAATCCAGTACCAATCCGAATTATACTGCTAACTCCTTAGTGCATTTAAAAAGTCTAGATATTCAGAGATATGTTGAAGTGGGATCCAGCAATAGGGAAGAAAGGCATTGTTACAAAAAGCAAAAATAAGTAATTATCTGTTATCCATCATCATACAGCAACACAAACATTTGTTGACCTTGTGGATATGAAGAGTAAAAAACATCAGTTGAAAAAGTTTGAGAATTTTTCTTGTTGGATCTTTCGAACATAACAAACATTTTCAATATTTTACTGGATTGACCGTACATCAGTTTGAAGCATTTTTCAATTTTTTGGATGAAAGTGTCATGTCACAATTAATGTACAAGCAAAACAGTCACACACCAACAAGAAATAAATTGAGTTACCTCACAAATAAGGACAAGTTATGTTTCATGTTGATACGTTTTAAGACGTTGGTATACATTAAAAAGAACTCTCTATATCTTACAACATTAGTGTGACTCATGTGTCGGTGATGTTTTATACATGGGTGCTATTTGTATGTTTGCAGTGTTGTTGTCTTCGTAATGACTTAGTAAAAGGTGCTCATGCTACTGAGATGAGACATATGCCAGCTTGTTTTCGTTTATTAAATGACTAAGTTACCATAATACTTGATACTACCGAACTCCTAGTTCAAATGTTGAAAAACTTCCAACACTCAAATTATAAGCACTACAATACGGTAAAATGTTTGGTAGGAGTGCATCAAGGGGTGAAGTTGTGTATAACAGCGAAGGTTATGAGGGGTCCATTTCTGACATTGAATTGTTTAAAGCTTCAGGTATTTCTTTATTTTTGGAAGAAGGTGATGTGATAATGGCAGATCGTAGTTTTACCATTCAAGACGTGTATGATAAAAATAAATACACATTAATTATAACGCCTTTTTTGGCTGGAAGAACACGTTTAACAGCAGAGGAAGAGATGTAGATGGATGGGTAATTATAATGAAAACACCATATTTGTATTATCACGTTTAACTTAAACTAAAATATAAATATGTTACTGAAAGTATTCCAATTCAAATAATGGTAGATTTCTCAATATTTTCATTAAAAATAATTCTGGAACATACATGTTATAATACATTTTTTTTAGTTAAATTGTCAATAATGGATTTCTCTACATCACATAATTTTACTTTAAAAACTAGCAAGCCTACACGAGACCACACAACAAAATCACATTCTGACACATCAAAAATCAACATCATAGTAGCAACCTGGTACATGTATGAATGGTTAGCTTTTAAAAACACTTTATAAGCAAAAAATGTACTTTTTTGTTTTGATGATAAAATACTATCAAAATCACATGGATTTTTTCCTTCCAGCACTTTTGGACATTTAATTTAAATTACCCTTACAATTATGCCATTAGTTTTTACAACCCCATCAGCACTACAAGCTAAATGAGGGTAATTCTTATTGACATATAGACCAACTTGTAAAAACTGTTCATTTGGTTGAATATAATCAACTATGTATTTGTCTCTTGTTTTCACTTCATTTACTTGACCATACCTAATTGCTGGTACAGATAATTTTGGTGTTAGCTGCCATAGATTTCTTTTTAAGTAATTGCTTTTTGCTGAAGAAGCCCTCAGTGAAGCAGTAGTCTTCGTATTGGAAGATGTAATAAAATAACTTCGCCAAGTATACCAACCAATGGAATGTTGAATTTCAGCACCTTTAATAGCAAATACATTATTCTTATGTTTTGCCATCAATTCATGCATGTTTTTTTTAAAGATTAACACTTGTTCAATAAGAATGTTTATACTGTCCTGTTCCATTTTAAAGTCATTGTATTGTAATTTGAATAAAGTTTCAAACATTGATTCTTGATTTTCTTTCTGCAGGTCACAAATAAAATTATTTAAATTCACATTTCTAATGTACTCTTCGGGTCTAGGATCAAATGATACTCTCCGTATTGGTTCGAACCTCACTTTTCCATACTTTTTTACAGCTATAGGTCCTGGTTTTTTAAGTTTAGCACCTAAACCCCACTGTCTTAGCTTGCTAGTGCATGGAGTTCTATCACAACCATATTCCTTAATAAACTTTTCTAAGAATAGCAAGAGAGCACTTACGTGGCTGCATTTACCCAACGCTGATTGCTTACATTCACAGGTACCACTGATAACAGCCCCTGATAGTTGATTTAACTTTACCATTACAGAATATGATTTTTTAATTAAAAGATGCCTGGCTTTTAAATAATATGATTTCCTATCACTGCTAACGAACACATCATGTACCTAGGTGGTCTTTGCTTACAAATTGACTGCCACATTTGAAAGGCTTTTCAGTTATTCCTGCATTATCACAGACCTCATAATCTTCATTTTTAAAAAAACACCCTACAAGGAATGTGTAGATATGGTCCTTGTTGAAATATTGAGGAATACCACGGGATGGAAAACATGCCCATAAAAGTGACTCCTCAGTTGTAGTAGTTGACGTAGATGCAGTTACAACGAGATTTTGTTTCATGCCGTACCATTCATCAATGGCTAATGAAATATTGTGATCTCGTCCTGCTTCAATACAATTAATGACACTATAAATAAACAAAATTTAATTTCACATATGAATACTAAATTTTTACTAACCATTACACTCCTTACTTCCAGTTTATTTTACGCTCTAACCATCTTTGCAATTCAAAGTTAGAGTGATGCTCAGTATTTGCACCTGGCCGTAAAAAGAGCACCTGGAACCTCCTCTGGCTGCAATGATATAGATGGTTGGTCCACTAAGAAAGTAACACACCTAGTATGTAATGAGAAGTAAATCAGTTATCTAAATACTTACTTATACACCAAGGGTTGTAAACAATGAGTCTTGAAAAAGACTGTTTCCTGAAGGATTAAAGACAGGGTGATTAATAAAAAGGAAGAAAGAAAAGGTAAATGAACGTAACTGATAGAAGTAGGTAATGCAATGTGAAAAACAAGCACGGAAATAATGATTATGTAAACAAAAGGATTAATACAAAACCACGGAATAACTAATAAGGTACAAAAAACAAGGGTAACAGAGCGCGAATAAAAAAAAGTTAGGTTAGAACAATAAAAGCGGATTGCTAATACATGGTGATATTTTACGTATGTGTGGCCATCCTGCTAAATTGAGACACAACTAGGGTAGAACTTTTGTCTCTCTCATTTAAATGTCAAACTTTATTGGAAACCGTCTATTAGGCATTTTCAAGTGACGTCACAACGTGTAACCTCGTCTGATATTGGACAACTTTAACACACGTTATTATGGGATGTGATCGTTTTATTACAATTTTATCGAAAATCGTGGGCGGTGAAAATGTTTCTGTGTTAATACTAGTAGATGAGAATTGTATTGATACAAGTCAGCAGAAATACGGGAATGAAGTGAACAATTATCCTACATAATATTGAAAAGTTCGTGCGATCTTTAGGTTAGTTATCATCAAACTCGTTAAATTAAAGAATTACATTCAAGATAAGGCTCTTTTGGCTATGATATGTTAAAATGTGTATGTTATAGATTCGTTGCTGCACTGGAATACCAAGCTATAAGATTGCTTTGAAATTAAATTGCGAAAAACAAAAAAATTGGAAATACAGTGCACAACTTGTTCTACCTACAAACATCAAAGTTCTCATAGGGATAACACCAGCAGGCTTGATATCTTATATTTCACAAGCAGATGGTGGAATCACTTAAAGCCATTTTTCTGGAATTTACCAAACTTCACATGGGCTTTACTTTATTAAAGCAAGTAACAGAATACTTACAAATTTCTATTGAAATGTCGTAAAGGTACGAATACGTGTTCATAAATTCTAACCCAACTTAATATACACTAATAATATTCAGTAATTAACTATGAAATATCTTAACAATACATACTAACACTAGAATAAGTCAATTTTCACGATTTTTTTCTGGAGAAAACAATAAAAAATCGCAACAAAACACGTAGGTTCCTATGAAACGATAACACAAGTTGTCCAAGATCAGCTGTTAGAGGCGGAGCTTGTGACGTCAGTGTGAAGTTCTTGAAAATAATGTAGGTGGATTATTCCCACTATAATAATGTTTTGATTGGCTAAAACGTACACACATGACTGAAATTGAAATTTTCTATTGGTTCAACATCAAAAAATAATCAAGAATATTTCCTTCCTATAGAACAATGCAACATCGTTAGGATTACAGCGGTAACTGCAATGACGTCATACTCAACTACCATAGTAACAGAGCTATTCATATCATTAACAAGACGCATTTGCCATATACTGACAGCCACGTTAAAAAATTTGTTAATTAAGTTTATTGTAAAAATGAAACGATTTGGTAAATTTTCGTCAGAAACCATTGATTGCAATATTGAAAAGAGTGTTTCAAAGAATACAGTGAAAAATCAGGCATTTATTTGGAGGAAAGTTTTGCTCGTTTTCCAAATTTTGTAACGTGCTTAGGTAATTAAAAAGATATGTGGTTTTTTAAACTTAAATTTTTAATTATTTGATAAAGGTTTTGTTCATTTGTTAAATTTTGTAACCTTTTTACATAATTAAATAAAGTTTTCTTCGTTTGCTTATATTTTTGTCTATTCTCGAAATATTCTACTGAATACCACGCGTGTATCAAAATTAATCAGATAATCCTAGATGAACCTGGTTTCCTCTATTGGTTAAGAAGAACCTCCTCCATCAGAGTCGGGCTCTTTTAATTTTTAACCAACAGAAAAAACCAACTCATGCAGTTTGTGATTGGTCAGATTATGTAAAAATTCTAAAATGAGTGAAATAGTCAATGCAATGTTCAATCCACGTGTACATATTATATATACATATTGGCTCCAGCCTTCTACTAAATCTAAATGATTTATTTTACAACAAATAGTAAAATGGAGCAATAAAATACTTGCTAGACAGCACCTTAAAAATATTTTCACAAATATAGGGTGGCCCATAAGTCCATGACAACACAAACATATATGTTTTAATGGAACACCCTATATATTATTACAGATTTCAGTTTTCCTCGCTGTGTATAATTACCTCAACAAAATACTGATACACTGATACGTTTCAAAGTTTCAGAGATATTCATCAAAAGCTGTTATTAGACATAGCAAACTTGTGAATAGTTTTATTTCAAAATTATTGTGACATCGTTAACGTATGTATAAATAAAATTTTTTATGCAAATTTAGCATTTCAAAATGTTTTAATTAAAATCTATGTTCGACATGTCTTCCGTTTTTTTGGAGACACAACTCAAGGCGGTTTTGAAAAGATCTTGCTACTCTTCTTAACATGCCTGGCGTAATACTCTCAAACGCGTTCCTTATTCTTTGTTGTATATTTTCTTCTGTAACTGGCGGCTCTTGATCAGATTTGAGGTTTGCGAGTAATTAAATATCAGACTTGTAAATAAATTATAATGTTTTAATTATTGCCCGGAAAATCAAAGTAAGGCAGGCAATTAATTTGGGTCGTAGTGACATTATTCTCAGTCAAGTCAACATAAATTACTTCGCGATTGTTTGGTTTTTGAATTTGCATTATTGCAAATAAGTTCAAATTGCGCTTTTCGAGATAGGGTACCTGGGGGACGCTATAATATCAAATAGTTGTTGATGAAACTGGATGTGATACGCATGAAAACGGTAATCCTTCAAAATCTTTTGAACGCTTCGTCCACTAACACCTACAGCAGAACGAATTGCTTTTTGACTAATTGAAGGATTTTCGGTAACAGATAACCTAACAGACAATTTTTTTTCTTCACTTCGAATGGGTCTACTCTTAATTGGTTTCGTATAGTCTACATGCCCCTTTTGTAAAAATCTTGGTAATAACTTTTCCAGGCTTCGCTTGTCTGGGTGTCTTGTAACAACCCATTTTGAGTTGTATTAAAATATACCGTAATTTAGGTCTTTCGTTCATTCAGTTGTAAATATAAGAAAAAAACTTTTGCATTATAGCTATGAGGTAGGCAACTTAATTTGCATTTTGGTGTAACTTAAATGCATATTTTCCTAAGGGATATACTTCTTAAGGATTTATACTTCCCCTTCTTTATTAAAAGTTTTTGTTATGAACGAATAAGTTCAAAGTTAAATATGTAATTAAAAATTATTATTAATTTTATTAAATACATAAATAAAAAGTTTACCTCGAGTAGGATTTGAACCTACTCTAGCAAAGTACAGGTCGTAGGTTCAAATCCTACTCGAGGTAAACTTTTTATTTATGTATTTAATAAAATTAATAATAATTTTTAATTCCCCTTCTTTAGATTATTTTTCTGATGAATGTTATAAGATGCAGAAAGCTTTTTTTGGGGTTTCCACCTAAATTTTGATGAAAGTGCCATTGATTTAATGGTAAGATATCTTTTAACGCATTATATTAAAAATTAAAATATTTGCTCTTTTCATGCACTTTCTTTGTTTTACTTTTACACTTTTAATTTTACCGCTTTTGATTGCACAATTAATTCTACTGTTACGTACGCTTTCATTTTATGATTGCGTTTTGCTTTTAATGCAGAATTTAAATTTTGATTACATTTATTATATGAACGTTCAAGAGAATGCAATAAATATTGGTTTATTCAATTTCAAGAAGACAAATTTATAAGAAATAAATTTCCATTTTTGGGTGTGGCTTACAACGTAAAGCAATAATGGTGCAAAGATGACATCACCTTTGGTTGACAGTTCCGTAATCATTTAGATACCAGATTATTAAAAAGTTTGTGTACAAAATTTTACGAAAAGGTATTTATAACCATTAGTTAGTAATTTAAGGCTATAACTAGTTTTAAAACATATTTTATTTAACCCTATCATTTTAACTGTTAATAAACATGGTCTGTATATTTTTTTATTTTTTACATTTTGATAAAATTTTTATTGTAAACCTCGGTTTAGTTATTCCGAGCATTATTAAAAAATAACTTGGCGTCCGAGATCATTTTATTAGTGTTACATTGCATTTTTATTATTTATGTTCAGTGGAAGTAACCAAGCCTAAATTGTGGTAATTAAGCAAATCAAAAGATTGAACCACCCTACGTTAATCTTCCGACTGGGACGAATGCATTATTTTTGGTGAATGGTTTGTATCTCCAGTTAGTTTAACGATTTGTTTTGGAGAACGATTTAACTCATGCATTTATATATTTTTATTAGATTTGACTTTCACCATTTTTTTATTATAGTCTTCGTTCGGCATAACGCTCTGCATAAACTCGACTTGTCACAAAAGAGTTTCTTTGGCATTCCCCTAGTACAAAAAGCATATCTACTCCATCACAAGAAGCACTTTTATCAACAAAAACCACTTAAATGGATAATTACCGTTTAAAAATAGTTCTAACGCAAATAAATAATATTTAGCAACACCTAACTAACAATGTACAAAACTTATAGTTGATACGTAAATTGAAAGATTAATCGTTATTTATTTGAGAGTTATCACACATTCTTTTTCCATGGCCAGCTATTAGATACCTCATCTTATTTTTCCCAAGCAAGTACGATAACGGTAGTTTTTTTTACTCACGTTAGTTTACGCTTCACGTTTAACGTATTTTAACGCAGTAGAAGAGCGTATTCAAAAAAAGATACTAGTCCGATTATAAAAAATATTATTTAAATATTAAAATTTGTTGTAAATGGTATTAATATTGGAAATCTATGTCTAACAACAGCTTTCGATGACTATCTCTGAAACTTTGAAACATATCAGTATAATTACAAATATAAAAGATGTTGCGTACTTTATTTCGCACCCAATAGGAAGAAAATATAAAGGTGCTACCATTAAAAGATATAACTTTTAAGCCGAGTTTTGATTAATACCCAGTAGTTTCGGATAAAGACGAATTTAACTAAAAAACGAGTGGGTTTGGATATGGTCGCGCCGGCGAGAGTTGTCATGACTCATTATGAGTAAAGCATGGCTTAAGATTTTAAAAACGTATGTCGTTATTGGTTCATATAGTTAGTAATTTTGGATACCAACAAAACATCATCAATGTTTCTAGGTTATTTTCAAATTTAAGCCGCGCTGTCAAAACACGATGCGATTATACGAAACGAAATACGAAGAATAATTTGAGGTTAAATAGCTAAGAAGACATCTGACAGCGTCATGCACTTTGACTTTAGAATCGACATACGTTTTTAAGTCCTGCATTTAAAATATATAGCAGACGTATATTATACAACCCGTCTTTCTTTAAGTGGGAACTTTGCACTAAGATAAAGGGAAACAGATGCATTTCACAGTAATAATTATATCCCCATTCTTAAGTCCGCCATGAGACACCTCTCCCCGGCGCTACTACATATGGGATGCTTAATAAATTTGATAAAGTAGCACATAAGCTATCCCATACCGATGAAAAATATAGGGTGTTCCATTAGTAAATTACGACAAAATTTACGATTCTCGTTTTGGACCATACTGTATACGACTTCCGATATTTCGTGTAGCAATGCCTAAAAATAAAACAGACCATATACATAAAATATCCTACTACAAATAATATTAATTTCGTTTGTTCTTGAAAGATACAGAGTGATCAACACATGTCCATTCAGACAACGAAATTGTCATATCTTTGAAAGCATTCGGTATAAGATGCTAAATTTTGTTGAGGTAATGTACGAAGCAAGGAGAATTCAAATATCGAGTTATATATAGGGTGTTCTATTAAAAAAATTGTGTTGTCAGGGACTTATGGGCCACCTTATATTTGCTGCTATCAAGCATTTTATTGCTTCATTTTAATATTTTTTCTAATATAAATCATTTAGATATAGTAGAAGACGTAGGACCCTGTGTATCAAGGAAATCAACTGACCAATAAAATTATCTCTTTATTACAAATTTTTACAAGAACTTTGGCAATTTTTCACACGTAACGTTGGTACCAAGCAAAAAAACATTGTAAAGTGTAAATTAACTCAATTGTCTATGTACCGAGTTGGGGATACGATGGAATAAAAATTTAATGTGTTCTAAACATTTATCATATTAAATTATTTATGTATAACAATGACAATAAACATTTGTAGTTTTAACTTTACGAAACACGTTTTATTAAGCAAACACATTCTTTGAAATGTCTTGTGAGATTGATATGAAACTTATTAAAGTCGAGCCTAAAGAGGAAGAAGGAATAAATTTACGTCTAACCCAAGAATTTATGGTAAATAGTGATCTAATAAAAGAAGAAATTAATGACTGCCCTCATAATACAAAATTTGACCCCTGTTTTGCAGATGGGAATCTTAACAAAGGAGAAAACTCTTACGTAATAAATATCTCTACTAATAAAGTAGATGATATAAAGAAAAATAGTGTTGAACACATCACAAATGTACAATGTGAATGTAATCAATTTAATAGTTCAACAGTGCAGCAAAATTTAAAGCATTCCTTTTTAATACACACTTCAAATTCTAAATATAAATGTGACTATTGTGATTATGTAACAAAGTTGAAAACAAATTTAAAAAATCACCTTTTAAGACACACATCAAGCGATGAATACAAATGTGACCAATGTGATTATGTAACACATTCCAAATATTATTTAGAAAATCATCGTAAGAAGCATTCTTCAAGTTACGATTACACATGTGACCAATGTGACTATGCAACACACCGCAAGTGTGATTTAAAACATCACTTTAAAAAACACTCAAGTTATGAATACACATGTGAGCAATGTGAATATGCCACACATCATAAAGATTATTTTAAGATTCACCTTAAAAAACACTCTTCAAGTTATGAATACAAATGTGACCAATGTCATTATGCAACATATCGCACAGGTGATTTAAAAAAACATCTTAAAAAACACTCATCAAATTATGAATACAAATGTGACCAATGTCATTATGCAACACATCACCAAGGTAGTTTAAAAATTCATGTTAAAAAACACTCCTCAAGTGATGAATACAAATGTAACCAATGCGATTATGTAACACATCACAATAATTATTTAAAAATTCATCTTAAAAAACACTCAAGTCATGACTACAAATGTGACCAATGTAATTATGCAACACATAATAAAGGTAATTTAAAAATTCATCTTAAAAGACACTCTTCAAGTCATGAATTCAAATGCGACCAATGTGATTATGCAACACGTTATGAAGATTATCTAAAAATTCATCTTAAAAAACACTCTTTAAGTCATCAATACAAATGTGATCAATGTGATTATATAACATATCGTAAAGGTGACTTAAAAATTCATCTTCTAAATCACTCTTCCATTTATGAGTACAAATGCGACCAATGTGAGTATGCAGCAAAACGAAAAGGTCATTTAAAAACTCATCTTAAAAAACATTCCTCAAATTATGAATACAAATGCAATCAATGTGAATATGCAGCAAAACGAAAAGATCATTTAAAAATTCATCTTAAAAAACATTCATAAAGTCATAAATATAATTGCAACCAATACCATTACACAACAAAACGAAAAGATCTTTTAAAACGTCATCTTAAGAAACACTTCAAGTTATGATTACAAAGGTGACCATTATGATTATTTAACATGGGAAGGAAATTTCAAAGAAATCGTGGTAAAGCATACCAAATTATGTACACAAACGTTTATGTTACAAGAGAAATCAATGGGGCGTTCCAGTAACCTAACCTTAAAAACAAACCAACATCTGTTTATTGGGCAAACAAATCTGTCATTAGTGTGTTGTGGCATACGATCTGCAACGAGGAAAACTAAGTAGACGTGTTTATTATGGTGGTAATTACTGTTAAGTGTGTTAAATGTACTAATACACTATATTAAAAATAATATACTAATATACTTTCATTACCTAACTATTTTTAAATTTTAAGATGAATAACAACTTAATCCTAACAAAAAAATCCAACCTAATGTTTCCCAAACAGAAGGCACAATGAATAGATTTATTTTTTATACAGATGTAGTAACCTTAGACAAGGAACTTTTGCCTAATCTAAGGTGTAAACAGAGTATTGTTTGCCCCACAACATCTAATTCAGTTTGACAGTATGTTGGATTGCTGTAGTGACTATTCTTGGTTAATAGATTGCTCTATTGAAAATTTATGGTTAGAATACAAATGTGAACAATGCACTTTTAAATCAAAATGGAATGTATTTTAATACACACTTCTTCAGACTATTTCAAACATATGTCAACCTAACCCTATCAACCAATGAAATAACAAAATTTCAAATTTTTAACCAATCACATAAGTGTTACATAACACCGTCTTCGTGTTATAAAAAAGTGCAGGTAATAAATAAATACAAAAAATGAATTATTTATTAAAATTAAATATACAGTTATAAATACTTGACAGACAGATTAATTTTTTAGTTTTTATTATTAAACTTATGCAATAGTCAAAAAAATAGCCAAATACAGGCTAAGGATGCATTCGAGCTTGTTGCTTGAGAAAATTGCACCTCCGCTTCACAGTCGTGCAAATGTTCGTCCAAACAAGCAATTGTGCATCCCGTTAGCCAGAATTATCGGCAAGTCACAATGCACTTAATATACTACTGTTGATAATACAAAATAAAATTCTCTTCTTCTTATGTTGGCCATTACAACCATTGTGGGCTCCAGGCGTTTCTTTATCGAAACTTTCATAATCCTTTTCTTTGGGGTGGATTATTCATTTTTCCTTCTGTTTTTAGTTTTCCTAAAGTAATCTGTGGGTTTGGGTATTTTCCACAACTTCTTTCCATATTTTTCGGTATTTCGCTTTTTCTTTCGTTTTTTATTCCTAGGGTGCTTAAATCTTGGGTTACTTCATCCTAACCATTGGATTATTACTGCTTTTATGGTCTTCACGATGTCTTGTCCTCCAGTGTGTTGTAATATTTCATAATTCATTAAAGATCTGTGTTCGTTTTCGTTCACTCTCTTTGGTCCAATTATTGCTCTTAGTATCCTTCGCTCAAAGACCCTTAGTTGTTCTTCATCTTTTTTCTTAGACTTCTTGTTTCCAGTGCATAAGTTACTATAGGTTTTATTAGTGTATTATAGATTTTTGTTTTTGTACGTTTGCTTATGTTGTTGTTCTATAGTATTTTTTTGTTTGCAGCGTATGCTCAGTATCCGGCTTGTATTCTTCCTTTTATTTCTTGATTAGGTTTTATGTTGTTTATTTGAGTTCCTAGGTACCAGAAATTATTTACCTCTTCCAGGTTATAGCTGTTTAGTTTTACTTTTTGATGTGTCGTGGTGTAATTCTTTCCAAAGTCCATGTATTTTGTTTTTTCTTCATTTATTTGCAATCCTGCCAGTTTCTTCGCTGATTCATCAAGTTCTTGGAACACCTCTTCGAGATCGTTTTTTTGTTCTGCTTATAATAGCAACATCGTCGGCGTAGGCTACTATTTGTGTCATTTTTGTGTTTATAGTTCCAATGTTTTTGATATTCCTTATTACTCCATCTAGAACCACATTGAATAACATTGCTGACAGAGCATCGCCCTGTCTTACTCCTGTGTTTAGCTCGAACTTTTCTGTTGTGCCATGGTTCGTTATGACTGTTGCATTAGATTTGTATTGTGACATGTTTATTGGTTTTATCAGTTTGGGAGGTATGTACAAGTTTTTCATTTCTGTAACGATCGTATTCCTGTTCACTGTATCAAATGCTGACTTGAAATCTACAAACCTTGAAACTAACAAACTCCTTAGTGACCACCAATACGGGTTTAGCCAAAGTCGTTCAACAGGCGATCTTCTTTCATATGTGACCAAAGTTTGGAACAATGCAGTAGGGCAGTCCGGTGAAACAGTTGTAGTCGCTTTAGATATCTCAAAGGCATTTGACCAAGTTTGGCATAAGTGTTTCTTGCCAAACTCACCTCGTTTAGGTTAAATGATACGCTCATCAACTGGGTTTCTAGTTTCCTTGATAAAAGACGAATACGTGTTGTAGTTGATGGCTTTTTTCAAAAGTTAGCATTAACGCGGGCGTACCACAGGGATCCGTTATAGCGCCTACATTTTTCTGCTGTACATAAATGACCTTATTTCTTCAACAACTAACCCTATCCATTGCTTTGCTGACGATAGCACTCTTCACTGTAGTTCATCTCAGTCTACTCATAGTGGTAATCCACCTTCTATGTCAAATCAGGAAATTAAAGCTGAAATGGCAAATTCAATCAACAAAGACATTCAACGTATTCTCGAATGGGGAAGCAATAATCTAGTTAAATTTAATGCTAACAAAACTCAGTGTTGCCTTATGTCCGCCACAAAAGATAGATCATTTCCTGTTGTAAGTATGAATGGCTCAGTTCTTAAGTTTTCTGACTATTACTCTGTTGGGTATGACTTTATCTTCAAATCTATCATGGATTGACCATCTTCTGTCAGCTACCAAAACAGCTGCTCATAAAATAGGCTTTTTGTACAGATCTAAGCAGTACTTTACCTCTCGACAACTCCTTCTTCTGTATAAGGCCCAAATTCGGCCTCATCTGAAATATAATTCTCACCTCTGGGTTAGTGCTCCCCAATACGCTCTCGATATCGTTGATCGTATTCAAAAGACAGCGATTAGGCTTATAAATGACTCGTCCTTAACTTCTCACATACAGTCCCTTGAGCATAGGATGGTTTCAGTTCTTTCCTTGTATTATCGTTATTACAACGGCTATTGCGCTGCTGAATTATATTCTTTGATACCATCTCGGGCTATCTTTGCGAGAAACACTCGGTTCGCTCATTCACATCATCAGTATGCAGTACAAATCTCCACTTGTCGTAGCAAACAGGCGCAATCCACATTTTTTTAGGTTTTTTTTTTATTTCACTTGTATTAGATAAGCACCAACCTTCAAAGTCTTTTTTACCAAATAAAATTATTGTTGAAAAATACATGGAATAAAACATGTTTTAATTTCTAAATACAAATATAAGAAATGTGATTTTAATACAAAGTGAAAAAATGTAATCAATATTGTAAAAAACATAGTTGGGTCTTTATATACAAATATGACTAACAGAATGTAGTGGTAATTGAAATAAAATGTAGACAAAACGCATCAAATTTTGATTATAAATGTAATCAATGTGATTACCCAATTAAATTGCAGGTACATTTAAGTATCAGCAGACACTAAATGGAAATGTGACGAGTAGTATATTAGAAAAGAGAAAGAGGTGTAGCTAGCATAACACAGATATGGAAGGGCTGCTTGTAGATATGAACAATGTAATTATTTAAGAAAAATAAAACACTGTAAATGTTGCACAGTATGCCAAGCGCTTGCGTTTTAGTAATTTCACAAACGATTAAGATGTACTAAAATGAGTCTTGTCAATAATGTATGCTTCAGTAAAATTCATACATGTTACTTCTTAAGTATTAAGAAATCCCGCTTTAAATGTAAACAAAAGAACTTGTTATTTACCACTATGATTATTTTGCTGTAGTAGAAATTTGTTTGACTAAATAAAAAAAAATCTAAACGTTATTTGAAATGTATATAGAGTTGTGATGGCCGTAAATATTACTTTTGTCATTTTATCAACCGCGCTGGTAGAGTAGTGGTGATACGACCTGCTTAACATTCGGGAGGTAATGGGTTCGATTCCCGTTACTGTACCTTGTATGAGGTTTTCCAGGGGGTTTTCCCCATACACATGGGTTAGTGGGTAGGTTGTCGGGCGGGCGGGGTGTGTGTGTGTGTGTGTGCGCGCGCGCGATATCTTTTAAACCATTAAAGCTATCGATATGAAATTTGGTACAAAAATGCTTTGCCATAAAATCTAGGTCAAGTTTGTTAATGAGCAAAATCCAACCAGTGGTAGGCATTTTTAGGAACTTAGAAGGTTAATAAATCATTGCTTCAAATTTTAAAAAGTTAGAAAATTAAAAAACAAACTAATACTTTTTTATATAATTTGAAATTAAAAAAACTGGTGCACTGTTTTTAGGGTGCAAAAATGTGCATTTTCTAATTTATAAACCATTTTTTTTTAAAGTCGAGTATTGCGAGTTTTTAAGACAGCAAAGTATAAATCATTTGTGAAAATTAAAAAATAAAAAAAAAAACCAGTGGCGCACTCTTTTTTTTAAGGCCGGGTATTGGGGGTTTTTAAGATCGCTGAGTATAAATCATTTGTCAAAGTTGTTTACATATATAAGAGAGCATTATGGCAGATAACTTGGCAGCGGTTTTTTCATTTATGTAGATAAACAAGTATATATATATATATATATATATATATATATATATATACAGGGTGTCTCAATAGTGCGTATTTGGTCGATAGCTCCTTAGCCATTAAACTTAGAAGATAAGCTTAAATACGAAAGTTGTCTATTTTTATAAGCTGCATAATCTAAAATAGTTTGGTTTCTACAGGTGTAATATAAAAGCGGTACAATATAGAACTTTGGATTTTTAAATAGAACACCCTATATATTATTTTATTTTTCGATTCTCCTTATAATTTTACATCTTTTTATAAGAATTACTTACAAGCTAAATCTTACAGTTTTGAGATATTTGCAAAGTTAACTAAAACTGACATTTTGTGTAGTAATTCAAGTAGACGTATCTCAGTTATTTTAAAGATAAAAAATAATCTTTGGTATAGAATTTATTCATACATGAGTTTACTTTAATCTATTGTCAAAATTGGATTTCAATATACAGAGTGATCACAAAAATTAATTCAAGAACATAAATTTGAAAATGCTAAGTAGTGATTAAGGGCCGGTTCTGGACCAGTTCAAGGTCACTCTCCCTGTGGTGTGAGAAGTGTGAGAAATGTAAGCTTTTGGATCTCTTCAAGGTCAAACTTTTGGAGGGAAATTTAAATTTTATGAGCTCGCTAAAAATAGAAATTGCTATGTCACCATCCTCATCATTTTACTAGGTCACTCTGCGGTCAAACGTTTTGGCGGGAAATTTGTAAGTCTAAAAATAGAGTGGTCAAGGTCAAAGATTATTGACCTGTAGGGGTATCGTATGACACTTCTTAGTTTATAATAAAAAGCTTTCTTTGCGTGTGCATGATTCAGTAAACTTTTTATAGGCAAACATGACGAAAGCTACCCCTAATGTAAAAGCTACCCCTAGTAGGTGATAGAAATACTTTGTAAGCAGATTTTTCTAAGTTCAGCCTTTTCAAACAAAATTTTTCTTGAAAACGGGACAGAATCTGCCAAAAATAAATTAAAACATCCCCCATCTCCCTCGTCGACTTTTCAACGTATCTAACACATATATCACATTGGGGCAGCTACCCCAATGTAAAAGCTACCCCTTGTAGGTGATAGAAATATTTTTTAAGCAGATTTTTCTAAGTTCAGTCTTTTCAAACAAAAAAATCAATTTTTCTCGAAAACGGGCCAGAATTTGCCAAAAATAAATTAAATTAAACGAAAAAATCTAAATTTAAAGCTAAAAATAAAAATTGCAAGGTCATCATCATCATCATCATGATCATATTACAATTCTTAGAAATCTAAAAATAGAGTTTTCAAGGTCAAAGAGTAATGACCTGCAGGGGTATCATATTAAGTTTCTTAGAAATCTAAAAATAGAATCAGTTCATGGAAACATGAAGAATGATAGGTTGTTATGTATGTATGTATGCTAAAATGTAGATCAAGATCAAATGGTACTTAGGTTGACTAAATGGTGTGAAGGTGAAATAGTTTTCTAAACTAAAAGTAGGACAAGGTGGGTATTTAACAAGTTTAAACATGTAAGAGGTACTCAAATCAAGGACACATTTAGATCAAAATTTAAAGCTAAAAATAGAAATTGCTAGGCCATCATATTACAATTCTTAGAAATCTAAATATAGGGTTTTCAAGGTCAAAGAGTAATTAATGACCTACAGGTGTACCATATTACATTTCTTAGAAATATAAAAATAGAATCAGTGTCTGGAAACAAGAAGAATGGCAGGTTCTTGTTGTTGTCTATGCTAAAAAATAAACCAAGGTCAAATGGTATGTTACAATTCTTAGAAATCCTAAAATAAAGTGCTCAAACTGAAAGATTATAGGCCCGCAGGGGTATCATATCACATTTCTTAGAGATATAAAAATAGAATCAGTTTATGGAAACAAAAAGAATGAAAGATTGTAGTCTATGCTAAAAGTAGACCAAGGTCATACTACAACCCCACCATATGTAAATTACAGATGAATCATTTCTTCAACAGTGTTTAGTCCTAGTACAATTGCGATCAAGTAAAGTAGTTATAATGCAAGCAGCAATATCATTCCTGGAGCGATATACAAAAATGGACAGCATCTCCTGATGGTAGCAGTTATTCATCATCAGATGCAGATTAGCTTACTGAAATTCTTAAAGCACACTCTCCCCTCTACCATAAAAAAATCGTGATGCAGTAATATATATATATATATATATATATATATATATATATATATATATATATATATATATATATATATATATATAGGACAGTTCCGGTGTCAACTCAAAATTCAAAAGCGTTCTCGAATCAGTAAAGATGGATCTATCTGCATTGAACAGTAGCACTTTCTGTAAATCCTTCACGAACGTAAAAGACTTGGGGTGGGTGCAAAATATAAAGTGATTGATTTGAATACAATCGACACAAAGTATGGTAAACATATTATCATTGAAACCCAGAACTTTAAGTGCATACTTCCCTTACGATTTTATGAATACTTCAAAAAAGAAGATCGCATTGAAAAGTTTAAACAATATCTGGCTGAGAATGACGTGTACATTACCAGCGCCGGAACTGTAAGAAAGACAACTAATTTAACATTTCTGTAAAAAAAAAGTAATAATAACATATATCTATGTATAATTGTTTGGAAATAAATTAAATTTTTTATTACAAAAAAAATTAAATGAAGAGTAGGTACATCTTAATGAAGAGAGTTGCTATTGACGAGACTAAAAAAATGTACCGTATAATATGCTGTCTGCAGGTTCTTATATATTGGCTAAGATCTTCAAGGTTAAAATTAATTGGTATCATATTACAATTCATACAAACCAATTTTCAAGGTTAAATTTTATTGAGAAGATATCATATTACAGTTCTTATGTTAGACTCTTCAAGGTTCTTAGGAATAGCAAAATAAGCATTCTTAACCAATGACACATGTAATTGGCTTTCTGAGTATTGTCGGACTTTGTGCATGCTCGGTATTGCTCGGGTATCCTCGTATAATCTACCCTTCTATATAATTTGAAATTTTATAATCAGATATCATTCGTTTCGACATTATGTTTTTCTAAAAAGTGTATATGTGAAAGCACTGTTTTTGCATAGTAAAATCGCTTACGTATTTACTATTGTAATAGTGTGCGTAAACCTAACCAGAAAATCAGTTTTATTTGTTTAAATGTAGCATGTAGAAATACTGCACGATTGCATTAGCGCATATACAACGCGCTAACCAAGACAACCAGACAAATATAGAAAAGTAATGATTGTTATAATTGATGTGCAAGGATTCCAAACAGCAAGAAATTTATTTACACCTAAGGAACTAGCGATATATAATGGAGAGCAAATTGCTCATTACGTATTCAAGCCTCCATTTCCATGGCACACCTTGGATAGTGAATTTCAAAAGCAAGCTAATTGGTTAATTCACAACCACCACTTTATCAAGTAGGAATATGGATATACTTCTCCACGTCTATTCCCTCGTATACTTAGTGATTTCATATCAACAACAGATGAGGTGAACGTTAAAGGACGAGAGAAAGCTGATTATATTCAAACATTCTTATGACTATTCTTATACGTGATTTGGCTTTCATACTGACTAGATATGAGCTCAGTACTTGGAATCCTTTACACAGGACAGGTTAATATTTACATATTTTAAATGCAAATTGTACGTACGCGTTTAATTATCTACCCTAACTAAACAGGCTGATCTCAGGATTTCCTAATTAGTGGAGAACGTATTTACAGTAATGAAATGAATATCTAACATTTAATTATGCCCGGAAATAAACGTATTAATTTTTTATTATTAAAAAAACGTCTGTTTTTGTTAAACGCGTATACTTTTCGTATGATCGAAACTTATTCTAACTAACAAATACAGGGAAGATGGGGTTTATCACGATCTTTTACGTTAGTTATTATTAAAAGATTGCTTCTTTTATTAATTGTTATAAACGAATTAATCGGAGGCGAGCTTACACGACCTTTTAGGACTGCGTGTACTAAATTGAACAATTCTGAGAATTGTTTCCGACGGAATGCAGGTGTTTCAAGTAAGTGATTTATATGCGATTGCGAGACGCAGGAGTACCTTTAATGTAATTTATCACGTAGATGCACCACGGGTTCGTCTTTATATATCTGGAGGATCACACGGGTGATCTCTACGAATGCGGCTTCTGGTATTGAGATTACCTCTAGGTCAAGGCGTCGCTTGTTTGTATTGCTAATTTTCCTCAGGATCTGGTCGGTGTATTGTATGTGTAATATTTGGTTAATGGAGAGCCCTTTATAAGATTCTGGGTCCAGCCCGTCGACTGCTGTACAAAGGGATCTACTGGGGGAGCGGTAGAATTTGAGCGAGTACCCTTCTCACCGCTGGAGTAAATGGAAGATGCCTTCAGAGCGTTAGCCCGAAGTAGCAAACGTCCTGGTTTGCGTGTATGTGTGCCGAAGGCAACTTCAGGCTATGCAGCCCGTCGTCTGCTTCTAGTGTGTGTATGAGTGCAGAAGGTAACTTCAGGCTATACAGCCCGTCGTATACTTCTAGAGTGTGTACTGGAACGGTTAGATAACTTCAGGCTCTGCAGCCCGTCGTTTACAGCGTCCTTTACGTATGTTTTTTAGAATAAATTATTCGCGAACCACCCTATGTTTCAAATTACAAAAGATTGCGCGATATTACACCACAAATAATTGATTAATCACCGCTAACGTGTATTTCTAAAAACCAGTAAGTCTTTGCACGTTAGAGCAATTTAAACCAATCCAATAACGGCATCCCCCGCACGGTAGCCACGAAACCGCCCACAGATTCACCTTTATAAACCCGCGACGCGCTGCAGAATCACCCAGACCAGAAAAGGAGACCTCAAAGGAATTCAATTGAATGCACTTCGCTTCGTTCATTCCGTACGTGAAATACCTGCTCGATCGTGACCGAGACCGCCACGCCGTTCCTGATATCCAGTAGCCGCCAGTACCGATTGCTTCTTGTAATCACCGACCTGTTAATCGTCGCCACGGAGTCCATCGCGATCGTGTGATAGCGCACATTACCTTGCGTCGGGCGACCTAAAGTTTGTTACCGAACTGCAATTAAAAGACACATAAGTTGTAGAGTTATAACGTTAACATTACACAACCACATACAGAAAGGGCGTAACGAAGGGGAAACCCCGCGTCGCCGACTCATTACACTAACAAAGAGTGTAACGCAGGGTAGATCCCGACGTCACTCGCAAACACCTGAGGGTGAAGGTTTGATACAGGGCTGTAAAGACCTACGACCTTTTCTTAGACAAACAGGTTAGACAGGCAGCTGCCTACAGTCTACTGTTGGAGCTAAGGCCCCCACTTACTACACATACATACACCGCCTACAGACAAACACAATATCAACACACAGTGTCTTTAATCGCAGAAGAGTACACAAGACACCTGTTGTATAAATTTGTGTTAAGAATAGCAAGTATTTCGTTTACTTTATAATTTGTATATAGTTGAATTTAGTTGCGCCGTTAGGACTTAATCCAGTTAATTAAATAGTCTATACGCTTTTTGAGAACAAAACGCGTTCTCAAACCGGTTCTAAACATATAATTATAGTCCACAGATCTCGCCTTTATTTTACGCGAATCTTCAGCGTGTATTTCTTCATTGGAGTACGACATACAGGCTTCAGCGCTCCAGAGTGACTGAAGAGTTTAAACATACAGTGCGCATAAGCGGGGACAGGTATTGATTTTCCCCCGTGACCTAGAAACAACTCGAGTTCATTGCGCTGGCGCTTCCAACCTATATCTGCTGAGGCTACCGCATGCGCTTCTGTAAGATAGGACCGTAATTTAACTATTAAGAATACATTCCATTTCAAACGCGAGTTGGAAAAAAACTAGGTAGGAATAGATTAAGATATATATATATATATATATATATATATATATATATATATATATATATATATATATATATATATATTTGTTCACAGAAATGACTTCGCACCCAATAACCAGGATTGGCAGTATCCCCCAGCCGAGAGCAGAAGGAGCCCCGCCGATACCGATTATATTTAGTTTGAGTATAGTTTGTTATTAATATTATTGTAAAATTATAAAATAATATATGTCTTAAACCGCGTTAGTATAATTATTTAAAGTGACAGTGTTAAGCCCACTAAATAGTACGAATCCACACCCCGTTTAGTAAGAAATATATAAACACGACTGAGCATAGCCGAGGCAAAATAAAACCGCGCTGGGTTACACCCAAAGAAGGCCGGTTATATAAAATAACACTCCGACTTCAACTGGAGGAGGTTATAAGTAGTGCAATAAAACTTACGTGCTGTTATTTGGCGCTAAGGTTAGCGTATCTCAACTAGCAGTTTGATTGTATAATGCTGATTTACTGGTGACGGCGGCGATATAACGCGACTAAAGATGCACGATGGTTCAGGATAAACGGATGCGGCAATCGGCAGGTCGGCGACGTATACAACGAAACTAACTACGGCAGGCGCGCGGTCTGGATCTCGGTTATGGCTGCTGGAGACGCGAGAGTGTCAGGATAGCGGAGTCGCGAAATAACAAAAAGTAGTCGCGGAATGTAGCGAAAAAAATAGTAGAAGTAGCGCGCAGAAAGTCGCGGGAAGTAGAAGTAGAAGTAGGATTTCTTCCGGTAGCGCCGCGGTTTTTATAGCTAATTCGCGGTGGGTGGATGCGGCTTCTATGCAGGGGTCCTCTGGCTGAGGGTTCTCGGACGTAAGAGCATCTTATGCTTTTTAATATCTACGTCGGAGGGGATTAAAATTAATTATTTATGGTGCAATATCGCGCAATCTTTTGTAATGTGTTTAATTTTAAACAACTTTACCTATCTTGATTACTGTAGGGCAATTAAAAAATAATTAATTACATAAATTTTAGTAAAGTTAAGCTGGATCTTTACAGTGTGATTTGAGAATTGCATCAGTAAGCTAATCTGCATTTGATGATGAATAACTGCTACCATCAGGAGATGCTGTCCATTTTTGTATATCGTTCCAGGAATGATATTGCTGCTTGCATTATAACTACTTTACTTGATCGCAATTGTACTAGGACTAAACACTGTTGAAGAAATAATTCATCTGTAATGTACATATGGTGGGGTTGTAGTATGACCTTGGTCTACTTTTAGCATAGACTACAATCTTTCATTCTTTTTGTTTCCATAAACTGATTCTATTTTTATATCTCTAAGAAATGTGATATGATACCCCTGCGGGCCTATAATCTTTCAGTTTGAACACTCTATTTTAAGATTTCTAAGGATTGTAATATACCATTTGACCTTGGTTTATTTTTTAACATAGACAACAACAAGAACCTGCCATTTTTCTTGTTTCCATACACTGATTCTATTTTTATATTTCTAAGAAATGTAATATGATACACCTGCAGGTCATTAATTACTCTTTGACCTTGAAAACCCTATATTTAGATTTCTAACAATTGTAATATGATGGCTTAGCAATTTCTATTTTTAGCTTTAAATTTTGATCTAAATGTGTCCTTGATTTGAGTACCCCTTACATGTTTAAACTTGTTAAATACCCACCTTGTCCTACTTTTAGTTTAGAAAACTATTTCACCTTCACACAATTTAGTCAACCTAAGTACCATTTGACCTTGATCTACATTTTATCATACATACATAACAACCTATCATTCTTCATGTTTCCTGAACTGATACCCCTGCAGGTCATTACTCTTTGACCTTGAAAACTCTATTTTAAGATTTCTAAGAATTGTAATATGATCATGATGATGATGATGATGACCTTGAAATTTTTATTTTTAGCTTTAAGTTTAGATTTTTTCGTTTAATTTAATTTATCTTTACTTACATCACGCACATAGTTCATGTACACGTCTATCGTTTACACAACAGTAATTGCAATTATACATTCCATTCTAGTACAATACTTGTATTTCAAGTTAAATATAATATTACAAATCATACTGATAATACTATATGGGTAATGCATTTTGCAATTGCATGCTTTTTACTCATTACGAGTACAATCCATTTAAAATTGATTGTAATTGCGTATATAAATGTAAAATGTCCAAAAATGTGAGAGTTAGTATTACTATTTCATAAAAAAATCGTTAGAATCTATTTTAGAAAAAAACGTATTACCAATACTTTACAAATATGTTAAACTTTTGTTATACTATATCACAATTTATATTGATGCTCAATTAATTTGGAAAATATTAAAAATGTACGTTTTATATCGAATAGTGATCTGTAATATTTCACAGTTAAAGAAGGCTTTCTTTAATTAAGAAAAAGTTAGAATTTTTTAGATGAACAACGTATTACAAATATTTCCGAAATAAATAAAGCATTTTATTTTACATCAGTATTTATCTTAAATATGTACTGATTATGTACAGTCTTAAATTACATTGGGGTAGCTGCCCCAATCTGACATGTGTTAGATACGTTGAAAAGTCGACAGAGGGAGATGAAGAAGGGGGGGGGGGTAATTTATTTTTGGTAAATTCTGGCCCGTTTTCGAGAAAAATTGATTTTTTTGTTTGAAAAGGCTGAACCATTGAGACTACTCATTACTCAACGGTGTCGTGTTATGTTGACAACGATATTAATGTCAACAAAAGTATCCTTGTTTGTGACTACTATCACGTTTTTAACTATTTTTTTGCATTTCGGACAGAACCAATTCACTACATCACCCAGCGACATGATCGAGTTGTAATTTATATCACTAACATAATCACTCTATGTGGAATCTGTCTTTGCAGACGCCATCACATTTTATCACTTTTTCACCCGGTAATAGTTTTTTTTACACTTGCCAGCGGCAAAACCATAATTTACGGATATACATAGATAAATACGGACCAATAGGAAATAAGCTTTGAATGTATAGTATCATATAGTTTACATAACAGATTCAACGGCAAACTGGGTAAGCGTGGTCCTGTGGTACATTGCTTGCCTGACACGCGGTTGATATTGGTTCGATTCCAGGCTCATGTACTTTTTTTATGTTAGGTTACAGTAGTTTTGTTTATCTAATCTAATTCTGTTAGGTTACAGTAGTTCTTGTTTTTTTTCCTATTATTATTTCACATTAGAACGTCACATTTTTAAGTGCTACGCACTCGCGAAACAAGGAAACGCGTGATTGGGCGGCATCGATCTACATATATCCGCAAGTCAACCATCCGGGTCGTCTGCCATGACGAACATTATTTAACGTTACAAAATATTGCATTGTATAATTATGAAAATTTACGAAACCTCTATAAATCAATTGTGGGCGTCAAAAAAGTTCAATATCATAGCCAAAATTTAAAGCATTGCAATAAAAGTCTAATTAATGGTTGTATTTACTGAAATTGTAGTTACACATGTGTTTACTAAAAAAATACATGGATATTTTACTAATTTTACGAAATGTTGATTAATAATAGGAATAGGATTATCAGTTAATGAATTGATACAATATCCATGAAACTATAAAAAATTAAGTAATAATTGCAGACCGCAAAACAAAAAAAAAATTATTGGTATTGTATTAGTGTCAATGACAGTTAAACAAGTAAATTATAGAAGTTAAACTTAAACATTTAGTATTCTAATTACTTTTACATTACAGATAAAGAATAACAAGCATTGTTCAATTCTAGGAATGAGACATTATTACTAAGATTTTTTTTGTTTGGATTGTTATTCTTAAAAAATATAATTTCCGATCATTTGAGACCACAGTTTTGCTTTTTACTCGTTAAAATTTGATCAACAACAACTTTCCGTGCGACAATCGGCCTACTGACGTCATCGTCGGAGCTATAAGTGGGGGCTACATTCCCGCCTGATACAGAGGACGCCGTGGATTAAGTGATCAATCACTTATATTGCAACATTGTGCTCTGCAAAAAAAACAAGTAATTTCAGTTCAGCAGATGTTTTCACTAATTTGTCGTGAGAATCTTCAGATCGTGTAAAGTTAATACCTAGCTGAAATTTATTAGCTTTCATTTTTTTACAAGAGTAGTTACCCTTTGTATGCTTCAATAATTTACTTTTTCCTGCCACAATTTTATTGCAAACTTTGCACCTAAAACAAGATTATAAATTAAGGCATTCCTCATATTTATACCTGAACAATGCTTACTTTATTTTCGTATTATCATCGTCATGTGCCTTGTGTACAAACAATCCCAAAACAGGATCTTCTAGCAAGCCTCCTGAAACAAGTTAGGTTTATTCTCACTTCTTCTTCTTTTTGTATTTGCTAGGGCACCACTATGGCACTATACCACCATCGCTATCTTCACTTTCGGCACTCGAAATGATTTCAAATAAAAAATATAACGCGGAATTGATACACAAAAGACAAATCATACGTGAGATAAATCACTTACGCAATCTTATGACCTAATAAAAGCTAACTGCTAACCTCTAATCCGACTCCAAAACCGTACAGTGGCGTACAGGTACGCAGGATTTGTAGGAACCACAGATGATCTGTGAAGGAGCAAATGAAGCACAAGTAGACTATTGTATTGGTCACATACAGTGATTATATGTAATATCCTCGAAAATCGCGTTACGCTGTTTACAAATGTGTAATGTAAACGTTTATTATTATTTTTTAGTAAGGTCGTTCAATGATCTAAGTATTGTGCAATATCTCTTACATTAAACCGGCTTTCAAAGTTTTCCCCCTTTTTTTATCTACATACTGATTTTCCCCACAAAATGGGAAATTCCCATAGATATCTTACTTAATAACTGGATACACAATCCTTGAAACCATGTATGATCCGAATTGAAACTGTGCATGGGGGTATTAGGAATTGCGCACTAGTGAATACTGTACTGTATAAACATCAGCCGCCGTGTGTGCAAGAAGGCAAATATTTGTAATTATATAATTATTTGTGCCCTCACTTGAAAAATTGTAGCTTTTCTTTTAATTTTTTACTGTCATTTTGACAAAAAGGCACCTTCTCATATTTCATTTCTACTAATAGTAAACTCGAAAAGCGTGAAAAAACGAGGTTAGAGAAACGCTTTTTGACAATGACAATTGACATCAAAAATTGAACTTGGCAATTCTAATGATACGACAGCCCCCAAGTTGTACATTTTCGACCTTATTGAAATGTTCAATTTGTCTCGTATTTAAACGCGCAGCTCATATGCTCTGGCTATCTAGTTATTAGTAAGATATGTATGGAAATTCCCCACGAGTTGGCAGCACTGCATTGTGAACAGTTCACAATGTAATGGTTACATACAGACGTTCAGCGAATACAGAAAAGTTGTCTGTTATTACAATGATTAGGATGGACTCATTATTTATGTAACGAGTTAGGTGATGATGCATACGTGTTATTAAGCAACACATTCTTGGAAATGTCTTGTGAAATTGACCTAAAACTTATTAAAGTCGAACCTAAAGTGGAAGAAGGAATAAGTTTACATCTAACCCAACATCTTATAGTAAATAGTGATCTAATAAAAGAAGAAATTAATTACCGTTCAAGTAGTACAAAATTTGACACCATCTTTACAGGTAATGTGAATTTGAAGGAAGAAGACAATGCCCTACATGATAATAGCCCATGTGAAGTAGATCATATAAAGAAAAATAGTGTGGAACACGTGACAAATCTACAGAGTGAATACAATCAGTTTAATAGTTCAATAAGGGCACAAGAAAGTTTAAAGCATACCGTTTTAAAACAAACCTCAAATTTTAAGTATAAATGTGGCCTTTGTAATTTTATAACAAAATGGAAAACTAGTTTAAAAAATCATCTTTTAAGACACTCTTTAAGTTATGAATACAAATGCAACGAATGTGATTATTCAGCAATACGAAAACAACAATTATTAACTCATCTTAAAAAACACTCTTCAAGTCATGAATACAAATGCGACGAATGTGATTATGCAACACTTCACAAACATCATTTAAAAAGTCATCTTAAAAAGCACTCTTCAAGTTATGAATATAAATGTGGCAAATGTAATTATGCAACACATCACAAACATCATTTAAAAAACCATCTTAAAAAACACTCTTCAAGTTATGAATATAAATGCGACCAATGTGATTATGCAGCAAAACAAAAAGGCACACTAAAAATTCATCTTGAAAAACACTCTGTAAATTATGAATATAAGTGTGACAAATGTGATTATGCAACACATCACAATAAATATTTAAAAAGGCATCTTAAAAAACATTCTTCAACTTATAAATATAAATGTGACCAATGTAATTATGCAGCAAAACAAAAAGATCATTTAAAAATTCATTTTAAAAGACACTACTTAACTTATGAATATAAATGTGACAAATGTGATTACGCAACGTATCACAGTGGTTTTTTAAAAAGGCACCTGAAAAAACATTCTTTAAGTTATGAATACTGCAATATGTGTAATTATGCTGCAAAAAGAAAAAAAAGTTTAAATATCCATCTTAAAAAACACTGCAAGTTATGAGTATAAATGCGACCAGTGTGATTATGCAGCAAAACAGAATGGTCAATTAAAAATTTAGCTTAAAAGACACTTTAACTTATGAATATAAATGCGACCAGTGTAATTATACAGCAAAACAGAAAAACAATGACTATTCTTGGTTAATAGTCATTGCAAAAAGATCAATTAAAAATTCATTTTAAAAGACACTCTTTAACTTGTGAATAAAAATGCGACAAATGTGATTACGTAACATAACACAGTGCTTATTTAAAAAGGCATCTTAAAAAACATTCTTAAGTTATGAATACAACTGCAGTGTAGTTATGCCACAAAAAGAAAGAAATAATTAAAAATTCATCTTAAAAACTATTATGCAACAAATCAAGTTATCCACACTTCTTCAGATACTAAATACAAAATAAAAAATTCATGTTAATATAAACATTTTAAATCTATGTGTACAAATTTAAGTATGTAATGTGATTTTAACACAAAGTGAAAAATTTGTTCACACCAACATTGTGAAAGACAGTTTGTGCTTTAAATGCAAATATGGGTAACATAACAAAATACAATTTAAATGAAGCTTAGCAAAAATAAATATACTTATTAAATTATAAGTTTTGTTATGAACAAATAATTTCAAAAGTAAATATGTAAATTAAAAATTGTTATTAATTTTATTAAATACATAATAGTAATTTGATTGTAATCTCATTATATTTAGAATTTACATCAGTTCTACATACATAAAGACAAAATTTACATCAATTGGGGCTTGTATCTCGATAGCGCAGTACTCTAGCAAAGTACAGGTCGTAGGTTCAAATCCTACTTGAGCTAAACTTTTTATCTATGTATTTAATAATTATTAATTTACCCATATAAATATTGTTTGCCGAAATAAAAAAAAATCAAAATGTTGTTTGACAGGTACAAAAAGTTATGGCTTTAAATATTACTTTTATTGTTTAGGATAGATACTGAATAAAAATTAACTAAAACAATAATAATTTTATATTTGATTTATGTAAGTAAAAGAAATAGTATATTAAAAAACCACCTTCTAAGATATATTTTTATCTCACAAGTCAAAAGTTGGAAAAGGTACCACACAGCGGCAAGTTTTCTAGACGAATGCTTATAAGACATGAAACAAAGTTCTTATGCAATTTTTACTATTTTGCATAATTATTGAAATTTCGGAAAAAAAATAATTTCCAATTGTCCCTTGTAGAATAATTTACATAGTTATGAATATAGGTTGGTAACAAAAAATTGTATTTGCCAATTTTGAGTTTTATTCAAATAAAACATTAAAAAATGCCTTAAAATATATTAAACCAGTAAAGGTTTTATTTTACACAAAAAATGTCAATGGTATAATCTGAGATATCCTTATTTTTCATACATCATAAAAAGGATAAATCATTAATTACATTAATCGGGAATAATTTAATACATGGATGAATTGTGGTTAATTTGACATATATTTAAATGTGTAGATGTAGAGATTGTTTCATTCAATCTGAACACTATACTGTTAGCAAGAAAGTCTTTCTATGTATGAAACAGGTCCCACAATTAAATATTTCTTCAATTGCTTTGATTGGCACACAGCTGATTAAAAACGAAGATGGTTACTGTAAATGTAATAAACCATTAACATATTGAACACGGATAATTATTGGGGTACCAAGCATACCTCAAATATAAATTATAGTAGTAAACATCATTTGTAACAAAATTCTTTGATACTGGTAACGGTTTTGAATACCATCCTTAAACTTTATTTCTATTAGTTTATTAAGCATTCACATTGTAAATTCTTGTAAAAAGAACTATTACTTTTAATTATATATCTATCTCAGATAAGTCTGCTAATCTTTTAAATTTATGTTTCCATCTACAAACTTCGTTAAATTGGATACCAACCCCAAAAGATAAAATTCGATTTCGTAAAATCAAACGTTGGGCGCATTCATAAAACACAACAGTTAACGGTGCGCTATCTGGTAGCATATCGAGAACAGGTTATGTTCTTTTCGTTAAGTGGTATTCACACTTGTGCATTTTCATTATAATGATGTGGTGTAAATGGTGTAAAATTTAATAATAAATAAAGAAATAAGTGTAAAAGTTCTCCAAAACAAATCGTTAAACTAACTGGAGATACAAACCATTCACCACAAATAATACCTTTGTTCCAGTCGGTAAATTAAAGTAGGGTGGTTCATTCTTTTGATTTGCTCGATTACCACAAAATCTGGTAGCTTACTTCCACTGAACATCAATATAAAAAATTGCAATGTAACACTAATAAAATGATCTCGGACGCCAAGTTATTTTTTCATAATGCTCGGAATAACTAAACCGAGGTTGTGTACAATAAAAATTCCGTCAAGATGTAAAAAATAAAATGTATACAACTATGTTTATTAACAGTTAAAATGAAAGGGTTAAATAAAATATATCTTAAAAATAGCCTTAAATTACTAAAAAATCATTAAACATTAAATACCTGTTGTAAAATATAATACATCTTCTTGAGAACCCCTGGTATTACAAAAATAAATGCGGAATTGCAAACCACGGTGACGTAATCCTTGTGTCAATGTTGCGCAATATATTGCAATAGCAATGCTTTTATGTTGTTAACCACACCAAAACTGGAATTTTATTTCTTATACATTTGTCTTCTTGAAATTGAATAATCCGTTTATTACTTTTTCTTGAAATTTTGAATACAAAACTTGCAATCATAAAATGAAAGCGTACGTCAAAGTAAAATTAAATGCGTACGTAGGATGTAATAAACGTGTAAACGAGCAAATGTTTTAATTTTTTGTATAATGCGTTAATTTATCTTACCATTAAATCAATGGCACTTTCACAAAATTTAGGGGGAAACCCAAAAAAGCTTCCTGCACACACAACATTAATCAGGAAGTGAAAAAAATGGATGCTTTGAAATTAGATGATGTAGCCGTGCGCGAAAGGATTTGCGCAAATAATTAAGTCAACGATGACGTATTGCACGAAAATATTTGAGCAGAAAAATAATTTAAAGTTGGAGTATAAATCTTTAAGAAGTATATACCCTTAAGAAGTATATACCCTTAAGAAGATATGCACTTAAGTTACACCAAAATGCAAATTAAGTTGCCTACCTCATAGCTATAATGCAAAAATAATTAAAAATTTTTCTTATATTTACAACTGAATGAACGAAAGACCTAAATTACGGTATATTTTAATACAACTCAAAATGGGTTGTTACACCGTGCTGCATTTTTAGTTGCAGCATCAAGAAGCATGCATTTCTTGGTTCACACTATAAAAGGTGCAGCATCACAAGATGCATGATGAAAGATGCACGTAGTTAGAACTTCTTCTATTTTCGAGCAGTTTAACTGTGCATTTCTAGTGGCTTTGCAGGGATTTATTCCTTGCCAATTGATGTTTGTGTTAAGTTGGTACTTTCGCTCTGCAAGGCGGTAACGCGCGCGTGGAAGTGCTACATAACCTTACCGATTTTATGCTTTTAGTTATCATTGAAAATATTCGTTAATTTTTCCGCCAAACGTTTAAGTTTTTCAATACTTCTTTTCCATCAGGTGAGCATGTAACATTTGTGTAATTTGTAAAATATTAACTATTGCATATATTTTTAATTAAAAGCTGCCGAAGATGTCCACTTCTAAAAACACGATTTTCACCTGGCCACGCGATATCACTACAGATTTGATCACTCTTTATGAAGGGCAGCAATATTTGAAGGAGGTCGGTGTATGTAAGAAGTTCCTCGTAAGCGGAGCACCTGCATAAGCTTATAAACCAAAATTGTGGTGTTTTGATTCGCTCAACTTCCTTTCTGAAGGTGATCCTGTAAGGGACAGCCTATCTAATTTAGAATTGACAGTAAGCAATGTGACTGATTTGTTCTTATATATTACACAACTTTTTTAAAGCAAATCATTGAACCTGATGTTGCTGAAGAGGAAAATGAAGTACTCTTTAAGGGAACACTGGAGGAATTGTCAAATTTAGATTTGCCTACCACTTCGGGATCAACTTCAAATGATTCCGATTGTCTTCCCAGATCTCGCAAGAGAGTACACAGTGGCACTGTGGGTAATTCGGCATCACTAGCTGTCTTATTAAATTCAGCTGTAAACAGCCTAGAGGAGCATCGCAAAAGGCAAAAAATTGAACCAGATGATGAGTTTCATACCTTTGGAAGGTTGGTAATCTTTATGAAAATTTACCTTGTACTTTAATTATTCCTTTTAGAATGATTGCAAGTGAACTAAAAAATAAAGGACCAAAAGACAGTTCAGCAATAAAAAAAAATTTAATGCTATTATGGATGCAGAATTAGATGAATGAGGTGGAATTATGTTATTAATCTAAGTTTCAAAATAGGTAGCATGTAGGATTAATAGTATGTAAGTAGTTTTATCTGTGTTTATTAAGAAAAATAAAATACAATGTAACATCTTAATAATAAAAGCCATTAAATGTACTATGGGTGTCTTAACTAGAAATTTGTCCAGATTATTATATGTATCTGCACATAGTAAAACAGGTTCTACCGTACATACACATACTTGTGTTACAACAATCAGACTAAAAAATATCCATTTAACTGTTATAATTGAACTTCAGAAACTTATTTATATTTTCTATGATAAATTATTTTGCCAATCAACAGCTCCAACACCATTTACGTATTCTAAAAATTCTTGACGGTTATTTAATGCAGATTGGTTTGCCCTATTTCCTGCTTGTCGACTTAAGGCATATTGAAATCTCAGTCTTCTGTCATTGTTCTCCTCAACATTGTAAGTGTTAGGGCTTGTGGGTATTAAAAAGTTATGTAGAACAACGCATGCTAGTGTTATTGTTTCTACCTTTTTAAGATGTAAATTGACAATGTTCGATAAAACGCCGAAACTGTTAGCTAGCATACCAAAAGAATTTTCAACCACCCGTCTTGCTCTATTTAACCTGTAGTTGAAAATGTGTTGTGCTCCGGTCATATTCCTAAAGGGAAAGGGTTTTAAAATGTGGTGGCTTAATGGAAACGCTCCATCCGCAACAATTACATACGGTACAGGTTTTGAGCGACCTGGCAATGGTGTTTCCTCAGGAAAATTTAACTTATTGGTCGCTATAGCTGTAGCAAGTGTGCTGTTTCTAAATATACCCCCATTGGAAATTCTCCCATTTCTCCCACAATCGATATATATATATATATATATATATATATATATATATATATATATATATATATAAATTTATAGTCAGCATCCACTAAGCCAAGAAGCACAATACTGTGGGAGCCTTTGTAATTAAAATAAGCTGATCCTTCATTCCCAGGTGCCCTTAATGCTATATGTTTCCCATCCAAAGCACCTAAAACGTGGGGTAAATTCCACCTCTTTTCAAATTGTTCGGCTATCTTCAGCCATTCTAAAGTAGTATGCGGAATCTAAAATTTGACATACAATAATAAAATAAATTTTGGCATGCTTAGACAAATTCACCTTCAAATAATTTTGTCTTAAATTCTTATATATTGCAGAGCACATTTCTGGTATAATTTCAGAAATGGTTGAGTGCCCTACTCTAAATGAATATGAAAGGCTTTTGTACGATTCTCCAGTAGCCAAAAAACGAAGAGTTATAGTTAACCTGTCTCTTGCAAAGATAGCACTCCTAAATTTCGTATCTTCTTTTTCTATATCACTTCTTACAAGACTCAAAAGTAACTGAATCGTATGCTCGTCCATTCTTATAAAATTTTAAAAACTGTTTTTGTCCCCTGTAGCTAATTCATCATGCAAAAGATGAATATTTCCACGGCATTTATCTCTTTTTTGATGGAAATTGCAATATATCTGTTAGAATTAGGAACGTTAAAATGTGCAACCCGTCGTCAAACTCTCATCACGTGTGGGAGCAACTGTGCTTTATATTTGTGGCTTGGGGATTCTACGATACCTCGTGATAACGCATGTGTTAATTTGCCCGCTAAAGGCAAAACAATTCCTGCCTCTTATTTATTTTTCATTCACAATCTTTCGCCATGTTTTCGTATCTCCGCATACCTCCTTATCTTCCGCAAGATTCATACATTGTCTCTGACATGCCCTTTTATTTTTAAAACTCCTTATCTTTCTTTCCTTTATCATACATTCTACTATATTCAGCCAAGTTTTACGCGGCCTACAAGGCCCAGCCTTTCCTCTAACCTCACCCACATATATTTGCTTCGTTAATCGTGCCAGTTTCTGTATCCACCCCTGTAAATGTCGATGGAGGTCATGACATGATTGTATCAGACCGTCTAATTGGGCTAAAACGAATATCTGAGGCACTTGTAACAACTCTTTTTTGTGTTGTATAAGATATACCTCAATTTAGGATCTTTCCTTCATTTAGTTCTAAATACAAGAAAATTTTAATTATTTTACAATATTGGTATGAGGTAGGCAACTTAATTTGCATATCTTCATCGTGCCTATTTTCGTAGAGATTTATCATTCCCATAAACTGTTTTCTAGTCATTCAGTTGCGCAATGCATCGTGACTTACGCATCTGCGTTAAGTTAATCTGCTGATATCTTGTACACATGACATCATCTACTTCAAAATCCTCCATTTTCACTTCCTGTTTAATGTCAAAGCATGAAGCTGCTTCTTTTTGATTTTATTTAAATTTATGCGAAAAACGCCATCAATTTGGTGGCGTTTTTCTTTGGGTTTTTTCCTTACGTTTTTCTTTACGTTTTAATAACGTTTTTACTTTAATTACACGTATATCATTACTTCAATTTACAACGTAATTGCATTTTAAGTACGCATTTGATTTTATGGTTGCGTACATTTTTTTCGTTTTGTGATTGCAATTTTTTGAATGGATACTTCCAATTAATGCAGTAAGAAGTGGGTTTAACAATTTTAAGAAGAAATTTATACGGATTTTTTTAAAGATAAATTCAATTTGGGGTGTGGCTGATAACATTATGTCAAGATTGCACCATGATGACGTCAGAATGATTTCATCCTGTTAACCTCTCCGTAATCATATTTAGATACCAGTAGTTGTCAAAAAGAAAAGTTTGTGTTCAAAAATTTATAAGGTATTTATGTAATGTTTCATTTAGTACTTTAAGAATAATTTTAAGACCTTCATTATTTCATCACTACATTTAATTCAATAAACATAGTCTGTATATTGTTATTTTTTACATTTTTGTAAAGTCGGTTTAATTGTCCCGATAATTTAAAAAAAGACAATTTGGCGCCCGAGATAACATCATTTTTTACATTCTTTATTATTGATGGTAAGTGGTAATTAAGCAAATCATTTTATATGAACCCTCCCTATGAATCACCGACTGGGCCAAAGGCACAATTATAAATGGTGTAAGGTATGTATTTAGTATTTGTTGGAGAATTTATTATTTCATTACTTTATTATAATTACTTCTTATTATTCAAAATTTATTACACGTTACACACTTTCTTTACACTGTCGCCTCGAGCAAGGGACATTGATTTGCTTTTATTACCATTTATGATTATTTTCACTTTTGTGTATTCCAGTTACGATTGTTAGTGTTCACCATTTAAAGGTATTGTAACTATTTATTTACACACTTTCTTTACACAGTGAATATTTCATATGAACGCGTCCACCATATAGTTCACGTCGATTAGGCATGAGAAAATTTTCTGCAAAATGAATCCCCAAATGTCGGAATGTTGACTAGAAGCGTGCAAGGGAAGAAGCATCGCGTTAGATCTGTGCTCGGTTTGAAAAAGATCAGTACTTCTTAAGCCGTGTTGTTACTATGGATGAAACCTGGGTACATTTCTACGACCCAGAAACAAAGCAGCGATAGATGGAATACAGACACTCTGGTTCTCCAAGGCATAAGAAATGTTGTGTTCAAAAATCTGCTGGGAAAGTTCACCCTTCAGTTTTTTGGGATTGCCAAGGAGTATATAAGTTTATCTTTATTTGCTAATATTTACAATTTTGCAAAGTATTCTATTTTTTATCTATTATCTACTATTTATATTTCATTTCATTGACCCTCTCCCATTAGCGGTTTTCTCCTTTTCCATGTTTCCTCCTTCCATTCCGCTCCCTCTCCCATTTTGTCAAGTGCTTCTTCTACACTCCTATCCTCTTCCCTTAACTCCCTACATTGGTTTGCCATATGACTTATATTCTCCATTCCTTCTCCGCATAATCTGCATTTTCTTTCTTCCTCTTTTCTCCAATACTTTAACTTCTTAAGCACTTTTTAAACACTCGCAATACATTAAAAATACATACTCATTCCAAGTTTTCCGAATGGAGGGAAACTTGGAACACTCCGTATTTTTTTAAAAAAATCTTTCTAGATTTTTAAATATGTTTTGCTAACTGAAACTAGTTTTATAAACCTCAATACAGATTATGAATATTTTAAATGTTTTACAGTTTTCTGTAACTAACCATTAAATCTAAAGTGTTTCAAGTAAAATTTTGTTGCTGATTTACTACTATAATTTATATTTGAGGCAAGCGTTGTACCTCAATAATTATCTATGTTCAATATATTAATGGTTTATTACATTTACAGTAACCATCATCCTTTTCATCAGGTGTGCTTGTAAATTAAACTGTAGAAATCATATTAATTGAGGGACTTGTTTCACAGATGGAAAGACTATCTTGTCAACAGAGTAGAGTTTTCGAAATGAATGCACAATCTCTAAATGTAGACATTTGGATGTATATCAAAATAACCATAATTCATCTGTGTATTGAATGATTCCTGATTAATGTAATGATTATACTTAAAACTAAATGAACAACCTTTCCTTTTTATTGTGTTTTAAAATAAGGTGTTAATATGCTTTTTTAATAAACTTTCTTTTACTTACATAAATGAAATATAAAATTATTGTTTTAGTTCATTTTTATTGTGTCTACTCCAAACAATAAAAGTAATATTTAAAGCCATCAGAACTATCAATTCTTTTTTTGTTTTTTATTTCGGCAAACAAAAATTATATATAAGATTTTTTCTAAACTAGATTTAGATTGTACTTTGTTATGTTAGTCATATTTGCATTTAAATCATGAACTATGTTTTTCAGAAAGTTGGTGTGAACAATTTTTTCACTTTGTGTTAAAATCACATTACATATATTAAATTTATACATATAAATTTAAAATGCTTTAATAAGATGAATTTTTACACAATATTTTTATTTTATATTTATTACTTGAAGAAGTGTGCATAACTTGATTTAATATATGTATTTTAGCATAATTCTTTAAGTATGAAATATGTGTGGCTTCATGTTTCTTATGATAAATTTTCAATAAATCTTTTCGTTTAGTCATTGAAAAACGAATATTATTTTTCAATCAACGGTTTGGCTGCATAATCTCATATATTCAAAATTTGGAGAAGAGTGTTTTTAAAGATGAATTTTTAAGTTTTGTTTTCTTTTTATGGCATAATCACACTGATTGCAGTTGAAGAATGTTTTTCAAAGTGCCTTTTTATATAATCACTGTGATACGTTGTGTAATGACATTCGTATTATTAAGTTGAAGAATGTTTTTTAAGATGTCTTTTTAAATATTTATTATGATGTGTTGCATAATCACATTTGTCACACTTTTATTCATAAGTTAGTGTTTTTCAACATGAATTTTTAATTTACCTTTTCCTTTTGCTGCATAATCACAGTGGTCACATTTATATTCATAACTTGAAGTGTTCTTTAAGATGCCTTTTGAGAACATTATTGTAATACGTTGCATAATCACATTGGTCACATTTGAATTCATAACTTGAAGTGTTTTTTAAGATGCCTTTTTAGAACATATTGGTGATGAGTTACATAATCACATAGGTCATATTTGCATTCATAACTTGAAGAGTGTTTTTTAAGATGCCTTATTTTAGACCATTTGCGTGATGTGTTGCATAATCACATTGGTCACATTTATATTCATAACTTGAAGAGTGTTTTTTAAAATGCCTTTTTAGATCATTTTCGTGCTGTGTTGCATAATCACATTGGTCGCATTTATATTCATGACTTGAAAAGTGTTTTTTAAGATGCCTTTTTAAAGCATTTGTGTGATGCGTTGCATAATCACATTGGTCACATTTGTACTCATAACTTGAAGAGTGTTTTTTAAGATGACTTTTTAAATGATGTTTGTGAAGTGTTCCATAATCACATTCGTCGCATTTGTATTCAAGACTTGAAGAGTGTTTTTTAAGATGAGTTAATAATTGTTGTTTTCATATTGCTGAATAATCACATTCGTTGCATTTGTACTAATATCTTAAGGAGTGTCTTAAAAGATGATTATTTAAACTAGTTTTCCATTTTGTTATAAAATCACAATGGCTACATTTATACTTAAAATTTGAAGTTTGTTTTAAAATGGCATGCTTTATATTTTCTTGTACTCTTATTGAATTATTAAACTGGTTACATTCACTTTGTACTCTTGTTACGTGCTCCACACTATTTTTCTTTGTATGATCTACTTCACATGGGCTAGTATCATTTATCACATAAAAATTGTCTTCTTCGTTAAAATTAATATTATCTGTGCCAAATTTTGTACTGCTTGAACAGTAATTAATTTCTGCTTTTATTAGATCACTATTTACTATAAGATATTGGGTTAGATGTAAATTTATTTCTTCTTCCTCTTTAGGTTCGACTTTAATAAGTTTCATGTCAATTTCACAAGACATTTTGAAGAATACGTTGCTTAATAATGCGTGTATTTGGTAAGACTAGAATTACAAATGTGTATTAATATCACTGTTTACACTTATACATAAACAATGTTAATATGATAAATGTTTATCATAACCCAGCTCTTTACATAAATAATGAGTCATCCTAAATTTCTAATCACTGTGATAACTAGTTATGCGCTCACGCGCTCTACATTTGTTTATGAGAGACGTTAAGAAGTCGCCGTATTAGAGAGAGACGTTTCTTCGCTTGTCATACATGCACGTTTATGAAGTGGTCATTTAATTTTTTTCGCTTTTTAAGTAATTTTAAAGTTTGATTTAAGTTAATAATTAACATTAACTCAACCAATATGCCTATGTACTGTTCTGCGTACGGGTGTACGTGTATTTCTCCGTCTCCGTCGAGCAATACAGAAAAATAAATTTTCACAGGTTAGATATATGGTCTATTACTGGTTTTTCTTTTGAATACTGTAATTTTTCTTTATAAGCTTATTGACAACCAAACTGATTGTCCTAACCTATTATCGCTAATTTACTTCAACATTCCTATATTTTTGTTAGAAACTTTGTTTTTCGGACACTATGAAAATGGACCATATTTCCTTATTACAAATTGTAAAGAAAAGTATCTCTTTTCTTTGTAGCAACCATTTCTTTATATAGAATTATTAATTATTTATTGGAATAAATATTAAAGGTACAACTATTAACGTTAGAAAAACTTATGCTTGTACAATGTTTAACTGTTAACCATTAAATGATAGTGATGATTTTGATGAAACCTCCTGAAGAACTCTTCCATTTGACGTAGAAAATGACGAATCGCCACATGCAGGAGCCAACTGTAATTCAATACGTTCTATGACAATATATAATGGATTCTAGCATCCACTGTTTTACGATGGTGGCTGATTAAAAATCATTTTACCATTTTATTGTTAATGCTTTCTTAGATATATTCTTCTGGAGTCATGTTTGATCGCCATTCCCCATTATTTTTGAGCATCCTGATATCCGCTCCACCCTCAGCCAGAAAAGTAGTTGACGTTCGACGTAGACAGTGTCCAGTGTAAACGTCTGGGTTGGGTAATTTTAAATAATGGGCAATTTTCTTCGGCATCTTGTGGATCTCCACAGGTTGCACTGTGCATTTAATGTTCATATAAAATACGAACAATCTTGAGTGATTGATATGTTTTGGACACAAGCTTACATATCTCCTGTACAACTCAATATCATTTGAATATACGCTTCTTTCTTGTCTTAGTGTTATGAAGGGTAACAACCAAAATAGAGCCGGTATTCTTGATATCCTTCACATTTAACTTTCTTAGCTCCTTACTACGGCATGCCCCATACAGACCGAAAATTAACGCCACTTTAATCAAAAGAAAAGTATCGTCAGGCGCTTCTGTCAAAAATTCTGACACATCATCCTGCGATAGAATTTTTGATTTTTTGCTTCATATTCCTCACTTTGGCGCTTTAAGTATAACTGTAACTTCTCATAATTCGATATATAGACGTTTTCTTTCACTCTCAACGTACTTTTCAACATGGAATATGTCGACCACAGCGTGGAATATTTCAGTCATTCAGTTTGTAATCAAATATAAAGATAAAACTTAAAATAAATAAATAAATGTATTCAGGAAAACTAACCTTTTCATGAAAAAAAAGCAAGCATCACTTCTTCGTCGATATCCCTTACATTCTTTGAAGTCCTCCAAGAATTGAAAATATTGTAGGTCTTCTCATATTTTTCTCGTGATTTCAAGGGTAATAAACTAGCAACAGCTTCTTGCGATAATGCCGATATTTCAGGATGATTTTCATTATTTATTTCCATCTTCACGCGATAACACATGACAAAATTTTTGTTTACCTATTTTTGATTAGTTGATGCAGTGATGGAAATTTGATTCTCGCGCTTGTCATGTATCTTTACTTTCTTGCTAAACAAGAAAGTTTTGCAATTAAAAATTATTATTAATTTTATTAATAATAAAAAAAAAAAAAAAAAAAAAAAAAAAAACTATTAATAATAATTTTTAATTACATATTTACCTTTGAACTTATTCGTTCATAACAAAAACTTATAATAAAGAAAGTATTGCGGTCGAAAAAATTAAGTTGCGTTATTTTGATGTTTCACAACTCCCTGAACCCGAAAAAAAAATTTCAAAATATGTCACACACACACGCACGCACACGCGCTCGCTCACGCGCACGCGCACGCACACGCACACTCACACTCACACTCACACGCACACGCACACGCACACGCACACACACACACACACACACACACACACACACACACACACACACACACACACACTCACAACTCACACTCACACACATACACACACACACACATTGTATTTAAACAATATCTAAATCAAAAATAATTTAAACTTAACGGCAATTTTTAGTTTTGCTGTGAAACCCCTATCATATTAAATAATTAAAAATTATTATTAATTTTATTAAACACAATAAAAACATACGACCTGTACAAATCCTACGCCAGGTCAACTTTTTATGTATGTATTTAATAAAATGAATAATAAGTTTTAATTACATATTTACTTTTGAACTTATTCGTTCATAACAAAACTTATAATAATATTAAATAATTGTTCACATATTGTAATTGATCAATATTTAAATAAAAAATAATTTAAATTTAACAGAATTTATAGTTTTGTATTGCTTAATTCAATAAAGAATATTTTGTATTATTTTTTTAAGTATGTTATGGGGGCCATAGAAAAAATATAGTATTGAACTCGTCGAAAATATTTTTTTAAGCGAGAGAACAGTTTACCAAACGAGGCTAAGCCAAGTTTGGTAATGTGTGCGAACTTAAAAAATGTTACTTTCGTCACTCGTTGAACAAAATACTATTTTCTGCATTTTTCGGCGGAGAAATAGACGTACCTACATCCGTACGCAGAACAGTACATAGGCATTATGGATGTGTTAAGCTTAATTATTAACTTAAAACAAACTTTAAAATTGCTTAAAAAGATAAAAAAATTAAATATAACGAAACTTCATAACCGTACATATGTAAGTCAAGCGAAAAAATACAGACAGTACTATGTGTCTCTCTCTAACACGTTGCTTCAGAACGTCTCCAATAAACAGACGTATAGCGTGCATTCTGTTTGTATATCTTGTTCAATGGTTGCACATCAATCGCCGGAATGGGATGCACCGTATTATACAGATGTACAACGTGATCAATTTCAAGTGTACTGTAGTGGTATGACAAAAATCCCTAGTTGTTAATATTGTTGTGTTTTGCAGTTGGCTGCTTTGGATTTTTAGTGTGGTTTTAGTCGTTTTAGTTTATGTCATATTATACCTTCGTTTTTCACTTTTGTATTTTCTTGGTGCCGAAATGTTACAAAATGTATTTGCGAATATGCAACGTAGGGTGAACTTATGTTTACAATTTAATGGCGGTCATTTTGAACATATGCTGTAAAGCAAAGTGTGATAACTAATGTGTACCTAAGGAGTTAAAAAAATTTGTAAAAGACATTGTCATTCCATAAAAATGTACTGTAAATTTTATTTAATTATAATGAAATTATAACATTTAAATACTTAAGATTCATTATTTTGTAATGATTTAATCCAATCATTAAATAATATTTTATTTATTTTGTTGTATTTTATAGGGATGCAGTCTAATCAAATACAAAATAGTCATTATTTAAATTAAGATAATATTTTATAATATGTATAAGTTAATGACCTTCATACAGATTTGAAACTGATCGTAGTTTTTACTCGAACCATGCTCTAGAGTAGCTAGAGCAATACAGCTTCTTACCAACCTATCAGTGGTACCAACTTAAATATTTTGATCACGTGGTATACACTTGAGATTGATCACTCGGTAGTTACTTCTGCTAGTAATACCATAATTGTAAACACTGTTAAATACTCTGCGCTAAATAATTTGATAAAGTTGATCATTAAGAAACAAGAACTCTTCGAAATGTCTTATGAGATTGATATGAAACTTGTTAAAGTCGAACCAGAAGAGGAAGAAGGAATGAATTCACTTGTAACGCAACATCTTATAGTAAATAGTGATCTAATACAAGGTAAAATTAATTATCGTTCAAGTAGTACAAAATTTAACACTATTTTTATAGATAATATAAATATTAAGAAAGAAGACATCTCTTCCCTAGTAAAATTTGTTAGCTCAAGTGATGCATATGATATAAATGGACACAGTGTCGACCACATCACAAAGATACAGTGTGACAGTAAATTTAATAGTTCAACAATAATGCAAGAAAATTTAAAACATGACGTTTTAAAATACAGTGCAAATTTGAAATATAAGTGTAACAATTGCGGTTTTATAACAAAGTGGAAAAGAAGTTTAAAAAATCATGTTTTAAAACACATTTCAAGTTATGAATTCAAATGTGACCAATGTGATTATGAAACAAATCGCAAAGGTAATTTTAAAATTCATCTTAAAAAGCACTCCTCAAGTTATGACTTTGAATCGGACCAATGTGATCATGGAACAAATAGCAAAAGTAATTTTAAAATTCATCTTAAAAAACACTCTTTAAGTACAAAATTCAGATGTGACCAATGTAATTATGGAACACATCACAAATATCTATTAAAAACTCATTTTAAAAAACACTCTTCGGGTAATGAATTCAAATGTGATCAATGTGATTATGGAACAAATCACAAAGGTAATTTTAAAGTTCATCTTAAAAAACACTCTTTAAGTAAAGAATTCAAATGTGATCAATGTAATTATGGAACACATCAAAAATATCTTTTAAAAATTCATCTTAAAAAACACTCTGCGAGTAAAGAATTCAAATGTGACAAATGTGATTATGCAACACACCGCAAAAGTGATTTATCAGTTCATCTTAAAATACATTCTTTAAGTTATGAATTTAAATGTGACCAATGTGATTATGCAACACACCGCAAAAGGGATTTAACACTTCATCTTAAAATACATTCTTCAAGCTATGAATTTAAATGCGACCAATGTGATTATGGAACAAATCGCAAAGGTAATTTTAAAATTCATCTTAAAATACACTCTTTAGGTACAGAATTCAAATGTGACCAATGTAATTATGGAACATATCACAAATATCTATTAAAAATTCATCTTAAAAAACACTCTTCGAGTAATGATTTCAAATGTGACCAATGTGATTATGGAACAAATCACAAAGGTAATTTTAAAATTCATCTTAAAAAACACTCTTTAAGTAAAGAATTCAAATGTGACCAATGTAATTATGGAGCACATCACAAACGTCTTTTAAAAATTCATCTTAAAAAACACACTTAAAGTAATGAATTCAAATGCGATAAATGTGATTATGCAACACACTACAAAAGTGATTTAACAGATCATCTTAAAATACATTCTTCAAGTTATTAACTTAAATGTGACCAATGTGATTATGGAACAAATCACAAAGGTAATTATTAAAATTCATCTTAAAAAAGACTTTAATGCATTCAAATGCAACCAATGTGATTATGGAACTAATCGCAAAGATTCTTTTCTTAAAAAGCACTATTCATGTTATGAATTCAAATGTAGCCAATGTAATTATGGACCACACCACAACTGTCTTTTAAAAATACATCAAAAAACATTCTTCATTCAAATGCAACCTATGTGATTATGGAACACATCACAAACATCTTTTAACAACTCATCCCAAAAATCATTCTTCAAGTTACGAATTCAAATGCAAACGTTGTGGTTATAGGACAAATTGCAAAGATCTTTTTAAAATTTACCATAAAAAACATTCCAAGTTATGAATCCCAATGTGACCAATGTGATTATGGACCACATGAAAAAACTAATTTGAAAATCCATATTAGAATACATCCTTTAAGTTATTAATTTAAATGTGACCAATGTCATTATGCAACACTGTTCATATGACCAATCTGATTATGGAACAGTATCAAAAAATCACAATTCATCGTAAACATCGTTATTCAAGTTATGAATACAAATACAATAAATGTGTTTATTATGCAACACCAAAGAACAATTTTTGTTTCAATGTTAAATAAGAACATTTAATTGTAATTTATTTATATTACACAATGAATGCCAATCATGGGGGTGCAAAACAACCATGTTTAAAAACTGTATGCTTAATTTTTAAATGCGATTACTCTTTTAAAACATTCAAAAACAAAATATTAAAAACTGGCAATAAAGATTTATTCAACAGTTTGATTGAAAATTTAAAAATTCATTTATCTTCTTGCTGAAGTTTGAAAACTAAGATGGTTAAACACTTTTTCAATGTACGTACCTTTTGTTTAAAGTACTTTAATGTACCACCATATTTTCCCTTATTTCAAGGGCTTATAACTTTTAAACGAATAAAGTTAGTCATTTGCGGTTTTCACTGAAATGCTTCACAATGATACAAGTTTTGATTGGACTCATCTAAATATTTTCTTCACTTCCGGTTAGCCAAAAAACAAAATGGTGGTTTTTAGAATTTTTTTTGTTGACTTTTTTTAATGTAACACCCTGTATATTTTCTGATAAAGCAAAACCCATTTATTTCAGCCATCCGTCGGTATAAAGTTTTTAAAAATCGATGCAGAATTAACTGAGCAATCAATTTTTAAGTAAAGGCCTGCAAAATCGGTAGTCAACAATTATTTATCAGTAATTTTTTAGTAGGTAGGCCCTGGAATATTTTTATCATAAATGTCACAATTATTGTCTTTGAGATCTATAACCAGATATTTTGCCATTGAAATGATGTTTTCCGATATAAAAAAGGCAAATATTGTCCTTTATTTCGCTGAAACTAAATCTATTGTACAGGGTGTCCTATTTTCGATGTAATTGGGGGATTTTAGGTATTTCTCAAATAGATAGAGTAAAATCATGGTCGGGACCCTTGAACCGATTTTTGAAACAAATTTAATAATCTAAAGAACATTTCAATATCTCGACTCGTTTGGGAAATATAGGGTGTTTTTCGTTTTATGCCGTTTTCTTTAAATTCCCGTAACTTTTTTGTTTGTGAATATTTAAAATTTTGGTAAAAACATCTTATGTGCCTTTTTTTATGTGCAATTTAGTGGCGTACTCGATTTTTTTCTAACTTAATTTGTTTTCGAGTTACAGACCAAAGTTGCATTTTTTTTAATGGTAACCATAGTTGGCTATGACTCCATTAATTAGAGATTTCTTTTAGCTTTATGAAAATATATAGTTTCATATATTTATCTCGGTAAATAAGAAAATTATAAACGCTTTTTGAAAAATACCTCTTGATCAAGTAATCTATGAACCTTGGTTTACTGCACGCATTCGTTGCTAGTTATTTGACATTTCACGCAGTTGTTTCATATAAATAAATGGTGGAAACGTAAATGTGATTAGATTTATTGTTTCAAAACTTTGCTTAAATAATTAATTATTCAAGTTAATAACTTTTTTGTGATGGCTGTCAATAATACGAAGTATGAAAATTTTGAAAAGTTAGATATGATTGGCATATACTATCAGTGTAATTTTAATGCAGACCAAGCTGCAGAGGCATATTTTAATAGGTAGGTTGTGCGTTTAATACTTTAATAATGCTAGTATTTATAAAAACGCTAATAAAGCTACTTTATTGAAGATTCCCTGAACGAAGACATCCCAACAAGAATATATTCGCCAGATTAAAAGAACATCTATTAACTTATGGATCTTTTGAGAAGCCTAGGATCAAAAATTATGCAAAAATGAACCAACAAGACGACGAAATAACTGTTTTAGCAAGAGTTGAAGAAAATCCACAATTATTGTGTTTGAGATCTATAACCACATATTTTTCCATTGAAATGATGATTTCCGATATAAAAGCAAATATTGTCCTTTATTTCGCTGAAACTAAATCTATTGTACAAACCAGAAGAAAGTTTTTCAGGGAATTTAATAAAATACCACCAACTGCTAAGACACTAAGAAAATGGTTCATCAATTTCAAAAATAATGTATCGTGGTCACGTAAGAAACAAATTACAGGTAACAATAATGTTATTAATGATACAATAGCTATTTATGAGTTTATGACAAGATCTCCTAAGTCATCAATCGGAAAAGTCGCGTCACATTTTGATATAAGTCGATCTAAAGTGGATAGAATCTTACAAGCACTGAAACTTAAACCATATAAAATTCAGTTACGTCGAAAAATAAATCAAAGGGATTACGAAAAACGCCTTTTTATGTCTGAGATTTTATTAGATTTAATGAGAATTACTCCTGACCTCCAGTTAATGAAGCAAGTTTCCATCTAAATGGAACAGTCAATAGACACAACTGCAGGAGTTGGAGTGAAGAGAATCCACGTGAATTTGATGAAACTGTAAGAGACTCATCTAGAGTAAATGTTTGGTGTGCAGTAAGTAAAAACGAAATTTATGGGCCAGTCTTTTTTTGCTGAAAAAATAGTAAACGGTGCTAACTATACGGACATGTTGAGTTATTTTTTTATCCCCAAATAGACCAGAATGAAAATTAAATTTATTTCCAACAAGATGGAGCACCTGACCATTATTCGGTAATTGCTCGAGAATCTATATCTAATAAATTTGGTAGTAATTGGATTCGCAGGGGAGGTCCAATTGAATGGGCTCCAAACGGCAGATTTGACGGTACCAGATTTTTTATATGGGGTTTCTGGCTTATAATCCTGCACCCCAAAATATAGAAGATTTAAAAGCCAACATACGTCGCGCTTTTGAATCTATAACACCCCTTATGCTAGGAAAGGCATTTACGAATTTAGTAATGCGCTTACACAAATGTATTAGTGCAAACGGGGGTCATATAGAACATTTCTTAAAGTAAGATGTCTACGGGACAATTATTTTATCCACTAAATATGTTTTGTGATTATTTGTTAAATTGTCAAATAAAAGATCTTATACATTTAATTTTGTTTTCATGAACTGATTTTGCAGACTTATGCTATGAACAGCTCACTAAATTGTGACATTTATGATAAACATATTCCAGAGCCTACCTATTAAAAAATTACTGATAAATAATTGTTGACTACCGATTTTGCAGATCTCTACTTAAAAATTGATTGCTCAGTTAATTCTGCTTCGATTTTTAAAAACTTTATACCGACGGATAGCTGAAATAAATGGCTTTCGCCTTATCGCAAAATATACAGGGTGTTACATTTAAAAAGTCAACAAAAAAAATTTTAAAAACCACCATATTGTTTTTTTTGGCTAACCGGAAGTGAAGAAAACATTTAGATGAGTCCAATCAAAACTTGTATCATTGTGAAGCATTTCATTGAAAACCGCAAGTGTCTAACTTTATTCGTTTAAAGTTATAAGCCCTTGAAATAGGGGAAAATATAGTGGGACACCTTGTATAAAAACCATGAAATTTATACAATAAAACATCAAGTTTTCATGAAAATTACTTTTTTCTTCAAACGTCAGTAAACATAACATTTAGTGACCCAATATGAGATACTAAATTGTCGTTTTGTTGCTATTCTTGAGCGGCGCTCACCAGCGGCTGTTACAGTAAGGCACTGTATCGGCTGTAAAGTGACAAACTTCGAAAACGGTTACAGTTTCTCCTAATGTAAACGTTTTTAATTTACATTAGTGTTTTATTTTGTGAAATGGCACGTCTAAAGTTCACATTTAAAGCGCTTTCTAAGAAAAAGATTAGTTAAAGCAATCCTCTTAAAGATTTCATAATAGTTATTTAATGTCAAAGTACAGGTTATTTTGTATTTCCTTATCTAATTTTTACCTTCCAACCTACATTTATGTAGGTATAGAAGGTTTCACAGTCGACCTTTTTTTCACTATCGCTGAACCAACTTGTTAGCTCATTTCACAACCGTTAGCCAAGATCGGCCATAATGTCTGAATGGATGTGTGTGTTTTTCTTTTTTTCTTTATTGACCTTTATTAACGGCATGCTCCATTACATATTATATATGTAATACTACATGCAATAGCTCTTACATAATAAACAATTTTAAATATGAATATTTAAATTATATTATTAAATTAAACTATCAACTCAATATCATACTTTATGTTAAATTTAAATAACCATTTTCAATTATTCTAATATGTATTGTAATAAATAAATAAAGATATATTAATTATTAATAATATTAGTTCATTACTAATTGTGTTCAATGCTTTTTAAAAGTTAAATTTGAAGTAATGGTGTTAATTAATCTCAAATTATAATATGAAATAACAATATGATATTTAAATTAGTTATAAAATATCAAAATTAATTTTGTTTAAAAATTTTGAAAATAAATATAAAAAGTTGTGTCAAGTGTTTTATTGGCCAGACACCTTTTAACAATATATTGTAATGGATGCACGAGAAATTCAAATTTGGCGCTAAATTATATAATATTTTGTCAATTGAGAAATAATTGTTTGTTATGTAAATGTTTTCAAAATTGAGAAGAAAAGCTTGAGTTTGCTTCCCTAAATTGTGTACATAATTAATTAGGGAATATGTAATGAACGCGGCCGTTTGAAAAAGCATGGATGCTTTGGAGAGAAAGGGGACGCTGTCCCAGTGACCCTCAATTTTAGTAAGTGATAGTTGTTGGTTGATTGATTCCGCAACACGAATGACCATTTTATAGTCATGCGGCACTATAAATTGAAAAATTATAATAAAATTTAGTTAGTATTGTGAAAAGGAAACATAAATAATACGTTCCTTACTGCTTAAATAAAAAGTGAAAGAATAAAAGTGCAATTATTGTCAAGTTGGTGATAATAAAAAAGATTACGCCATAATTTAAAATCGCGTTAAAGGTGACATAATAATTTTAAATAACGCGTTTGCACGTCTCAGAAGCGGTCTTAAATGGTGTATAATACTGAATAATAACTATAAAAGACAGTAATTGATTCAATGTAATGAATCCATATATAAAGAACAATAACTCGAATTTGTTGATGTTCAAAAAGGAAGCGTTGCAGTTTGTGGTTCATTTTGCTGTTTGTTGTCGCAAACTTTTGTAGTTAAAACTATAGACAATTAAAGTGATCATTAAAGGACTGTTAATATATCCAGCAATGAATAACAAAATCGTTAAATTATTGGAAAGAAATGTGGAAACGTGTTATTCCACAACAAAGCTCCAAACAAGGTATTGGGAGAACAAAGGACATAAGGCGCCAGAAGGCAGCATCACCCATTTGAGGCCTCCGTGACCAGTCCAAAAACGCAGAACATGTCATCAGCCTTCAAGTGAGTGTCAGATTAGAAATATTTCTCTTTGTGTAAATAAAAAAAATGTTGTGTTTTATTTTCTTTGAATTTGAATATCGATTTTCAACGGAAAACATTCCCTTCAATTTGGATAGACAATTATTGTTATATGTTAACTGATAAGAGTACTAACCTTGTAATAAGATTGATTTTTATTTACGTATTGTAAACAAAGCATTGATGCATTTCGTTCGAATTTGGATTTAATTAAATAGGTATGTTAACGTTTGATTTATTTTTATTATTGACTATTACGAATATTAAGAAGCTTATACAAATACCAAAAGCTTTAATACAGAAGGAAACAAATTTAATATGTTTAGCAACTATTCATATTAAGTAAGTTCAATGGAATGCAACTTTGATAAATGATAACAATCATCATTTCTTATATTAATATAAGCAATTCTTGTGTTATTTGAGTTAGCTGGAGCATACTGATAAAGAAAGAAAAATGGAATTTGTTAAGTTCATTTATTCACACGGAAACCGGATAGCAATAAAAATATCATTCAACTCATGAATAATGTATTTACAGATTAAAACCATTTACAGTAAGTTAAAAAAAATGATTTTGCATCTCACAAAAACAATATAAATCTCTATTAAAGAATTTTGAAACTATAAACATCAAACAGAGAATACTGAATTTCAATTTTTGTAACGAGGGTAAGCAAACCAAAGAATTAGGTCCATGTTTACCATTACGAATGGCGCCCAACCCGGTATATATTGAAAACCACCACAGGACGTCACCCCCATAAAAGAGAACCATTACAATATTGTAAAATATGTAAAATGTAAATTATACAATCTAAACGTTTCGATAGCACTTACAGTTATCTTCGTCAGTAGTAATATCTATTAAAATTGTTAAAGATGTAAACAATTTTGTTAAAGTTGAAAAATTAAAACATAAACATCAGCCTGCTATTAATATTGCAGTTTGAGAAACGTATAAAGCCAACTATATAATTAAATTTTAGTAAAGAATAACTAGGTTATTTAAAGAAATTTTTAATTTTAATCTATCATAATTTGATGGAAAGAATTTTTTAGATTCTGAACCTTTTAAAGAATTTTGCCATAAATGTTACCATTTATCTAAGCTTAATTTTTGTATATCAGTAATTATTTTAGTTTTTGGAATTTTATCATTAATAATACAATTTTCATCCAAAAATTAGTGTTCCCTTTGCTAAAATGACTGCTAATTTGTTAAATCTAAATCCTATTTGTGCTTTTATCCATTTCAATTTTACATTGCGTTTATTATCTTCCATACATTTAATATGTCTAATTTGATCAATTATAATGTATATCAAAGTTTCTTATACAGTGTAATGTAATGGTTAATGGTAGACCCTCGTTTCGAGAACAATTTGTCGTAAAAATAACTGGGTCTAGGTAAAGTTTGAGGAAAATAGCATTTTAAGGGGAGTGTCTTTCTTGTCTCATCTCTAATTGACAGCCTCTTTTACGCTTGACTATGAAACTGAGAGATTCGACAAAAATAGTATCACTAGCTCTATATAAAATAATATAGGGTAGCTTCTCCAGAAATGGAGACTGTGGATACCCTTTCGCCAAAAAAAATCGATAAAGTTTAGTAGAAGTGGTAAAATTATATCATTTACTAATTAAAGTTGCATATACATCAAGTAGTGATAGTCCTAGGAGATTGGTGCATCTAACTTCATTGTGCTATCAACCGCATGGAGAAATGTCATGTGTGTTCAGAAATAACGGCTGATAAAGTGCACAGGCAAGTCAGGCGCAAATTGCGGAAATAGGCAGTAGTGCTCAGTGCATAAAGTTGTTGCTACCTGGTGATCACCTAGCAGTAAAGTAAGTGAATTAATTAGTGAATTTATGAGAAAATAGCAATCTTAACCCCGTTTTGGGTTTTGATCAGAATGTTCATTACTGAAACGCTAAATTGGTGGAACGTTAGTAATGGACACGTCATTTTCAGTGAACATGGGTAGTGTCCATTACTAAACACGTCATTTTCAGTAATGGACTTTCACTGAACATTATCTCAATACATATTTTATAATGCTACTTGATGGTTCTTTTTTATGTTTTTAGAAATGTCAAAAGAAAAAAAACCAAAAAAGCAAGGGTTTTTTTTTCATACGGTGATGCGAATTTACAGAATGCAATTAAAGGTGTTAGGGACAATGGTGTGTCCAAACAGAAAGCTTTACAACAGTTTGGAGTTCGTCGAGCTACCCTTATACGCAAACTATCTGGACAAGTTCCTCTTCAACGCAAAATGGGGCCCAAGACTGAATTATCACTTGAAGAAGAAGTATTGGTCAACTGGATACTTGAAATGGCTCGCAAAGGTTTTCCTGTGCACAACGGAAACTTCGCCATAACTGTTCAGAAAATGTTGAAGGAATCTGGCCGGAAGACAGTACTTCTCGAAGGATGGACTAGCTGGTCGTTCTTGGTTTGAAAACTTCCTTAAAAGGCATCCTTATAATTAATAATTTTTCCATATAAAAAGATACCGAAAGTCATTGTTGAGTCAGTAACTGGGGACTAGGCAGATCTGATTCTGGTTGTATGGACTCGGAAGTATTTTTTGAATATATTTCAAATCACTTCATACGTTATTTGAAAAACGAGAATATCCCCGACCTGTCATTTTTTTTTTGTGGATGGTCATAGGTCTCATATGACCAAACAAGTAAGCGAATTATGTGATGAACATGGGATAAAATGCTAATTACGTTATTTCGAAATGCAACCCACATAATTCAACTAGCCGATGTAGGTGTATGTAAACCTTTAAAATCTGGCTGGACATCTGCTATTCAGCTGTCTGAACTTAAAAATTAAAAAATTTCCCTAAAGAAGTAACGAGATTTTCGTTTGGCAAGATTTCGTGTAGTGTGTTTCAAATTTTAGCAACGCCAAAAACTATTCAAAATGAGTTCAGGAAGTGTGGGTTGTATCAATTTGGTAAGCGAAATGTCGATTACAGCAAATGCATTCCAAACAGAAATATTGCGTCAACCCAGAAAAGTGAAGGGCATAACTATGTGGTTCTTCCCAAGTTTGAGGAAGTAATTGGCAAAGACAAAATTATTGATTTCCGCAAAATATTCTTTTACAAGAGAGAGTGGACTGGAAACATTGAATCTTCAAATCTATATAAAGCTTGGGTTCAATTAAAGGGAAAGTGTAATGAAATTCACCAAAAACAGTGGAAGAAAATGAAGAACCACTCAAACCAGAGAGCAACAATATATACAATACCCCTATTTTATACAGCAAGATTCAGAAGAGGGAATTTCAGAAGTTAATGAAGAAGTCGCTGTCGAAAATCGCCCTTCTTGCTCGTGGCAATCACCAAGGACGAAAAATATTATGTTTACGGGATATAAAGTCACATCGCCATTCAAGAAGTGTTTGATTTTCCCGATAACACCTGAAAAAAAAGTCCAAAACATAAAAGGACGATATTTCCCGCGGTGGTTTCAAGTGGAAAATACAGAGGGTTTTACGACATGCAGCAGTTAAAGAAGGTCAAACTACCTACAAGGAAACGCAAACTTCAACCTAAGACACATGATATCACGAGCTCATTTGAATACAGTATGAAAATGACGTGGATTTGTCAGAACCGGAAAATCTTGATCTCCGAGTGGGAAAATATGTTATCATAAAATATGGCGATCAGCATTATCCTGGCAAGTGTGTGTGCGTTTGGTGACAATTTCATTTTATAATTTGAAATCATATAATTACAGGAATACTATTAAAAGTTAATGACGAAGGAGCTGAAATTAAGTCGATGGGCAAGTGTGGGCTCGACTGGAAGTGTGAAAGGTGATATTATCTATTATTTTAATGATCGCCAACATTCAAGAGCCTCGTGCCAAAAATAGAAGAGGGCAGTTTCATGTCCCTGAGATGGTTAAATATGAACAAAAGTAATCGCTGCATATGGTGTCCATTACTGATTCATACCATGTCCATTACCTATGCATGTGTGTCCATTACTGGTACAGATGCACAATTCAATACGACAGAAATGTGAGCACTATATATTTTCATTGTTTCTAATCGTTGTGTTGGTGAATTTTAGAATCAAATAGCGATTTATCCAATAAAAATTGATCAACCACGGACCCCAATAGACCTTTCAAAGTTGCATATTTCTACCGAGTGTCCATTACTGGACACTCTTCAAACGTCAAAATATTAGGTCATTGTTCCACTAAGTAGTAGGCGCCAAAGTTTGACATTTTCTCGAGCAGATTTTACTTCTCCTTTTCTTGTCTCCGGAGGGAAAGGTGTTGTTATGGAAACACAATAATTTAATTTTGGTTTGAAAAAATTATAATTACTTTTCAGACCAATTCGTTAATGTAATATTAAATGTACAATTGCTAAGTGTTGCATTTTGAAAATTGATGCCATGCAGCGATGAAGTAGACTCTGTTAAAGTATTTACTGATGGTATAACTGTCGATTTGGGCAATGACGATGCTATTAGATTTCCTGCGTCTGTTTCCGTTACCACAGTTTCGTTTAAATTTAATAATCGTGCAGCATTCTCTTTTTTGTTGCAAATAGACTCTTCTATGTATCCTTCCGCCACGGAACCCTCGTGGGTCTTCTACGAGTCCATACTTCCTCTACTATCGATCAGTGATGTAGCCGAAGTACGCCTTAAACAGTGACCCGTATATTATTGAATATTGCTTAATTTTAGAAATTGGGCGACTTTTCCGGGCACAGCACTGACCGTATGAATTCTAATAACATTCCTATAGCACTTCCCATTTTTATATTCCAAAAAAAATCTTCTCTCGTGTGTATCTCTGTCTTATTGAAAGTGTACTTGTGGTAAATTTTGATGAACTCCGTTGGTTGTAAACGACTGCACTTTTCTCGTTTTGATATCGGGAATTTTTATTAGGATTACATTCCCCATATCTTTAATGTCATCTTTATTCGTTTTCATCATCTCGTCGCATCTGCATGTACCGATTATTCCGATTAATAAAACAATCTGATTACATCATATTACATTGGGAGAGCACAAAATTAAAACTGATTTAAATTTACCTTTATTCTTAAATATACTTCATCTCGTGCGTTCATTAAAAAACCTTCAAACTGTTCTTTAGTAAATATTCCTGACTTTTGTAGAATATCCTACAATTGCCTTTTTCCGAAAACACCGTAATTTTAAATATTGACTCATATTTATTCTATGCTTAATTAATTCGGATTTGATCATGGAATAACGGGACCACATTGTCGAAGATTTCAATTTCTTATCTACTTGTTTCTGGTGAAAATACGCATGAAATGAATTTTCTGAATAATTCTTCGTGCGGCGGCTAAACTCAAGAGCGCCATGAAAAGTAATACTCCTCCTCCACGCGAAATAATCTACTATTAATAGTAGGCAATAATGACTTGAAAACTTTGAAAAATATACTCTTCTACAATTCATATACAACGTAGGCATTTATGTTGCATTTGACAATGCAAAATGTCGCTCTAAATCGTCAAAACTAAAAAAAAATTGATGTGGCTAACATCGCTTTGTTATGCACCTTAACTTAACCTTCACACCATTCCATTGCGGGGTAGGCACAACATTCCCTCCTTCTTATTTATTTTTCATTCACAATTTTTCTCCATTCTTTCGTGTCTCCGCATACCTACCTAGCTTCCGCAAGATTCATACATTGTCTGTGACATTCCCATTTATTTTTAAAACTCCTTACCTTTATTTCCTTTATCATACATTATACTGCATTCAGCCAAGTTTTACGCGGCCTACAAGGCCCGGCCTTTTCTCTAAGCTTACCCACATATATTTGTTTCGTTAATCTTGGGTTGTTCATTCTCTCAATGTGACTAAACCAATGTAATGCACTACTTTTATATCTACCTGTCATCGTCTTTTCCTCACCACACTCCGTCATTATGCATTCATTTTTTATCTTGTCCCTTCTCGTTTTACGACATGCGCTTCTCAGGAATCTCATAACCACGGCATTTATTTTTCTTTCGTGCTTTTTCTGACATACCCATGTCTCACTTCCATACAGTACTGACGGGACGAACACGCCATTATAGATTGCTCGTCTCGTAGCTAGGCTCATGCTTTCATTTCTCATTATTATCCACATACTTCCAATCACTTTCCTTCCAGCATTGACCCTTCGTCCAATCTCGCCCTTCATTGCACCATCCGCAGTAAACATTCTACCGAGACATACCAGCTCGTCCACTTGCTCCACAATTTCATCTTGCAGAGTAAATACTTTACTCTCCGTTCCACCTTCCCGATTGAACACAATCTTAGTTTTGTTCACGTTTACCTTTAGGTCCATGCTTTCACAGACAGTATCAAACTTCCTCAGAGCGGTTTGCAGCTCATCCGCACTGTCACTTAATAAGACTGTGTCATCTGCATGCACCAGAAGTCGTACAGTTACGTCACCAACCATTACACCATGTGTATCGGTACATGCTATCTAACACATTTATCCATGTATACATTGAACAACCACGGTGACATCACACAGCCTTGTCGCAATTCTTGCTCAATATTAAAGTATTCACTCACACCTCCTCTCACTCTAACACATGCCCGACTACCCTTGTATACTTCCCTTATTCTATTTATTAGACCTTTATTTACGCCATATTCATTTAATATTTCCCACAGCTTCTACCCTATTCACTCTGTCATATGCTTTCTCCAGATCTACAAATGCACAGTGCAACTTCCTTTTTATCCTTAAACACTTTTCAATCGCCTGCTGGACAGCAACCATCTGATCGACACATCCTCTCCCTGGCATGTAGTTTCTCGTACTCTATCAATCAATATTCTTCCAAATACTTTACCAGGCACGCTGAGCAAACTTATTCCTCTATAGTTCCTGCAATCACTCTTGTTCCCGTTACCCTTCTATAGTGGTACAATGACCGTGCTCTTCCAATCCCTCGACACTTTTCCACACAAGGCATACATTGAATAATTCACACAATCTTCGTATAAGCTTTGCACCACCATACTTTAGCATTTCACCAGTGATTTCATCTACGCCTGATTCCTTGTCGTTTTTCAAACTTCGGTTACTAGCCAAATCGTGCCCTGGACGATGTAGCATTGCCTACTAACGGTATCGTCCTACTACTAGACAGTTATTTGTCTACTGCCACGACATGTAAGGAAGTAAAAAGTAGAAATATAGACAGAGTCAAGAAAGATATAACAGTATAGCGTATACTTACTGTATGAATCTCAAAATGTACATATATACATGTACATTTTTTCTTACACACTCTTCAATCACACCACGTTTCAACCATATTGCTCCCTACGCGATTCCTGGCTCCGCGCCACTCACCGGACTTGCTGTTATTTACTAGCGACAAAATGATTCAATTATTTATTTTCTTTTTTTTTGGCTTTCCGAGTTATAGTTATTTCTTTGCCATTTAATATTTATTTATCAAATCTGTTTTATTATTGCCGCGAACCGTGACAACTTAAACGTTTCCATCCTTCCATTCTTAATTAATCACAATTAAGATGAAACGTAGTAACAAAGGTAAAAGTTCGCTTACATTTTGAATTTGCAGTCAAGGAAAAAAAAAGTATAAGACAATATGCAACAGAATGTTATAATTAAACTTAAAATCACACATAGTACCAAAAATAAAAGTTGGATTAACCTTCAAATTTAAACAAAGAAAAAATATATATAATTAGTTCTCTATGATTGTTTGCCTGTTTGAGTTCAATCCTTAGACAAAATGTTTACGTTTGCTTTATAATTTTACGAGTTTTAACAATCACATGGGTTTAAAAGAGCCGTATTTTTCATAAATATTCAATACTGTAGCAATCCTGAATGTTATTTCGCGCCTATTTCAACTAAAGAGCCTTTTACTGGTCAGATTATTATTATCTTTGTTTATTATTAATATTCAAACCGCTGGGTATAAAAACCTGTTTAAACGCTTACCCTTATTTTATTGATTTAAAAGTTGCCATTTAACATGTATTTGTTTCGCTAACTGAAAGCAACGAAATAAAGCTAATTATTTAACTTAAGAAGTACAATAATGTTTTGTTTAAATTTTTATTAAGAAAATTTACAATTTACCCGAAGAACTTGAAACAACTAGATGTCATCAATAAGGCTAGGTGATGACAAATGTCAAGGATTAATTAATTAATGTTATAATTACACATAGTACCAAAAATAAAAGTTGGATCAACCTTCAGATTTAAACAAAGAAAAAATATTTTATTAGTTCTGTATGATTCATTGTTATTGCAAAAATGTTTACCTGTTTGAGTTCAATCCTTAGACAAAAGGTTTGAGTTTGCTTTATAATTTTACGAGTTTTAACGATCACATGGGTTTAAAAGAGCCGTATTTTTCGTAATTACTGTAGCAACCCTAAATGTTATTTCGCGGCTACTTCAACTAACGAACCTTTTACTGGTTAGATTATTATTATCTTTGTTTATTATTAATATTCAAACCGCTGCGTATAAAAATTTGTTCAACGCTTACCCTTATTTGATTGATTTAGAAGTTGCCATTTAACATGTATTTGTTTCGCTAACTAAAAGCAACGAAATAAAGCTAATTATTTAACTTAAAAAGTACAATAATGTTTTATGTTTAGATTTTTATTAAAAAAATTTACAATTTACCCGAAGATGTTGAAACAACTAGATGTCATCAATAAGGCTAGGTGACGACAAATGTCAAGGTCAAATTCCACAATCCTAAAAACAGCGCATGTACCAAGTTAATTAATTTTCCACGAATCCAAACGAGGACATGATCATCTGCATATCAAAAGATCAATTAGACCGCCAGTTCAAAAGTGAATGTAAGTAAAAAATGAGGGTTAGTTTTAATAATTGGTGTGGGTTTGTCTCAAAACACCAACACTGGACTGCTTTAAAGCTAATCTACTTTTTCAGTAATACTCGCTATAAAAAACAAAAACACTGTTATGCACCTGCGGGTAATATGTCGTTAGCAAATGCATAGGAAAAAGAATCAGTCGCAGAACGGCTATTTCTAACCTATTCATACCTCCTCCTCCTCATATTAAATGTACAAAAAAAGTAAGTCTTACATCCAAGCAATTTAAAAATTAAAAAAGTACCTAAATGCTTGATAATTATATGATTGCGACTATTATGTAAACCTAATCGACAGGATTTTATCTTTTCTTATAATTTAATAACTTTAATTAATTAGATTAATACCCAATGCTGTTTAAATTATGCAATAAAATGAAGTATAAATTACATATTAACGTAAATGACGATTATTTATCATTTGTCAAATATGAATAGGTACCATTATATACAAATACTATTTTAATTTAATGTTGTATATGCGCACATCAGATAGTTTAATTTATTAAATTATTTTTTAAATCTTATTTAGCTTCATATGGAAAAAGAAGTGATGATCCAACTTATACTCGAAATGGGATATATTGAAAAAATACTAAAACATTCAAAACCTTCCGTAAGTACTGTTATACATAAACTTAAATGCTATGTTTCGATCTAAAGGTCACCGTTAGGCGTCTACAAAAAAATTAAAAGCTTTAATAAAAATAGGTAAAAGGTAAAAAAACTAAAATTAAAAGTAAATTAATTGAAATTAACGCAGTAAGAAAAAGTTAAATATTAATTAAGTAATAGAAATAAATTAAATTATGAAAAGTAAAACAAGTGGTCGATCCATAGTGAAGGTTAGAGTAACGCTAAGCAATAAGAAAAAAACGTGGGAAAGAGGTCGTACAGCAACACGGTAACATTCTGCAAAATTGGCCTATGTAAAAGCATTAAAATTCTTACACATTAGTTTATGAACCCCTGATTTATCAAGGGAGTCGATGTTATCTTTAATATGAACGAAACGAAATTTAAGATTATTTTTGGAGGACAAAGATATATTGATGTTATGTGATTAGAAACATGCAAGAGGCTAAGCCTATATATGGGAGAGGAAAATATTATTATTGAAATTAAAAAAAATTGTTCAGACCTAATTTTGAGACTATGGGCTAAGAAACTGCATCAAGTAAAGTACAATTAACAAGAAAGTTGATGATATTGAAGCACTCCTCGAACGAAGAAATACTGGGAAGGAAATTAACAATATCAAAGGAAACAAGTTTCTAATTATCCTTAAGTTCACGCACACGCACGCGCACGCACACGCACACGCACGCGCACACGCACACGCACACATTAACACAGTCACACACACTCACACTCACACACAAACACTACAGGTGTTTCTAAATTCATGCGACAAAATTCAGGAGATGATTGCTCGCATGAAAGTAAGATGGGTCTTTCCTATAACAAAATTTACTCAGCCCACCCCTTTCCAAGATATCACCCTTAAAAGGTGGTGACTAAAATTGAGTTTTTATTTTGTTTCTAAAATTTCAGTAAAACTAGAAACTTGAAATTCTGTAATTTTCGTGCAGTCGCAATGGACTAACCACGGGTATTTTTTCAATATTCCTGTTACATTATACGGGGGTGAAATTAGCAACCCTTACTTTATTTCATATCAAAACTTTTTTTCGAGATGAAGCTTTATTAAATAAAATTATAACTTAAAATCCTTGTTATTTAAAAAATAATTTATTTTTAAATTTTTTTCCCAAAACCAATAGCTGCAGAGACAAAAATAAACCACATAATTTATAATTTTTTTATTAAAAACAGAAAACAGTAAAGATGTAAAATGTAATACGATTCATAATAAATGCTGGAAATGACCACCTTTAACCAAAATACATGAATGTAGCCTACGTGTAATGGATTGCCGTACACGTTCAGAGATTTGAGGTGTATTTCTTATGGTGCCACACGCTATTTCAAATCGTTGATATCAACTATGGGTATCGTGTAGACTAATGATTTAAGGTAACCCCATCAACAGAAATCACAAGGATTTAACTCTGGAGATCGAGGAGGCCAATGTTGGGGCCCTCCTCGACCAATCCAACGGTTGGGATATGTTGCATATGAATGTTGCCTAGCAGTCCAACTGAAGTGTACTGGAGCACCATCATGCATCAACCACAAATTTGGCTGATATTGAGTGCGATATCTTTAAGTAGTTCAGGGAGATCATTTTCGAAAAAACTGGTGTAAGAAATTCCATTTAATGGCTGAGGCAGAAAATGTGGCCCAATTAAGTTATCCCCTACAATACCAATCCATACGTTCACTGAAAAAACATTTTGAAAATAGTGCTCTGTAATCTGATGGGGATTCTCGTCTGCCCGTACGTGATTATTATGAAAATTTATAATAGATACTTTTGAAAAATGTGCCTCGTCCGTAAACAATACATTATTTAAAAATTGAGGATTTTGTCGCATTTCGTGTGTTAACCATTCACAAAATCTAACTCGTTGAGGAAAATCTCTAGGTAAAAGAGCTTGAACCCGTTGGATGTTAAGGATATAACTACTGTTTAAAACTCGCCACACAGATGAATGGCTGATATTTAGGGTGTTGGCAATTTTTCTAGTACTTGTTTCCGGGTGTACATCAATTTCATCTAAAATTGCTTGTTCTAGCATTACATTTCTAACTGTCCGGAAACGACCAGTGTTCGTTGAATTTCTTTTTAACATTCCAGTTTCGGATAAGCGGTTGTGAATACGTGCAAATGCGGAATGATGAGGCGTAATTCGTTGCGGATATTTTTCAGCATGAAGACGTCTAGCTTGTCGAGAATTACCATTTGCCATACCACATACAAAATGCATGTCGGCCATTTCAACGTTTGTATACATGTTATTAAATAAACAATACACAGATAACGCAAAAATAACAACCTACAAACTTATAATTAAACTTCGATTACTAACTATCAACAACAGTGTTTGACATCAGCCTACTACAATTTGAATAAACATTATAAAACAAGATAAATGAATTGTCAATGGCAGCCTACTATTCTAAAGCTTTGTAATTAAAAACAATGTAGAGCTGGTCATTTCCAGCATTTATTAAGAACCGTATTACATTTTACGTCTTTACTGTTTTCCACTCAATTTAATAAAAAAATTATAAATTATGGTGTTTATTTTTATCTCTGCAGCTATTGGTTTTGGAAAAATAATTTAAGAATAAAAATTTTTTTAAATAACAAAGATTTTAAGTTATAATTTTATTTCATAAAACTTCATCTCGAAAAAAAGTTTTGATTGAAATTTTAGAAACAAAATAAAAACTCAATTTTAGTCACCACTTTTAAGGGTGATATCTCCGAAAGGGGTGGGTTGAGTAAATTTTATTATAGGAAAGACCCATCTTACTTTCATGCGAGCAATCACCTCCTGAATTTTGTCGCATGAATTTAGAAACACCCTGTATGTAGTATATGTATATATATATATATATATATATATATATATATATATATATATATATATATACGCACCACACGCACAAAGCACACACAAAAACACAAACACCAGACACAACACACATTAATTTCTGCTCATTTATTTATTTTAAAGTAATTTGTGTGTGTGTGTTGTTTGCTACGGTGCGCACGTGTATGCGCGTGGTGTTATGTGTTGTGCGTGGTGCGTTGCGTGGTGTGTGTGTGTGTGTGGTGTGTTTGTGTGTTATGTCTGTGCCTGTGCGCCTGTTGTGTTGGTTTTTATGTCTGTGGTGTGGTCGTGCGCACGTGTTGCGTGCGTGTACGTATTTGTTGACTGCGTGCGTACGTTGAAGTGCAGTTTGTTGCGTTGTGTGGTGCGCGCGTGTGTGCTTGGTGCTTACGTGCGTGGATGCGTGTGCGCGTGTGTGCGTGAGTACGTGTGGGTGTCGATGTGCGTGTTCGTGCGTGGGCGTGTGTGTGTATGGATGTATGTTAGTATCCACGATAACTCCAGAACGAAATTAACTACGTACTTAACCTTTTTTCATTTGGCTTAGAACTGATTAGATTTTCGTAGAAATCCAGCGGCGGACAGATGGGTTAATAGGGGAAGTTTTTGGTTTTATTAAATATTTCTAAAACAACTGCATATTTCAAAGGTATAAAAATACCTTACAAATATCTATTAATTATGTTCTGACATTTTTTGATACGACGCTAATTTAGCGGTAAAGAATTCCTAAAGTAATTAAAAAAATAGTTTTAATTTTTTCATTGCCCGTGTAACGATTAATTTTATCAGAAAAAATGTAGACGTATTTGTTAAAGAAAATTTAATTTTACATAATTTTTCTTTATAGTTTTTTTAATATAACGCAAGGTAAGTCAAAAAATTAATTAAATATGAATGAAAATGGTTATACTGCATATCTTATAGAAGCCGGCGGCTTTGAAAATTTTTTTAAGCTAACGAGTATAGGTATATTAATATAGATCTGACATGAAGTTTTAAATGACATTCTGACCGATTATTTTCTTTGCGTTTACAACGTTGCCTGTTTTCGTTATGAAGGTATAAAGAAGAGGGGCATAGTTACCCTAAATATTTCTTTTAATTTTTTAAGTTAGCGTCTAGATGTCTACTAAACGTCTGTTTGACATAGGTTATTGTTTCTGTTTTTACAATGTTGCATATTTTCGTAATTAACATTATAAAAGAGGTTGCATAATTATCCTAAAAAAATGTTATTAAAGTTATTTCATTTCTTTTAATTCCTATTTTGTAGATTGGAAGGTCGTGTGGTGTTCCACACCAGATATTTATTATTCTACTCCTAGAACAAATGTTTTGCAAAAATCGCTGATATTTACAATGCGCCGCAATTACAACAGTATGTCTCATAGAGTAGATGTATTTAACTGTACCCTAAGGTCCTATAAAGAAACAGAAACATATATTATCTGTAGTAAATAAGTGAACAATTTTGAAAATATAAGATTTGTAGGGTTTTTTTCATAAACACAAATGGGTGCCCAAAGAGATCAGTATCTATGCTACAGATCCTGTCATAAAAGCTCTTCCGTTATTGGCGGTCACGATAGAAAAGGGTGTTTTTCTATGGTCACATTCATTATGTATTTGAACATTTTGAACTTCTGTTGACAGAGTTTATTTACTTTAGTCAGTTTTTGTTAATTTTAGTATTTTAATTGCAAAATTCCTTTACACGATATATGATACACAGTACATAAGTACAATAACTACAGTGATTTTAATTTCATTAGAAATATATTCTTGTATTTTACTGGTTAAAATTATTAGGTTAAATTGTGTTGTTGTTTGGTGGTTAAAACTTAAATAAATATTTCTTCGAAAATAGCTGAAGACTTAAAAGAAGGCGGTGTAAAAAAAGAAAGTAATTTAAGAGTGAGAAATGGATTGAAGAGAGTACGTGCGTGTGTGCGTGCATGAGTAAGTGAGTGAGCGAGCAATTGAGTGAGTTAGTGAGTGAATGATTGAGTGCGTACGTGTGTGAACTTAAGGATAATTAGAGACTTGTTTCCTTTGATATTGATCATTTCTTTCCCAGTTAGTCCCTTCGGGGAGTGCTTCAGTATCTACTATCTTGTTAATTGTATTTGACTTGATTTTAAGTGCAGTTTTTTAGCCCATAGGCCCAAAATTAGTTCTGAACAATTTTTTTAAATTTCAATACTAAAGGTACTTTCCACTCCCTTATATAGGCTTAGCCTGTTACATGTTTCTAAGTTTGTTTAACCCATTAACGGACATGCGGATAAAGTTAAAAAAAATTCTAGGAATATGTTTGATAACACACTGGGCTGCGTACGCACCTTTGGCCGAAAACAAAAAAATCTAATTTTTGACAAGAAAAATATGTAACATAAATATAAATTAAAATCAATTGCCGCATGTATGAAGGATTAACACTTGAGAACGTTGGCTGATTTTTTTTGTTGTATAAATGAAAATTTTAGGAAAATTCTACGGGAAAGACAGACATTTAGGCGGTATTTTTTGAAAATGTGACATTCCTTTTGATTGTTCTGCTGTCACATGTTTTCATAACAACCAATTGAGTATTCAATTGAATTGAAAGCGATATATCAGTATGTTATCGGTGGTGATCGTATGTTTGGTGCATTAAAAATAAAATTCATCAATTGTGTCTGTATGTGTGTTTTGTGAAAAATGTGCTCAAAGATTTAAAGAGAGTAGAGAAGAATATTGTAAAAGAAACGGGTACGCGAGGGAAGAAGCAGATAGATTAAGGGAAGAGGTAGTAAGGGCAAGAAAGGGCATAATAAGAAGAGATAGAGACGTACAAAACCAAGAGAGATGTTCAAAAATAAAAGAATCTAAATTCAATGTAAATTATAGAAAGATTAAAGTAGAAGGGATTCCAGAATATCTGAGAGGAGAAAGGAAGAAAGGAAAGAAAAAAAAAGTGATAGCGATGTTCAGATGCGGTAATAAAGGGTTGGGAAACAAGTATTGGAGGAAAGAGGAAGAAAGGATGTGTAGATTATGCGGGGAAGGGATGGAGAACATAAGACATGCGATAAGAGTGTAGAGAGGATGACAGGGGTGTAGAAGAAATACTTGCAAGGGTAAGGTGCAATTAAATCATAAGAAAGTGGCTGATAACCTACCCACAAATTTGATTGACTACGTTACAAGCTACAGCATCCTTTCCTTGGCTTACACGTTCATCTATACATCTCTCTGCATTTAAAAACAATAAGAACGGGTTAGTTTAACAGTAACAATGGAATTCGAGGTGGTTTTAATGTCAACTGGACCCGTGTCTGTAAAGTCGGGTATCCTTTATAACAATTCACTGAGGTTTATCGTGTCACGTTTGTCCACGCATATATTCTCTATACGGGCGAAAATATTAGAAAACAGTCAGCAATGCAAACCCATACACGCAATGAGGGAGGAGGCACTGCACTGTCTGACGCGGATTCCTTTTACTGTAACAGATTTCAAATGAATAAGCGTGCTTTGGAAATGGCTTATTGGTAACTAAATCACTACCCTTCGTTATCAAATCGCAATGCTGTGCAATTTCATATCTCGTGGTAATTACACAGCAACTTCTTGCAAGGGAATGGTTTATTAATAGGTTACGTAAGCTTGATGAATTGCTTGCTGCGATCTTTAAGCTACATTCAAATACCTACTTACGTTTGAATATAATCCTTTAACCACCTAATCACAAACAACGGATTGAGATAATCGGTTTAAACATGATTCGGTAGCAATTATCGAGAGATGTGTTGTTTAACCGTCCAGTGGGCGCGTGGATTACAATTGTATTTTTTATTAGTATGGATAATTTAAGTTTTTCCAATACAGAGTGCTTGTTTTGTAATGTTTTCACAACAAATCTACACGTGTAAATTATTTTCAGTGAATTATTTGTACGTCATAATATTAGTTAATACAAAAGACAAGACCCCAAAGTATTAATGATGAACTATCCTTATTACTGCTTTATTTTTGTAATTGTTTTATATTAGTTTTTTTCTTTTAATTATGCACCGTTGAATATTGATAAGAGTAAAATTAAAAGATAAGTTAATTTTAAATAGAATTTTTTTGTTTAAAGTTAAAACTTATCAATACTTTAAACAATTAATATAAATACAAGTTTTTTTGTTATTCGAAATTAAACTTGATAAGTAGTAATACAGTTTGTATTCAAACGTGTTAAATGAAAATTGCATTCAAAACCTTTTATATTAATATTAGAAATGATAAGAAACCAAATTAGATAGACTTTAAAATGATCAATCTAATTAAAGAGTTTTAAATTAAATATACAAGTGATAATTAACACCGTCCTTATAAATTAGTTAATTTACTTAGTGAAAATTACATTGTTAAATAACAGTTTCGATATAAAAACGTTAAATCTGAAATATTTCTATAATTAACTACAAAGAATTAAAAGCTCAAGCTTACTGATGAGTGTGAGGTAAAGAGTAGTTTAACAATTGATTAATCTAATTAAACTTAATAAAGACTCGCTCTGTAATTAAGTTCGAAACCTAGTTAATTTGTTTCGATAAGTAGCAAGGAAATTACTTGATTGATTATACTGTAATCAGTGAAATTTGAATAATTCATGTTCATATGATTAAGAATCATTCATTTTCATCCATCAATGGTGACGGAATTTTGTTTGTCAAGGGGACCTGTGATCTTTGCCAACTACCGTATCCGCCGTCCGCCTGTATTAGTTGAGTTTTAGGTACATTTTCTACCATCAGGATTAGGTACTGAATTTGATCTTCCACTGGGAGACCCAACGCACCCGTTTTGGAAGCCGCAGTTGTTCAGAAGTGGACCCAAAGATCGCCTGAATGATAGATTATCTTTGGGTGATGCCCGTATCCGTTTTCTAACCCCTGGAACGAAGAACCCGTCATCCGTATACCGGCTAGGAGTTAACACCGACATAAAATAAAATACTTTAACTTATAAGTAAAATTAATAAATATATTTCCAAACGAGTCTTTTTTTTATTTTCGTTGGAATTACCCACCACCAAAATTGTATTTAATAGTGTTCGTTTTAGATTATTTTTTGTTTTATATATAAAATTTTACAGTTTTATTCGTAAAAGCCTTAACCATTTTTAAAATTAAAATAACGGCTGGATTACAGTTGTAATAGGAAACGTGTGGCGGTCTATTATTAAACGTGCATCGCGGATTAAAACTCGAACCATAATTAAAATACTTTTGTTTGAATCAAAAAACGATCCGACTGAATCTAAACTCTTAACTGCAACTAACTATTTTTCTCTAAAATCCACCCCCGCCTTTAAAAGTTATAAAAAAGTAAACAAGAAATATTACGTGGGAATATTTTCATTTTTTGTTATTAACAGAAGTATTAATTTCTAAAATATGCACTCGTCCGTAGCAAACCCTATATGTAGATCTCAAATTTCAAAGTAACAAACAAAGACGTCTTTTGAATTGCGGTATGTTTCAATGTAATTAATTATTAACCGGCAACGTTTTCACCCAAAAATGTGTGTACAGAAATTTTCAACGATTTGTCACAATTTTTCGATAAAGGTAGTTCGAGAGAATACCTGTTTTCTACCCCAACATGTGTTTCTGTTTCTTTTCAACCTTTAGTCAAATATCAGTTACATAAAATAGGTAAAATAAAATAACCCGAAAACATTATCAAATTACGACTTATTACTAAGATATTAAAATCCATTAATTATCTTTTCTTTCGTGGTAACAATTGCGATTTGAATTTTTTTTTATTAGAATAATAAAATTTTCTCCGTGCGCTACCTATATTATGGAACAGATCGCAAAGGTAATTTTAAAATTCATCTTAAAAAACACTCTTCAAGTTATGAATTCTAATGTGACCAATGTAATTATGGAACACATCACAAATATCTTTTAAAAATTCATCTTAAAGAACACTCTTGGAGTACTGAATTCAAATGTGACCAATGTGATTACACAGGCCTGCAAATTGACACTTTTTTTTTTCACCGTAATGGGTGAATCGTGTGTATTTTGGTGCGCTGAGTCAAATATGACCTCAGTTTTTCCATCACGTAGATTTTCAAAATGAAAAAAGTTATGTAAAACCCGCAGTACTATAGGTAAAATGCATTTTGAAATAAAAATATATATTACTAGTGGTTTATTTACATTTTAAATACAATTTGATAAAAATAATATGTATATACAATAAGGACTTATAATATCTTTATAATATCACATCTTTTTTCCTCAAACCGTTTTGAGCTTTTCCGTTTTGTGGATGTTTGGAAGTTCTCTATGAAGCATCCAACAGTAGTCTATCATATTCATCCCATCGTCCTTGGTACCTCCGTTCCATTTCCTTCATGTCTTGGTGGAACCTCTCGCCCTGCTTTCACTGGCACCAAGGTTTGCTAAATAACTCAAATGGGAGTTCAAAAGTGAAGTTTCAAGCTCATGGAGCACCCAAGGTTTTAAAACATTTCAACATTTTATTTACAATTTCTTCATAATCCGGGTCCTTATTGTTCAAAAACTTAGTCACAATTCTTTAAATGATATCCACGCCTCTTTCTCAGCTTTTAGAAACAAATTTCATAGCCATTGTTGTCCAAGCACCATAGAGATGACTTTGAGATCACCACAGATAGGCCATCCAAAATTATTTTAAAAACTATTTTGGAAAATATAAAACTATGAAGCCGAATAGGAAAAACAACTTTTTCGGCATATTCATAAATATACCCTTAAGGTAGGCAATCCCAGAAAATGCATTTTGAAAATCTTAATGCTAAAAACTGATGGCATTTCCGAACTCAGCGCACCAAAATACATAAGAATCGCCCATTATTTTAAAGAAAAAAATTTGGTCGCAGACCTGTGTTATGCAACAAACCGTAAAAGTAATTTAACAGTTCAACTTAAAATGCATGCTTCAAGTTATGAATTTAAATGTGACCATTCTCATTATTCAACTCACGCAAATATAGTTTAAAAAATCATCTTAAAAAATATTCTGCAAGTTATAAATACAAATGCCTTTAATGTGATTATTGTAAAGCTAATTTAACATTTCATCTTGGAACACTGTTCAAGGTATGAATTCAAATGTGATTATCAGATTATGCAACACATCACAAAAAATGTTTAACAATCCATCTTACAATACAAATGCTATACATGTGTTTATTATGCAACACAGAACTATTTTTGTTTCGATGTTAAACAAGAACATTTAATTATAATTTATTGAAATTACACACGAATGCCAATCATGGGGTTTCAAACAACCATGTTTAAAAACTGTGCTTAATTCTTATTTTCGTTCTTAATTGCGATTACTATTTATATATATATATATATATATATATATATATATATATATATATGATCATTCTGTTTAAAGAACTTTGCAGATAATTCAAAACCTTTAAAACAGGTATTTGGAACAGCTTCTGCTGAGCGAAAACGGATTTAAATGTATGTGTATGAAGAAATGATTTTAAATGCATAGATGATGATAAAACAATGTATACTTTATGTGTATAAAAACCATGAAATTAAATAGAAACTATAAAATAAACTTATTATTAATTTTATTAAATACATATATAAAAAGTTTACCTCGAGTAGGATTAGAACCTACGACCTGTACTTTGCTAGAGTTCTATATACATAAAGACAAAATTTACATCGATTGGGGCTTGAACCTTGGTGGCGCAGTTGGTTAGCGCGGTACTCTAGCAAAGTACGGGTCGTAGGTTCAAATCCTACTCGAGGTAAACTTTTTATATACGTATTTAATAAAATTAATAATAATTTTTAATTACATATTTAACTTTGAACTTATTCGTTCATAACAAGAACTTTTAATAATATAAAATAAACTGTCAAATTCGGAATATGACCCGATTTTTATCAAATTTTTCACACGGCCCGAGTTCGACGAGATAAGAAACGTACCGAGTATCGTTTCGACGGGAACACTCGCATTCGGCTGCCGCGCCTCCCCCCCTCCCCTTTCGAGATTACCTCGGTCCCGTTTGCGAGGGATCTAAATAAAAATTCGCCGACGGCCCGACGTGAGGGTCGGGAGTTCGCGACCGACGGCGAAGAAGTGGGGAGGGATTAGGGCGTCGTGACGTATAGTCGAAACTACCGTCGTACCACCACGAGGGGATGGAACACACACCTATGATGCTGGAGGGGTGTTTTTTTTTGTCCACGCGCACCGATCCGATTCTGAGTAAATTCGACTTCGCGCATCTCTTAATAACTCGTTATTTACCGACCAATTTTTTCGAAACTTTGCACCAATGTAGATTTGGGACACCTAGATGGAGAATCAGTCAAAAACTTTTTTGGCCCAAAATTCGAACTTGGAATGGAGCTAATGTTCAAACTCAGGTTAGACGTGTTCTACTACGAGCTTGAAGCACAATACAACTTGAAAACTGATCCAAAATTAAAACCGAGTTACACAATTTTTGAACCTTTTACAGACATTTTGGGTTTTAACTAAATTTGACCCATCTAACCTCAACCCCTTCCAAATCGCTCACAATATATATATATATATATATATATATATATATATATATATATATATATATATATATCAGAGTGTTCAGCGAGGAATGGGACAGTGCAATATCTCGAGAGCGGATGAAGAATTTTAAATTATGAAAATATTTTTGTAAATATCTTCCAAGGGCGCAGATTTCTTGGCACAAAGATTTGAATCAACACCCATCACCGCCAGGTGGCGCTATCTCACTTCAATTTTTTTAATGCAATGCCCTATTTTTATTTCATTTTGGATTCTATGACATATTTGTGATGACTTTTATTAAGACTCCTACCAACCTATCTTTTGTAGTTTCTGAGAAAAAAATAATCCTTTGAATTTTAGCACTAAAAACGTAATTTCAGGAAGTGCTCATAACATTTGAGTGATACAGACAAAATAGCAAATTTTATACCAAATGAAAGATAAAAGATTGTTCTTCCACAAAAATAATGCAGATAACGCCGAAATAATGCGATACGCTGTACACTAAATTGTAAGGGGGACCAACTTATCACAGTCGTTGATTAAGAATCATGTGAAACATTTATCATGCCATGAAAACAAACGCGCAATGAAGTGTCTGTCAAGTTTCTGTCAGTTTACAGTTTCAGTTTTGAAAATCGTCTGTGCATCTTCAAATTCCATAATTATGTTTACGTTTTCTAACGAAGAATATTTTGATATGGTAATAATTTATGGTGAACGTAGAAAAAATGCAAGGGCTGCACAAGTATTGTATGCTGCCAGGTTTTCCGATCGACGCCATCCCGGAAAAATACATTTGGTCGTGTAGCAAATATTTTGAGGAACCGGTCATTTTCCTACCGTAAGTGCGAGAATCGCACAAAGACACAACAGATGAAGCACACACCGTCGGTGTATTAGCATGTGTAGCTTATAATCCTCATGTGCCAGCTCGTTCTCCTGACCTTAGTCCTTAGACTACTTTCTTTGGGGACATTTAAAGAGTGTAGTGTATGAAACACCTTCTAGAGATGTAGAGGAGTTACAAAACAAAATTATAATTGCTTGTGCAAACATACCACGAGAAACTTTAAGAGCGGCAACTAGTGTTACATTAATTAGGCGTTATCAAACGTGTAGAAAATGATGGAGAAACATTTGAACTTTAATTTAATTTGTATGTTTCAATTAATAAAATTCCAAAATTATTTTTTTCTCAGAAACTACAAAAGATAGGTTGGTAGGAGTCTTAATAAAAGTCATCACAAATATGTCATAGAATCCAAAATGAAATAAAAATAGGGCATTGCATTTAAAAATTGAAGTGAGAGCGCCACCTGGCGGTGATGGGCGTTGATTCAAATCTTTGTGCCAACAAATGTGCGCCCTTGAAGATATTTACAAAAATATTTTCATAATTTAAAAATCTTCATCCGCTCTCGAGATATTCTGTCCCATTCCTCGCTGAACACGCTGTATATATATATATATATATATATATATATATATATATATATATATATATATATATATATATATATATATATATATATATATATATATATATTATATTAATCCATTTAAAGAAAATATTTTCGTGATACAGGTGTCTTATATGAACTGGGAGCATGCAACTTCATTTTTTTAAATAGGATACCCTGTATTTATTACATTTTCTGAGTTTTCTATAAATTCTGAATCGGTTTTATTAAGGTCTATTATCATCTAAAATTAATACTTTTTGAGATATCTAATGTTTTTTAAAAAAATCACGATTTTCACGTGTCATTGACAAAGGGCATACTTTTTTTATTTGATATCCTTAAAGGAAAATATTTTGCAAGATAGTAGTGCATAGATACACTTACTTTGTGTTGCTATAAAAATTTGAAAATACTATACAAGGTGTTGCCAAAACTATTCACAAAATCATAATCTTCAAAACACAAAATCTCAATTTTTTTAAATGGAATGACATGTTCTTTACGGAAAAATGTCGATTAAGTAATAAGATAACTTTTTTATAAAACATGTCCTATACCTACCTTTCATAGTTATTGAGTTATTTTAGTTTTTAAAATCTATTTTTTAAAATGCACACCTCAATTTCAAAAATTTATATTAGTTGGAAATGGTTGTCATGGAAACATTAATAAACAAATGTTTGTTTGACACTAACAGTTTAAAAATTCAATTCAAACAATATTCAAAAATGTGAAAAATAATTTTATTGGCGTAAAACTTCGTTAACTCTATCTAATAATGCTAATAACAAGTAAACAAAAGATGCAAAAAACAATTTAAGTTAGATATTTTTAAAACGATATAACTAAAAATCATAAAATATGATAAAATAACTGAAAATATTGTTCTATGTGTCGTACCCTGATGTTCCTCAAACAAACGAATTCTTTCTTACTTTTTGAAGCACTTCTCTATTTATGCCTTGAAAAACATTTCTTATTCTTTCTGTCATGTATTCCTTTGGTGTGGGAGGTATTTGGTAAACTTGATTTTTTACAAATCCTCACAAAAAAATCAAGTTTTGTAAGATCCGGGAATCTAGTTGGCCAAGAAATTAGCCTTCTCCTGCCAATCCATTTATTTGGAAACTGCAAATTTAGATGATTACGCACAATACCACTAAAATGGGCAGGCGCTCCATCCAATTGAATCTACAGTTGCCGTAAACCTTGAAGCGGTAAATTATCAAGGTAACCTTGTAAATCGTTTTCCAAAAAATTTAATAAGATTTCATTAACAGTTTGATAAAAAAAATAGGGTCCCAAAATTCTTGTTCCAATAATACCGGCCCATACGTTAAGTGTCCATCTATGTTGATGATCTAATGGCATCACACATCTTGGATTTGTATCACTATAATAATGGATATTATGACGATTTACAAATCCATCTTTGTGGAAGGTAGCTTCGTCAGTAAACAATACGTAATCAAAGAAGTCCTGTTTTTCCTCTTTTATTTAACGCCCAAAGGCAGAAATTTCTCCTATTTATAAAATCCTGATCCGTTAATTCTTGTACTACGTGGATGTGGTATAGATGAAACTTTTGCTTGCGAATTATTTTATTTATCGTTGATTTTCCGATATTGTTATTCAGTGGGATTTGCCTACAAGAAGCTTGCGGTTTTCCACGACGGCTTGCATGGCATGTAACTGAGTTTCCTCGTTTGATGCAATGGTTGATCGTTCGCCATTTGATTCATAATTGATGTTTCCATTCCTTTCAAACCTCTCTTTGAGCCTTTCAAATGCCAAGCGATTTGGATGTTTTTCTGTATTTGGAAATGTTTGAGCGTAAATTCTACTCGCTAATAAACAATTTCCGTCGGATGCACCAATGCAATAAATCATTTATATCGATTCTTCTTTTGAAAAATTCATTTTAGTATTTAAATATTGTTTAAATTGAATTTTTAAACGGTCACTGTCAAACAAACATTTGTTTACTAATGTTTCCATGACAACCATGGTCAACTAATATAAATTTTTGAAATTGAGTCGTGTATTTTAAAAAATCGGAACTGTGGTTCCCTAGACTTTCTCGTATACTAACTCAATTGTAGTAGTGAGAAATAAAAATAGGTGTCTGTTAAAACACTTTTAAATAAGGGAAATGAAAATCAAGATGTCTGTGCTCAATCACATAAGCGATCGTTAAAACCAATAGAATATTTCACACGATCTGTTTACGTGACACAAATCGGTTAAGGTAAAGTACTACTTCCGGCACACTAATTTTGTTCAAACATCATATTTAAGGGTGTTACCTAATATAACTTACCCGTGCCAAATTCGAAATAGATACGTTCATATTTTAGAGTAGTTTATTTGAAGTGTGACACAAATCTATTAAGATAAAGTGCCACATCCGGTACACAGATTTTGATGTGTCGCCTAATGTAACTTACCTCTGCCAAATTTGAAACAGATACGTTGATATTTTGGAGTAGTTTATTTGAAGAGTGACACAAATGTGTTAAGGTAAAGTGCCACTTCCGGTCTCCGGATCTATCCCAAAATGATTACAGAGATCTACGATTTTGAAATAAGGCCTCCATGCCGAATTTCAATTGTCTAACTCAAAGCGTACGAGCGCTATCGTGCTTACGTACAGACACACACACACACAGACATTTTTCCAAAAATGCTTTTTTCGGTGTCGGTGACCTCGAAAACGTCCAGAACCATCAAAATATCGAGGTCGATTTTTTTCACGATTACAGTACCTTCTCTATACTACGTATACGAGAAAGTAAAAATAGATTTTAAAAACTAAAATAACTTAATAACTATGAAGGATAGGTATAGGATATGTTTTATAAAAAAAGTTAGCTTATTACTTAATCAACATTTTTCGGTAAAAAACATGTCATTCCATTTAAAAAAATTGAGATTTTGTGTTTTGAAGATTATGATTTTGTGAATAGTTTTGCAACACCTAGTATAATTTTCAAATTTTTATAGGAACACAAAGTAAGTGTGTCTATGCACTAGTAACTTGCATAATATTGTCCTTTAAGGATATCAAATAAAAAAAGTATGTCCTTTATCAACGACACTTGAAAATCGCGATTTTTTTTAAAAAACATTAAATATCTCAAAAATTATTAATTTTAGATGATAATAGACCTTAATAAAATCGATTCAGAATTTATAGAAAAATCAGAAAATGTAATAAAATACAGGGTATCCTATTTAAAAAAATTAAGTTGCATGCTCTCTAGTTCATATGAGACACCCTGTATAAACGAAAATATTCTCTTTAAGTGTCGACTTGATTATTGAAAAACTTTTGTATTTTTTCTATCCCTATTGTGTAAGGAGATATCCTCCGTTGTCGCACTCAGACACCTTGTATATGTATATATATATATATATATATATATATATATATATATATATATATATATATATATATATAGGGTGTCCCAACGATTTGGGGGTGGAAGATTACGCCTATACTGTTGATTTAATAAAAAATCTTATAACAGATTATTGTAGTCAACAGCGAGGAACATCGTGTAAAAATATTTTTGTATATACAGGGTGTCCCACTTTCGAGTACTGCACTAAACTTGTGTTCTTTTAATGGAACACCCTATATGTTTGTATATATTTGAATTCTCTGTTAAATGCTGAGCAAAATGATATAATGTACTATGGGTCTACGACTAACGGTTTGTATACCTGTTCCGCCATCTTGAAAGATATCGGAGTTAAGTCTTGGCATTTGTTTTTCCAATCTCTCTAGTTTTAACTTCTACATTCAGATTGCAGACTCTTTTCTTTGCATATACAGGGTGGTCCATTTTGCTCAATGTTAGTTTACTCATTTTTTTTAGTGACACCCTGTATTTTATTACGGGCTTTCATTAGGTACTCATTTTTTACTACATATTCCTAAGTGTTTTTGAATTATTTAGTAATAAAGTTGAAAATTGTAAACATTTTTTATTTTTGTTGAATTTGTCACAATATAAAATAAATAAAGACAATATCATAATTCACAGAAAAACAAAAATGAAACAATGCTAAGTGCTAGAGAACCGTGAAGCTATAGGTTTATGACATAATTCAACATTATGCACTATAAAAGAGCAAACCTTAATAATTATTTACTAGCAGAACTGCATAACTATAAAGTTTAAAATGGAATTAAAGAACACAGTGCTTTGTTTTCGATTGTCTTTTTCTCTTTCTTAACAACTTAACAAATGAAAGGCACTTATTATAAATAAATCGTGAAGAATTATTAGATAATTATCTGACAGTGACTTCGTTATTTACTTAGTGTACGATGAATTTTTCAAAAGAATAGCTAATTAATATGATCTGTGTTTTGGGAGAAGCTGAAAGGAACTGTTTGTTGGCATCCAGGATTTATGAACAAAAGTACCCTTTAGCTAGACATGCAAGACCTGAAACGTTTGAACTTCTTCGAGAACGATCATATACAAAAAAAGAGATGTAGAAAACCGTACAGTTGCAAACAAAGAAAACGAGTTGACAGTTTTATTAAATTTAGAAGAAATTCCTCACGTAAGTGTTCGTCAGGTTGCGGTATAAGTAGATCTGAGCAAAAGTTCAATACGATGAATTATAAGCAAACATAAATATCACATATACCATTTGTGTTTGCATCAAAGTCTGCGACCGCAAGATTTCGCAACTCGTTTCGCATTTTGCAATATTATTCTGGACAAAATTAACCAACCAGCCCATTTTGTTGACTTTGTGCTATTCCCTGACAGGCGAAAGATATCTGCAATTCCTCCAAGAAGATTTGGCACAGTTGCTTGAAAATGTGAATCTACATACTCGACAAGTTATGTATTACCAACATGATGGATCCCCGCCGCACTACCATAATCGAGTACGTCGGTTTTTACAAAATTGGCGCGAACATCGCTGGATAGGTCGCGGTGGTCCCATTGTTGTGCAGAGATCTCCTGATCTCACTAGACTTTTTCTGTGATATGTGAAACAGGAGGTGTATAGGGATTCGCCTACTGCACTAGCCAATATGAAACTTCGAATTACTGAGGCTTTTCGAAGTATTCGAAGAAGCACCCTTCAAAATGTCAAAGCAACCTTTACTAGGAGGTTGACAAAAATTTTTGAACATTTCATATAAAATTTGTAATTGATTGTGTTGTTTACTTCCATTTTAAAATTTAAGTTTTAAGTTATAGTTTATAGTTATGCAGTTCTACGAGTAAATAATTATTAAGCGTTGCTCTTTTATGGTGCAAAATGTTGAATTGTCTCGTAAACCTATAGCTTCGCGGTTTTATACCAATTAGCATTGTTTCAATTTTGCTTTTCTTTGATTTATGATATTGTCTTTATTTATTTTATATTGTGATAAATTCAACAAAAATCAAAATGTTCACAATTTTCAACTTTATCACTAAATAATTCAAAAACACTTAGGAATAGGTACTAAAAAGTGAGTATCTATTGAAAGCCCGTAAAAAATGCTATTCAAATCTGTACCAAAATACAGGGCGTGCCATTTAAAAAATGAGAAAAATAACATTGAGCATAATGGATGACCCTGTATATGCAAAGAAAAGAGTCTGCAATCTAAATGTAGAAATTAAAACTAGACGGGTTGGAAAAACGAATCCCAAAATTTCTCTCCGATATCTTTCAAGATGGCGAAACAGGAGCCTACTTAATTGACTAATTTTTTTACATAGAAATGTTAATAACTTAGGAACCGTTAGTCGTAGACTCATAGTACCTTACATTATTTTGCTCAGCTAACAGAGAATTCAAATATATAAAAATATATAGGGTGTTCCATTAAGAAAAATACAAGTGCAGTGTAGTACTCGAAAATGGGACACCATGTGTATACAAAAATATTTTTACACGATGCTCCTCGTTGCTGACCACAATAATCTGTTATAAGATTTTTTATTAAATCAACAGTATAGGCGTAATCTTCCACCCCAAATCGTTGAATATATATATATATATATATATATATATATATATATATATATATATATATATGTATATATATATTTTTGAGATGGTTAGATATGAGATTAAGACAGGAATTTGAGAGTATAAGCTTGTAATTTTTATATAGAACAATTTAAGATCAATTACGGTATATTTACACTGTATTTATTTGAAGTATTTTGGTAAATGATTGAAAGAAATTGATTTGTTTGGATGAAACAGGCTTAATAAGATTTGCACAAGTTGGTTCATTCATAAAAAGCATTGTGCTATGTAAGAAACATGTCAGGAAGGTTAAATGAAGTTATATTTGTAATTACGATTAAGTTCGTAGAAAATATTTCATTAAATTTACAGTTCACATAAAGTATTTTGGAATTTGGGTATTTTACAGATGTTTAGCACACAGTCTAGAGTTATGATTATATTAGGAACATATTTTAAGTAAGGTAAAATGCAGGAAAGATTTGAAAATTTGAGAAAGGGTTACAGTAAGGATATGATTTAATTATTACTCACAGTATTAGTGAAAATATAAGTGCAACAGAAAAAGTAGTGCATAGTAAACATTAAGCACAATTTACACAACAATTTAACATATGGGTATTTACATGCAGATACATTTTTGTGCAAGATTTTTAAAGTCATGTGTTTAACAATATGGATTGTTGATGTGACATAAATTTAAACGTTACAATAAAAGTGAACATTGGGGATGTTAAAGCTGTGTGAGTAACATTTTGATTAACATGAACGTTAAATATGCAAATTATATTGTTAATGTAATTAATAGGAGGTTTTCCTCATTTTCATGCAGTCATTTACTGTGTACAAGTCATTTGAACTAAAATTTATGAAAATGGGGTTTAATACACAAATTTCTTATGTAAAAAAGAATTTTCCTTTAAATTTAAGATATTGGAGTTGAAATAAATGTTTTCTGATTCAAATTTTCGTGAAGATCACTAATATGTATTTAGTTTAAGTGTAGAAAGTAAGATTTTTTAGATATAAACAAATTTAGATTAGGATAAGTCAAATCGTACATATTTTTAACAGATGTATATCAAGTGAGGTATTATTTTATGCGTAATCTTGCACAGATTTCATTTATGTTTTTAAAATTTAAATCAGTAGCATATTAAGAAAGTTATAGCATAATTTATATTTTAGATAGGTTTTCAAATTTATTTAAACCAATCACAGACTTGGTTACATTGTTTGTATTCTTAGAAAAAAATTGAAATGTTTGTAGCTAAGAGGAGAGTAGCTCTCTCTCTTCCATTTGTTTCTCAAAGTTTAAATTTTTATGACAAAGGTCAAAGTGTTGTGTTTTGTGTTAACACGTAAGTTTAAAACCACGTTTATATTCGGAAATTTTGATACGAGTTTAATGAAGAGACGAGATTCAGAAACAATTGTTCTTAACCTACAATCTTAAATAAAGTTAGGTTACCGATAAATTTCCATATTCGTAAAGTTTGTTACGATTTAAGTTTAACGTTTTTAAAAGTTCGGTTGTGGTATTTTGTTTTTGGTTATGTTGTAAATAAAATTTATTCAATTTTTCCTAATTGATGTTTATTTCCTGGTGCGACATATTAATAAACGATATTCCATATCGGGTGCTAAAAAGAAAAGTGAATTAAAATATAAAAAATTTTATTACCTTAAAAATATAAACCGAAAATTATTGAAGCATTTTAAAACAACAGTTAAATCAATATTATAATAAATAATTTAATGCTTGAGTAAAGACATATAAGCAATTATAAAGTACGATTACCACAAGAAAAGCAACAATTTATCCTAGGGACATTGATGAATAATTGGAAGTACTGCAGCAGCAAGTGGAACGGATCAATAACATCGATCACAGACTGGAAGGAGCCTACGTTTGTAAATGGAACCAGCCGAATGAACACATCCTTTTGAAAATATACCCATGCACATGTGAGTCTATTTTTATCTTAACCCTTCAATTTGTATTCATTATTTGTGAGATATCCTGCATTTATAATTTATGTATAGGTGTAAATGTTTATACAATAGCTGTGTAAACATCTGTAAAACAATTAAAATTTTAGTCTTCTTTCAACATTTTAATTTCAATTACAAAATTAATAGATTCACATTTTTAAGAAATTATCATTTAACAATTTTGACAGTTTGGTATTTGATTTCAGTTAATACGCGACGCATGCGTTGTTATGCAAACTTTAGTAACTTTTATTTCACATACACGATATTTAATATAACGTGGAATTTACATAATAAAGAACCATTTCATAATTCCAGTTGTACTTCTGAATGCAATTCAATTCACATATAAAAACATTAAATACATATCAAAGTGTAAATTACATTTAGTTATATTCTTGCAACAAATCAAATTGAACTCTATCCCCATTTGAGATTTTTGAGCTAGTTCGGTGCATAATAGATACATGATAATTATTACAAAATAATAATAGAACCCTATCCCCGATGTAAGATTTACTAGTGAAATATTTTAACATTACAATATATATATATATATATATATATATATATATATATATATATATATATATACCCAAGTTGTTATAAATTCCGTAGGAATGCATGTGATCAATATATACTTTTTAAATTTGATCTAAAAGGGTTTGCTCACCAAATTAGTTGAATATTTATTTATTTAGAATGTTTTTATAATTTAGGTATATTCTTTTTAAAATTAAAATAAGTTTTTAAATATTATTTTTAATTTGAAATAGTTTAAATATTATTAAATATAAAAAGATAAATTCGCTTTCTGATGCTTTGTATTTTTAAGTTGGCATTTATGTGCGTCGAAATTTATAAAAATCCCAAAATTTAAAATAACCATTTTGCCCAATAAAAAACATACTTTTTAGTATAATTATGTACACATCTCGCGTTATACGGTGGCGATAGCTCTGGTTGCGCACTGGCATATTGAAGCCACAATCAAGCGCCAACTTTAAATTTAAGCAGTGGAGGAGCAGTCTGTATTGTACTGAGGCGTTCTTTAAAATCAGAAATAAATGGCGCGCGCTAAAACCTAGTTACACATATTTTCTTAATAACATTTTCTTATATAATTAGTTTTTTAAAATTTTCAAATATGTATAATTTGCGTAAATGAGTTAACTACTTTAAGAAGAAATGTAATATTAGTCACTATGTGTAATTATCGTAAAACTAGCACTATAATTGAAGTTCAATAATCTACATAAAAATAAATTTGTCCAACAGTTGCAGTTTTTCACGTGTTTTATACGTTAGTTTTCAGTGAGTAAAATCAAATTTTATTCACTAGTGACTAAATTTTATATCAACAACGTATTCATGACAATCGGTCGACCGACCATGACAACCAAGACCTGGCTGCTTGACTCTTTTTTATACTTTTTTTAAAATAATCTCTTCAAGTTTTTCGTATATCACACGTGAGTGGAATGCCATTATAAGCACGTGAGAATTTGTCGCACTCGCGCGCCAAAAATCTCACTTGCTGATAATGGCCTATTTCACTCACTTGTAATATAATCTACTATTGTCCAACAGTTGCAGTTTTTCACGTGCTTTATACGTTAGTTCTCAGTGACTAAAATAAAATTTTATTCACTAGTGACTAGATTTTATATCAACAACGTATTCATGACAACCGGTCGACCGACCATGACAACCAAGACCTGGCTGCTTGACTCTTTTTTATTTAAATAATCTCTTCAAGTTTTTCGTTAAAAAAAATGCAACTGTTGGACTAAACGTCGTATATCACACGTGAGTGAAATGCTATTATAAGCACGTGAGAATTTGTCGCACTCGCGCAAGCGCTCGTGGGTCAAAAATCTCACTTGCTTATGATGGTTTATTTCATTCACTTGCAATATAATCTACTATTACTTGTGCATTAGTTATGACTAACAAATTTGGTATTAATCATTAAGTATGCTTTCTCTTTAGGTAAATATAAGTGATAAGATATAAAAAAATTCATTTTAAGACACATTGCATTATCGTTAATGCAAGTGCTATCAGTTATTTCAAACACCCGATCTGCGATTTTGTTTATTGGTTTTGTAAATATCTAATATGTCGTCAACTTTACAATGTAAATTGTATTAGATATATCTATTTCTTGGTACCATTATATGATCGTTATTGTATTAATTTTCTTTTTCTTTATTATATATTTAATTTATTGTTTTTCTTCAGAAGTCAATAAAATATGACATTTTAAACTTCACCTGACAACGTTAAAGTTTGACATTTTCACCGGCGGCTGCAAAAGTCTTTTGCATCCTCTCGCAGCGGATGCAAAAGTAATGTAAGTTAATAACTCAAACATCCAACTTGGAAAACAAATTTATTGTTTAAAGTTATAAAGATTAAAAGTGCAATGATTAAAACTAATAAAGTCCGCCAGAGCTAACAGTCGAGGTCTCGCTGCATTCTAAGGAAATGGTGTTTAATTCTTCCTCTTCTACATGAACTTCTGTAGTCGTAGCCATTGCACTAGGTGCAAAAATGTTCAAGGCTACCTCTTTTTTTGTTGCTAGAGAGTCTTCAACATAACGCTCAGCTACAGTGCTGGATTTCCCGCCACCATGGCGCTTCAAGTACATTAAATCTGCGCCGCCGTCCACCAACAGTGTAGCTGAGGTTCATCTTAGACAATGCCCTGTGTATTCTGTATAGATCGCTAATTTTAAGAAAGCTACCTCCCTAGGAACACTACTTATTTTATGGATTCCCATCACCGCTTTTGAGCATTTTCCATTTCCATATTTCAAAAAAAAAAAAAAATCGGCGATCGTTCATATCTCGGGGGCGCAAAGCAACCTATTTGTTATATAAATTTAGGAAAGATTCCCTTACATCTGTAAATGATTTAATTTTTTTTGTTTTGCTATCTGGAATTTTAATATGGAGCAGAGTTTTCAGGTTCTCAATATCGTCTACCTTCATTTTCACCAATTCATCGCAACGACATGCCCCTGAGATACCAATAATCAAAACTATCTAAAAAAATACAAAATATACTTAAAGACTTGTTTTCATTCTATTTCTAAAACTTACCTTATTGCCAAGTATTTTTCGTCCGACGTTTCCGATAAAAATTTGTAAATTGGTCTTTTGTAAATACAGTGACCTGCTTTGGGGTGTATCCTTCATTCTGCTTCTTTAGATGTGCACGAAGTTTCAAGTATTTGCTTATATCTACGCCATGTCGAATGCTCAATTATGATTTTATCATCGAATATTGGGACCACATCGTCGAGCTTTTCATTTTCATTTTTGTTGCTAATTCGGCAAAACAAGCTAACATTACGGTTTCAGAGGAGCTTTTAATATTTTTTTCATCGCACCATTTTATAAATTGTTGAAAAGCACGTTCATAGATTTTGCTCGATCTTGTAGGTAATAGATCATTTATTGCTGTATTAGCCGCTTCAGTAATTTCTGACGGCGTGTAGTTCTCAAATCCATCATACTCCTAACAATGTAATATTTTAATTTTCACAAATAGGAACAAAAAGTTTAATAAAATACTTACAATGAGACGGAGAATCTTCACAATTTTCAACTTGTTGAATGCATTATTTTCAACGAAACCTAGCGACGTCTAGTGCTGCTTGCTAGAGCACGCTAAATAAATCTAACTATTCCTCATTTTCACAACCTAATTATTTTTCCTTATCTCACATTTAAGTGTAAAATACGTCTGAAGAAAAAATAGTATATTTTATGCGGAGCAAAGTGACTTTTTGTGATTCATCTGTCAAACTTACAGAACCGCCACAAAAAAGTGTTACTTTAGCTCCTTATAAAATAATATACTATTGTTAGCATTGCATGTCAAACAGACATTTTATTTTACAATTGTTGAATACTTTCTAATATGTAATTTGGCAACGTTTAATCTTTCATGAAATTTTTACTTTCATAAATATTATTTTGACAGTTTTGTATGTCAATATGATGAGGCGCTAAACAAAGGAACATAGGAAGGTGCCAATGACAAATTGCGCATGCTTTATCTACATAAATAGAAATTCTTATAAATGGTTTAAATATCACTTTCAATGTCAAACTTCTAGAGCGCTGGTGGTGTAGAGGTAGAATCGTCTTCCACGCTGTTGGTGCGCTTGAATCCGTATGCAATTTTTTGGGTTACTGTAGTTTTGTTTATCTAATCTACTTTTGTTAGGTTACAGTAGTTTTGTTTATCTAATCTAATTCTGTTAGGTTATAGTAATTTTGTTTATCTTATCTCATTAAGTTAGGTTACAGTTGTGGCGGCACCTTCCTCTGTTCCTCTGTTTATCGCCTTCTGTCAATATGCCATTCCATTTTACAATAGCTGAATACTTCCCAAAAATTTGACATTTCAACTTTCATAGCATTTTTATAAAATAATATTATTTGCTTTGTCAAAAAGACAGTAAGTCCAATATTGAGGTTAATAATGTTACCTATTAAAATGTTTTAATCGGTACACTCATAAATATAATTTTGGTAACTTTGCATATCAAAAAGTTGAGTACTTCCAAAAATTTAATTTGGCAACATTTAAAGATATGAATGACCTTAGAATATATAATACCAGGAAGGAACGTTGAACTATATACCGTATTTAAAAATTGCGACGGATGTCCCTATATTGAACACCCACGTTTGAAAAAGTGTTTTGAATATTTTAAACTGTTTTAAAGTATCCTGTATAATAATAATTTACTTATTTCGATATTAATTAACAAAGCAATATTCGTTTTATTCGAAATATTTTATTCAAGACTCAATTTAGGTTATGATTTTAATTCATAGGCGTAACGATCAGTGTTCTGCAAGATTTAACTTTAAAAATGTCACAATTTATATTTTTAACTTTATTGTATCAGGAAGTGTAAATGTAAATATTTTTTTTAATAAATGCATGATAAGTTATATCGTATAATATATTCTAAATATTAAATAATTTAAAATATGTATAAATTCATTATTATGTATTATTAACCGGAAACTTGTTTTCCGCCATGTGCAACACCCATCCCGGACGCACACATAATTGACAAAAACTCCTTCCTTGTATTTTATATTCTAAGTGAATGACCTTAGAATATAATATACCAGGAAGCAACGTTGTATGCCGCAATTAAAAATTTCGACGGAATTCGCCATATTGAACACCCAAGTATGACTCGGTGGTTTGATTGAAGAAAGTGGTGTTTGTAAAAGTGTTTTGAATATTTTGAACTGTTTTAAAGTATCCTGTATAAAAATTACTGGTAATAATCAAGTGTTCATAACAACGTTGTGCACATTAAGTAGTGTTGTATTGAATATTACGTAATACAAGATTCAATTTAGGTTATGGTTTTAATTCATAGTTGTAACGATCATTGTTCTGCAAGATTTAACTTTAAAAATGTCATAATTTATATTTTTAACTTTATTGTATCAGGAAGTGTGAATATTTTTTTTGAATAAATGCATAGCTAGTTGTATCGTAGCTTAAAAATGTATTCTAAATATTAAATCATTTAAAACATGTATATATTCATTATTATGTATTATTAACCGGAAACTTTTTTCCACCATATGCAACACCCATCCCGGACGCACATATAATTGACAAAAGCTCCTTCTTGGTATTTTATATTCTAAGTGAATGACAATTGTTAAAATCAAACATTTAGGTTAATAATGTTACCTTCTCGAATGTATAAGTTGGTTCTTAAATAAATATTGTTTTGGTAACATCGCATGTTAAAAGTTGAATACTTCCAAAATGTAATTTGGCAACATTTAAAATTCTGAATGATAATTGTTAAAGTCAAACATTTAGGTTAATGATGTTACTTACTTAAATGTATAAGTTTCTATTTACATTAATATTATTTTGGTAACATTGTAAGTCAAAAAGTTAAATGCTTCCAAAGATATAGTTTGGCAACATTTAAATTTTTGATTGACAATTGGCGAAGTCAGACACTGAGGTTAATATGTTACTTATTAAGATGTTTTACGTTGGCACTTACATTAATATCAGTTTGGTAACATTGCACGTCAAAACGTTGAATGCTTCCAAAAATATAGTTTAAAATCTTTATTAGGCAACACCCCTCGCTATGATTGGAAGCCTTCTCAATCGTTATTAAAAAAGGATATTGTTTATAAGTACATTTGTTTAGATTAAACATAGGTACCAATAGGCTTCCTTTTAGATATTTTATGTCAGCATGCCACGTGTCTAACCATTATATGGAAAAAAAAATGGGCTCGGCTAAACTTAGGCGTACGGTCGGTAGACCGCAGAACACTCGGATGCGTGGTTGTTTTGGAGGTATAGCTTAAAGTGATAGTAATATGGTTAGATACGAACCGGATATGAGTAGGCGCCACAGGCTTTAATAAGGAAATACTCAACAAGTGTTGAAAGGAGAGTAAACCCCGTAAAGCCTGAAACGGGATTTAACAAAAAAAAAAAATAAATAAAAATGAAGGAATAAGTAGAAATGAGTTAACAATTCCCCTGATAAAGTAATTTTATTGTCGATATCCTGATAAAAGAAAAATAATAAATTAACATTCCACCAAAGCCCACAACGGTAAGCAGTGAGCCTCAACTTGTGCCCACGGCAATTACAATTTAAATCAATTAGAAAAAAAAGTAAAATTATTATATGCCCCCTTCCGGCCGCTGTAAGATCTTACTGTTCGTATTCAGAATTGGCGAATTTAACACATAATCCCATTGGGATGTTTAGTAAGATAAAAAAACAAATTAATGAACTTGCTTGCCTTACGCTTCACACAGTATATAGTAAATTGGAAAGCTTGTTCGGTCCACAGTAAATAACTACCGTAACAAACAAGGTAATCAAGAAATTTATAGGAAATAAACTGGCCCGAACAACCTTGTCCACAGGAAAAAATAATGTACATAACACATAAAGATTACGAGACAAAATTACAAATTCATATGAAATTAAATGCTTAACATTTGCAGTAGTTCACGTAATACAGATAATCGTTACATCCGGTATATTGCAATCAAAACAGGTTTTAAATCGTTGGGTGAATGTAGCCACAGAAGCTAGAATTAATTAGGTCAAAATGGAAGCTAAACATGTTTGGGTGCGGTCTATCAAGTCACTTTTAATGATTCAATTGAAGTTTTATTTGTGATTGAGTGCAAAATATTCAAAACTGAATTAGTATATATACTCTTTTAGATAAAAGAATTTTGTGAAAGTGAACTGCTGGAAGCACCTTAAATATATAAATTTAATTAAGAGGTAACAATTGTCAATTATTTGATTACAAAATTAATATTATCAGTCCATTTATTTTCGTCGTAGAAATTCACTAAGAACCTCCTAGGTGTATTTGAAATTTGGAAACACATGTAATCAGGTGATAAAGAAAAAAAAAACGATCTGACCTTTATTGTTGAAACTACTACTTATTTGATCTTGCAAATTTCGGGTACTATTCCAATGATCTAGCAGCTTTCACGTATATGGTCATGGATGTCAGCAAGGCTCTTATGCCTTCCAGAGATAATCATGTACTTTGGATGTAACGTAACTGTAAAATGTGAGCAGAAAATTTAAGAAGGAATGACGTTAGAAATGTAGGCAGTACGGAGATGCTAAAAGAAGGTAAATATAACACATAAAGATTACGAGACAAAATTACAAATTCATATGAAATTAAATGCTTAACATTTGCAGTAGTTCACGTAATACAGATAATCGTTACATCCGGTATATTGCAATCAAAACAGGTTTTAAATCGTTGGGTGAATGTAGCCACAGAAGCTTGAATTAATTATGTCAAAATGGAAGCTAAACATGTTTGGGTGCGGTCTATCAAGTCACTTTTAATGATTCAATTGAAGTTTTATTTGTGATTGAGTGCAAAATATTCAAAACTGAATTAGTATATATACTCTTTTAGATAAAAGAATTTTGTGAAAGTGAACTGCTGGAAGCACCTTAAATATATAAATTTAATTAAGAGGTAACAATTGTCAATTATTTGATTACAAAATTAACATTATCAGTCCATTTATTTTCGTCGTAGAAATTCACTAAGAACCTCCTAGGTGTATTTGAAAGTTGGAAACACAGTCGTGTAATCAGGTGATAAAGAAAAAAAAACGATCTGACCTTTATTGTTGAAACTACTACTTATTTGATCTTGCAAATTTCGGGTACTATTCCAATGATCTAGCAGCCTTCACGTATATGGTCATGGATGTCAGCAAGGCTCTTATGCCTTATAGAGATGATGGATGTAACGTAACTGTAAAATGTGAGCAGAAAATTTAAGAAGGAATGACGTTAGAAATGTAGGCAGTATGGAGATGCTAAAAGAAGGTAAATATAAGTACAATGTTTAATTAATTATGACCGTTCATACCTCTTACAGGTGACAAACGAGCCGTTAGTGAACATTCAACGTAATTTCAATTGAAGAGGCTTTAATGTAAAGAATTAATATTAAACGATTTTATATTCGAAAACCTGAAAACAATTTTAATTACCATGAGGTTATCGAAACATGTGCCACTTACCGAAGATGTGGACGAATGAATAATTTCATTTATATCCGCCTTTTAAAAGCGTTAGTAATACTTTTACTTAACAAAATATTACTTTATGTGAGAATTTTCCAAAAAAATGATGCTTCAGCATCCAGAACCAGAAACGAAAAATTCTCTAGAAACTCAACATCCATCACCAAGGGCGTTGTTAAAAAGGAAGAAAGAAAAATTGGCCAACACCTTAAACATCAATTTTACAAACTCGAGAAAATTTGTATTTAATCATTGTTGCCAAAAGTTAAAATGTGTAGAAAATATGTATTTATAATATGTAGATGTATTATTTGACCCTAATAGATCCCAGGTTCCTTTTTAACTGCTTTATATTAAATGATCCGAAATCTTAGAGATGTCGCTGAAGGTATTAAATTTGATTTATTTTAAGTAAATAAAGATGTGTACGAAAGTTACATATGTTAATCTAAATGCAATTAGAGATGCGTAAAAATTTGCGAAATAGTGAATTGGAAGCATTCAACCTAAGAATAAATTGCTGTTTTCAGTAAGTAAATTTGACAAAATGACGAACGTTATCAAAAAGAAACGTTTTCCAATTAAACACGTAACAAGCAGAAGTTCCTTGTGTTATGTTCCTAATTAGTGTTTTTTTTTTATATTTATATACTTATAATAACAATGTTAGGGTATTTTTATTTGGTGGTTCCAGGAGTGCCTTGTTTTATGTTGGTATTCAATGGGTTTTTTGTTTTATTTGCCCTGTAAAAATGTGTTTTTTTATTGTTTGGTGGGATGAGTTCTGTTATGTTGGTTGTCAATAAAAATAAATCTTCGTTTTATTTTTGTATTATGTGTTAAAAATTTTTAACTAAAGCTAAATATTTAGAATATTTCAGCTTAATTTTAGGTATTTTTTTAACTAAAATTCAAGTGATGCAAAAAAACTCATCCAGTAACATTGACAATATTTTGGGTGACCATATTTATTTTCAGAAAAATAAGTACAGAAATAAAAAGTAACAAAAAGTTGTTTTAGGAATAGATAAAAACGGACAAATCAAAGAACTAAATGTAGAGTGACATAGCCAAGCATCAAAATGAGAATAAAAAATAAAATAATTTTTAATGACACATGCATATACATAATATATGTACCTATATTCCTATATTAGAAAAAATACAAACACATAAAATACTCTGGCAGAAATGTGTAATGTTATTAATTATTTTGACGTGCCTGCAACGCCATCAGTGGGGTCACCTTTGTGCCAATCGTATTTTTGAGAGCTTAGGATAGATTCCAAAATTTGCTTTCTGGTCTTCAAAACTGGAACATTTCACTGCAAGTCTCATCGAAGTTTGTGTACACTTGCATCACAGCTTCTAGTGTCGATATTTTCATTTGCGATTTTTCTGCACTCCAGTAGTTATTAATATTAGAGAATAGTCGCTCAATTGACGCACTTGTTCCAGGAAGAGAAAAAATAAACTGACATAAAATCTCACAATTTTTGAAATCTTCACTTGATCCAGACCCTTGATTCCATTTAAATACTTCAACCCATCGATCTTCGGTAGCTATATTTTTCGAGTTCCACTCGGCAATTTTATCTTCTGACAGTTTAGCTTGTAATAGACTAAGTTCATCGAAGAGTTCGTCCTCATTCAGTGTCGAACCCAAGTAGTCTTTAAAAGCAGCACATGAACACAAAATTTGATTCCATGAAACTTGATTTCTCAGATTTATCCATTCAAAGAGCCTTAATTCATTTCAATTTGTACTCCAATTCTTCAAGTAACTCACACAATTTAAATAAAATAATCTAACCTGTGAGATGAAGTCATCTCGATAGTTTAAACTACCTTCCCAATTGTCAAGTTGTAAAAGGGATTCTCTTACTTTAAGCGGCAAAAATAATTCATTCAAACGATTTTCAAGCTTATTTTGAAGATCGAAATACTCTAGAGCGGTCTCTGTTGCGCATATTTTGTCACCCTCTACCTTTAATATGACTTTGTGAAACATAGAAGCAATGTTGTGTACAAACCACATCCAAATTTCGCTGGTGCGACACTCAAAAAATTGCTTCAAAATCATTGGACAATTTTCAATAGACAAAAAGTATGCTTTCAACGGTTCGTACATTTGTAGAATTCGTTCAATTGCGGGCATCAGACTTAAAAATCTTGTTTTAGAAAATGATAACATCTTTTTGTATTCAACATTAACAAAGTCGCAGAATTGTTTAAGTTGATCTACTCTCACTGTATAAATATAGAAATGCTTAAATAACTTAACAACAATAACCTCAACGTCAATTGTTAAGACGTCCGTAGCATTTTGTACGCAATTGTTCAAAATATGTGCAACACAACCAATGCCAACCAGAGGTTTGCCACGAGAAGCATTCAATTTTGCAAATAGGTTGTTCAGTCCCTTTCTTTTCATTCCGCCAAAATTTGTATTGGTATTATCAGCAGCTAATCCAATACACTTGTCCACTAAATTGTGGGTTTTCAAAGTATTAAACACATAACTATTTAACTGTTCTGATGTTTCACCAGGTAAGTCTTGGAACTGAAGTAATTTCACTTGAATACCTTTTTCACAATTAAAGTATCTCACCAACAAAGGTACCATTTTAATTTCTTTGTGGTTGGACGAATCGATCATGATGCTAACAAAATGTGCTTTGTGTAGATCAAGTTCCAATCGCAACTGGGATTCTTTAGCAAAACATTTTTACAATGGCTTCAGTTTTGGTTCGAGCTGCCATAAATTTGGGCCCAAACATGTTCGCTATTAGCTTTGATGTGCAATCCAAAGATCTAAAACTCTGCTGATGCTTGATCGTATGATACGCGAAAGTACCTTCCTTGGCTGCAATTAACATATTTTCAGAGCTGAAGTTTTCACTTTTGAAAAAAGTGTTTAGTGTACGTTTTAGACTTCGTATTTGCAGCTAATGTATGCTTTTTCTTGGTTAGATGAGCCTTAATATTGCTGCGACCACTGTTGGAAATATCAACATCACTTCTACAAATTTCACAGTACACAATATGCGGACTCAATTTATTTTTATTTTCATAAACGGATATTCTTCTGTAACTCCAAATTAAAATGACACTTTCTTCGAGGGGTGCCATGTTTACGCAAATAATGCACAAGTAGGTAACTGAAATCAAACGACGTTGCTTTTTAGTAAGCGAAACCAGCACAGAAAACCAGACTGCATTCAACAAAACAATTAACAAATAATATGTTCGCTTGCTGTCGAACGGTAGAACTCGTGTAGAATTGAACTTGTTAGTCTTAGTCCGAGCGCTGTCGCTATTTATATGCGGCTCGCTAAACTTCGCTTCGATTCTCGCACATTCCAGTCGCGGAGCATTCTGGGCTGTGCGTCTAGGATAATCGAGGGCGGACTGGAACGTTCGGGAAACAAACTACGCGAACATTCTCAACAACTTCTTAACGTCGTTATTGCATCATGATCAGTGAATCACCGATAAGCATTCTTTTTAAATAAAAAATAAATATTTTGGTATACCTATTTGCGATATTTGCATCTTCAAGAAAAAGAAAGTACATTTTAGTGTACTTCATGCTTCTATTAAGGACCTTAGGACACTGGCAGAAAAGAAAGTACTGTCCTACTAAAATAAGTACGTATGGTCACCGTAACAATATTGTATCTGGTACATTTTTTGATAGACAGTTGTTGAAAAGCCTCTGGCAACACTGTCGCTGACAGCACCCATTTGTAAAATCATTATTAATGTAAAGTTGGGTTATCTTATGATATACATTTATCATATTTACATTGTTAATACTTATGTTACCAAATACACGTATTATTAAGCAACACATTCTTTAAAATGTCTTATGGAATTGACATGAAACTTATTAAAGTCGAACCTAAAGAGGAAGAAGGAATAAATTTACATCTAACCCAACATCTTTTAGTAAATAGTGATCTAATAAAAGCAGAAATTAATTGCGTTTCAAGTAGTATAAAATTTGGCACCATTTTTACAGATAATGTTAATGTTAAGGAGGAAGACAATTTTTATGTGCTAAATGATACTAGCCCATGTGAAGTAGATAATATAAAGAAAAATAGTGTGAAATATGAGAAAAATGGACAGAGTGAATGTGATCAGTTTAATAGTTCAATCAAAATACAACAAAATTTAAAGCATGCTGTTTTAAAACAAACTTCAAATTTTTATAATTGTGGCCATTGTGATTTTTTAACAAAATGTAAAACTAATTTAAATAATCATCTTTTAAGACACTCCTTAAGGTATGAATACAAATGCAGCGAATGTGATTATTCAGCAATACGAAAACAACAATTATTAATTCATCTTAAAAAACACTCTTCAAGTGATGAATACAAATGCAACGAATGTGATTACGCAACACTATACAAACATCATTTAAAAAGTCATCTTAAAAAGCACTTTTCAAGTTATGAATATAAATGTGGCAAATGTAATTATGCAACACATCACAAACATCATTTAAAAAACCATCTTAAAAAACACTCTTCAAGCTATGAATATAAATGCGACCAGTGTGATTATGCAGCAAAACAAAAAGGCACACTAAAATTTCATCTTGAAAAACACTCTGTAAATTATGAATATAAGTGTGACAAATGTGATTATGCAACACATCACAATAAATATTTTAAAAGGCATCTTAAAAAACACTCAAGTTATGACTATAAATGCGACAAATGTAATTATGCAACACATCATACTGGTAATTTCAAAAACCATCTTAAAAAGCACTCTTCAAGTTATGAATATAAATGCGACCAGTGTGATTATGCAGCAAAACAAAAAGGCACACTAAAAATTCATCTTTTAAAACACTCTGCAAATTATGAATATAAGTGTGACAAATGTGATTATGCAACACTAAACAAACATAATTTAAAAAGTCATTTTAAAAAGCACTCTTCAAGTTATGAATATAAATGTGGCAAATGTAATTATGCAACACATCACAAACATCATTTAAAAAACCATCTTAAAAAATACTCAAGTTATGAATACAAATGTGACAAATGTAATTATGCAACACATTCTATTGATAATTTCGAAAACCATTTTAAAAAACACTCTTCAAGTTATTGAATATAAATGCAACCAGTGTGATTATGCAGCAAGACATAAAGGTCAATTAAAAATTCATCTTAAAAAAACACTATGTAACTTATGAATATAAGTGTGACAAATGTGATTAGGCAACACATCACCATTATTTAAAAAGTCATCTTAAAGAACATTCAACTTATGAATATAAATGCGACCAGTGTGATTATGCAACAAAACGAAAAGGTCAATTAAAACTTCATCTCAAAAAAACACACTTTTAACTTATGAACACAAATGTGGTTGTGCAACTAATCACAGTGATATTTAAAAAGACATATTAAAAACCATTCTTTAAGTTATAAAAACAACTTCAATCGTGATTATGCCGCAAAAAGTAAATAAAATATAAAAATTCATCTAAAAGAACAAGAGATTATGCAGCTAAACGAAAATATGTATAAAAAATTTATCTTAAGAAACAAGCCACACATATTTCTTACTTAAAAAATTATGCCAAAATGCATATATTGTCACAATATCGGGGGTTGTTTTTATGTAGCTCAAAGATTAGGCTGCAAGAGGTTGTGACTTTCAACCAAGATCTCTTTTGGGAATTGAGGGAGGAGAGCGCGGCTTGAAGTTAGGACATGGTTACCACAGAATACAATAATATTAGCAGTAACAAAATATATAATAATAATAATAAAAATAGTTCTTACATGGTCCTGAACATCTTGTAGGGTTGCTGCTAACACTTACAACACAGGCTTAATGTTTTCTCTATGATTAGAAATACTGAACAACCAGGTGTGCCCTGAGGAATATCATTTATTTGACTGAACAAATTAAATTACGAAATGAAAAACCAATAATGATACCAGCTGGCATGGAAAGTCACAGCCACTACTTATGTACTTATATCTTATGCACTTATCTGACATACAGGTCACATCTAATTGTGCACAAAGTATCTATTATGTCTAACGTTAATTTTTTTTACTTTTTATATTCTACTTGTTTAGTAAGTATTATTAGTAATATTAACCCAACAATATACAAAGTTTTGATATATAACACCTTTCTTTTAGAATTTTTGTTGCCTGTGCCTACATAGTCCTATCTATCCTTGTCCAATTATGCTTCCTTCCCCGTTATAGTTCTGACACCGTCTATGCACCCCCAATGTGCCTTTAAAATGTTTCTGGGTTCTACGGTTCAAGAGTTAGAAGAGCATTGTTCTTTTCGATGTCATTCATCAACCGCCATGATTATTTCAGAAATTAAAGATGACATCTTCATCATTACACACCCGGTACCTATCACCATGATAAAGTGTTCGAACCAACAAACAAAGCTACCAACGAACGCTTATGGACAACCGGGAGCAATACAGGTAGAACTGCCTTGTCAGTGTTCATTAATAGTAAATGATAACGAGATAATTTCATCCCGATATCCATGTTCCCAATGAGGTAAGAAGAAACCTAGAACCGTCCACGTGTTACCCGCAGTTTGGTCGAATTTAAAAACTTACGTAATTAAGTCTAATGACCAAGACACCGTGTTTTATAATATTACTGAATGTTTGAATAATAATTGGACGACAACTGTCCCGCAGTTGAATATGACTACGACATCAACACTGTCGAATATTGTAGAAAATGCTATTCGCACAACCTATGACGAATTTTAGACGTATTTTGTATGGAATATCATATTAACAATTTTAGTGTTAATTTTGTTTTATAAAGTATTACAAAGAAATATATCCCTACTGACGTTTACGCAATCCTCCATAGCCCTTACGGAAGGAGAACAATTAACAATCGAACAAGGATTGATGTATACCAAATGGACATTTTTATTAGTGTTTTTTATATTTTTAATTATACTAGCTTTATACTATCGATGTAAAAGGAAAAATCACAAACATATTACGCGTACACAAGGATATGATCCTTACCCAAAACGTTGGTTGTCAGTGGTTCCTGAACAACCCAGCCAAGAAGAAGATCACACAGAACCAAGAGGAATAAGCCTTTCTACTAGTTTCGAAAGTCTCCGGTATCCCGTAGGAACGGAGCACGTGTTTATAGCTGGTGGACAAAAGCAATTGGAGAAGCCTTCCAATTGTTCTCCAAGAAATTATCCAATTCAGGGAGAATATTAGGTAAGTATACCACTAATACTAAACTTGTTCACAGTCGTAACGCCGATATTAGAAATTACGAGATTATGGAAAATAAGTATGTATGTATATTAATTATTGATTTAAAGTGAATTATGTTTATGAGTATATCGCGATTTAAGTGAATTTTGATGATTAAATTTGATTTTAAAGAGGTTGCAATTGCATGCTGTAGTTTAAAACCGTTTTACATCAAATTTTTTAAATGTGATTCAGGGAAACGAGTAGTGAATCTTCGTCGCCGAAATAGACCTTCATAAAATTTTGGTAATTCATAATTCTCCACGCTATAGCAAATTGGGAGAACAAAATTTTCAGTCAGTATAAATAACCAATCTATCTCTACGTGATTAAGTTTCATCATTTTATACCTTGAACGCCAAAAATAAATGGTGAAGGAGGTTACCGATCTTGTGCAGGAGACCGGCGTGCCAGACCCTGCCAAATGCTTGCTTAATATCCAGAAACACAGCCAGATTGCATTGCTTGTGGTCTCTGTAAGCAGCTTCAACAAGGGATCGTGACTCGTTCGGTTGGTACGGATGCCAAATTGGCTGTTGGGTAGGAGGTTGTTAAATTCTAGGTGGTTCCTGAGTCACCTGGCTAGAATCTGCTCAAAGCATTTTCCGAGGCAACTCAGGAGGTCCATTGGTCTATAGGAGGAGGGTGAGGTTAGGTCGGCGTGGGGTTTGGGTATCATGACGGTGGAGGCCGATTTCCAGTCCGTTGGTAAGTGGGATAAGATAAGGAATTGGTTGTAGATGTTGGAGAGTAATGGAAGGTCTGGGTCGGGTAAATAACGGAGGATTTTACCATTTAGGCCATCATGACATGGGGCAGAGTTTTTCCCTTTTTTGAAATATGTGTGGACCTGGTCGGGCGTGATGGGGGCATACAAAGGATTCTCGATATCGTGTTGGATTTCAGGAAGGTTAAGGTTGCGGAATTCTTCAAGGCGACTCTCGAGGAGTGCCTTGAACCGGTTATCGAATTGGGAATCATCGGGGGATTGGAGAATGGATTGGAGGTGGTGACCAAACAAATCGGCCTTTTCTTGGTCAGAGGAGATTAGGTTGCCCTGTAGGTCGGTTAGGTGGGATTTAGGGTTGACTTTCCTTCTGGTCAGTCTATCGAACTGTTGCCAGAAGGATTCTGTAATCTATCTGAGAGGTGGCTTTGGTTCAGGAGTCTTCGGCGTCTTTGTTGGCTTCTCGCTTGATTAAGACGTTAAGGCGATTGTATTCGGTCTTGAGAGCCGAATCCCTGGATCGCAAGAATTGACGATCGATTCGTTTTTTCTCTTTCATCCAGTTCACAATATGTTGTGGGAGCGGTTTCCGGGAAGTGTCGATGTTTTTTAGTGATACAGAGATATCGTCGCTTCCGTAATTACGGAATTTAGGTCTCTAATGGCTCTCTCGAGATCTTGGGTCGTTTGAAAATTGGGTGTAGGAAGGTTGCTGGAGATGTGTTCACAGAACACATTCCAGTCTGCTTTTAAAAAATCTTTAATGACTGTGTATTGAGGTGTAGGGGGACCTGGACAAGATGAAGTTTTGACCAGTAGGGGTATATGGTCTGGTGTGATCGTGGTGCCTAGAAAACACTCACGATCGAAATAGTGAGCTATGGGTTCGGAAACTATGATGTGATCTACTATTGAGGCCCCTAAGTGTTCGAAATATGTTGGTTGGGTGTTGGCGATTCGCAATAGCCGCAACTGCAACGGAGCAGAGGGTAGCCTATTACCGTTGCCATTAGTTGCGGTGTCCCCGAATTGGATGTGTCGAGCATTGAAATCATCTAGGATAACTGTATTAGGGAGGCGCAGATTAGAAGATCATCGGATAGGGTGTTGGCCGGGCGGGTTATAATAAGAAATAAATACTACCGTCGCAGCAACGCATTCGTGATGCTGTAGGTGCGCAGGAAGTTGAAAAGGAGTGCATGGAAAGCAATTTTTAATTATGATGGCGGTTCCGTGGTGGCTATTGTTTAGAAATGTGTGATACGTGTTAAAGTTTAGTGTGCATCTGTTTGTGAGTTTTGTTTCCGTGATGGAAAGGATGTGTATATTGTGTGTATGTAAGAAGTGTTTAAGTAAGGGATGTTTCCGACAAACGCCCCTGGCATTAACTGTCCCTGTGAGGATATCCATTGTAGGAGTTAAGGATTGGGTTGGCGGATTACGGCGACCTTCATCCGAGTACCGGATACGCAGATGTTGATCCTGCGTTGGAAGAAGGTTCGGCAGAGCGAGTCTAGGGAGGGAACAACCCTACCTCGTCGGTCGGGGAATATCTGGAAGAGGGAGTGTGTAAAGATTTGTCTTTTATGGATAGGGATTCGGTGTCGGGAGAGAGTTTAAGGTGGGCTGTCTTCCGAGTCGGGCTCTTCGGAAGACAGGATAGGTTCGAGGGAAGCCATCTTCGACGGAGAAATGGGAGGTTCCCGCCGCTTCCGGCACTTAAAGGAGAAGGTAGGGCGAGCTTCCCCGCAGTTGTAACACCTTGGGTTAGCAGTGGACTTACAGGAGAAAGATCTATGGCTTTCGCCACAGTTGGGGCAACGGATAGAGCGGGTGGTACACTCCTCGGAAGTATGCCTCACCTGCGTGCAGGTGGTGCAATACTTCGGGATAAGGGATATGGGAGTGTTGGTAGCTTTGGAGGTGATGCGAACGGCCTTTCTCACGTGTGGAAAATCGATCGCACCGAGGATCTCGGGTTCTAGGATGTCTTTATCCACGTGACGCGTCACGCAGGAAAAGGAGGGCGCTCTAGGAGTGGTGTTGAAAGGACGGGGACCGGATAGTTGGGTAAGGGTCTCTAGGAGACAGGTGTGATTGTGGTTAAACTAAGTTTAACCGGGGAAGATTTAAGGGTTTTAGGGATGTAAATAGGGATTTTTGAGTGGGGATGGTTTTCGGGATATGTGTGTGTATGTGCGGGTTTGTGTGGTTTTGTGGAGGCGGTGGAGCGTGTTGAAATGTAGGAGTGTTTATGAGGTGGAAATGAACGAGGCGTTTGAGTGGCAGCCTGTACGTGAGGATGGTGGGGGCGAGGCGAGGGTGTGTGCGTATGTGTGTGTGTGTGCGTGGTGAGTGTCGGTGTAGGTGGACGGGGGGCGTCGGGGGTTGGGGATACCACCGTTACGGTAGCATGGTGGCGACCGTGCTTAACCATCGTGGTTGTTAGGGGAGCTTCACACCCCGAGGATAAAAGGCTTGGAAATCAGAGAGCCAGATAGAAAAAGAAGGAAACAAGTGTTAAAATAAAACAATAAATTAAAATTAATTAAAAAATATTTTTTATTAAGCGGTGACTATTGTCTTACCCGAAGTCGATCCTGTAGTTGACGGTGCCCTGGGTGCTTCTTTATTCACGTTCTTCGCTCCTGCTGTATTCCGGCGGCTCTTGCTTGCTGCTAGGTTGTGGCTCTTCTACTAATGACCGCTTCTTCGTATTGTCTGTATGCAAGCAGTCACAGATCTAACCCTGAGAGATGAGAGAAACGAGGGCAAGGAGCGAAACGAGAGAGACGGGCACGATCAACTTCTACTGCAGTAAACATTCGTTAATTTAAAAATACACCACTAGACGGCGTCGCAAACAAGCAAATCTGCTTTTAAAAATATACTACTAGGTACAGCGGCGATCAACTTCTATTACAGAAAACATTCGGTAGTTTAAAAATGCGCCACTAGATGACGTCACAGGCAAACAAATTTGCTTATAAAAATAAGTGTAATCTAATTAGAGGGAGTTTTTGTCACGCACAAAGAACGTGAACATAATATGTCTATTTTAAAGAACAGTTCACGGCTAATTAGGGTTGTTGCAAACACATTAGATGTACAGTAAAAGGCTTGTTATTGTGGTTACATAACTTAGGAAATCCAGAGCATAATTGCTTTATACTAATGATTGCTGGAAGCCTCTAAGTACTTTATATTATTCAGTTATAAACAAAACTCGGAAAGTGAATGTGTTGTGACTAACCAGCAAAAACCAGCTGTTTACCCTGTCAAGGCGTTCTTTCAATATGGTTATCGACAACAACCCTGTTAGGTGAACGTTTTTTATTTTAACCCTTACCCCTTATTTTATTTACTTTATTTGTTAGAGGACCGATTTCAAATTTGGTTATATTTGTTGTTGTACAGGCATTTTTACCAAATCAACTGTAAAATGCATTTTTATTACTGTATGCAAAACTCAACAATAGTGTACACGCTAATTTGAGTAATATTATTGTTATTATGGTTGTCTAATGATAATGATGAGCCTTGGGTAAAACAAAACGCAGTCCTATAGTTGCCTTACGAAATGAAATCGTGTGTATGATCAAAATTGAAAATGAAAGTCAGATTATTTATTTGCCCCCGGGCAGTTGTCCATTTTGAAAAACGAAATAGTGTGTTCAAGCTTGTTTATAAATCTAGGGCCCTTTTTTACCAGAGGTATTTCCGTTAAGGCAGCCCTTGTATGTAAAATAATATACTGATCTGATTTCGAGTTTGGTTATATTTGTTATTGTATTGGTGTTTTTACTAGTTTAACTGTAAAACGTATTTTTATCACTGTATGCAACACGCGGCAATAGTATTACATGCTAATTTGATGTTCCAATATTGACAACAGTATCGATGGCTATCTCATAAGATGTTAAATCAGTTTAGTATTTTTGAATTGTGATTGGTGTTAAGAGAGCTGTAAGTTAAGCCAAACTAGTATTTTTGAATTGTGAGCTGCTTCTTGCAAGTTATAAGTTATGATTTGATTGAGTGAGATTGATTTGCGGATGGTCGACTGTTTTCCCACGCTCTGTGTGTTGGTTAGTCTTATCAACAAAGTAAGCGGTGTCTCATAGGAGCTAGATATATGCAGTGGGAGAATCGTTACCTGAAGGTTATGAAAAATTGTTAGCGCAACCTCTTGTTTGATTTGACCGAGATTGATTGATTTGACTGATTTGGTTAATTGATTGATTGAAATTAATCTGATTCGTTGATTTGACCGAGAGTGAATTGTTTGAGATTGATTTGCTTAATTGGTGTGTTTGATTTGATCGAGATTGATTGATTTGGTTTGATATGCTTGCGCTGATTTTATTCGTCGATTGATTGATTTTATTAATTTCTGCCTTTTGACAAGGGGCGAAGGCCCGAGACTAAGTTCAGGCGTCCTATACCTGTTTTATGAGATAGTACGAGGGCCCCTTATTAGAATACAATTTCAAATTTCCCGCCAAGGGGCGAAGACCTGACAAGAAGCGACGACCATAGAACAAGCTCCGGAGTCCTGCAACTGCCTTATGAGTTAGTATGAAGGCATCATTACTAGAATGCAATTTAAAATTTCCCGCCAAAACAAAAAATGGCCTCCAAGATGGCCGAAAAAACAAGTTAGTCTACAAAATTTAATTATGACTCATAATTAAAAGTAAATTGACTGCGGAACTTTGGGGCGAAATTGGACATGAAGGTCCACGTGTTTGCCTTTACGTAATAAGGTGATTAGTGAGTTTTCCCAGACACGATAGAAGTATTTGAATAGTGAAAGTTTGTTATTGTTTTATCAAAATTGAAGGAGAAGGTGAACGTGTTTGCGTTTACGTAATTACCGGGGTTTTTCCCAGACGCGATAGAGGAATTTGAATAGCGAAAGTTTGTTGTTGGTTACAGAACCGTGGGGAAATCCAAAAAATAATTACAATATGCAAATGATTGGGAAAAACCGATAAGTAATTTATTTCCATATTACTTGCAATTTAAATGATGGATTGATTGATTAATCGTTGATTTGGGACACCACTTTTAATTATGACTCATAATTAAAAACAAAATGACGGAGAACTTAGATTATGATTCATAATTCAAACAAAAGGGCTATGATAGGAATTTGATCATGACTCATAATTAAAATGTGATCAGTAACAGGGGTCGAACACCCGCGGGCAAGTCCCTGCGTCCTATACCTGTCTTGCAAGTTAGTGTTAGCACCCCTTATTAGAATACAATTCAAATTTCCTACAAAAAAAAATGGCCGAGGGCTTTGATTATGACTCATAATTAAAATAATTGGACTGTAATCTTCCCGATGTTTTCCACCCCAAAGCAAGTTCCGAAGACTTGTCTTATGCGCTAGCATCAGGGCCTCACACAATATCAAATTTCTCACGTCGAAGGCTTTGATTATGACTCATAATTAAAATAATTGGTCTTTGATCTGCCCATTTGACTACCCCCGCAATTTAATTATGACTCATAATTAAAAACAAAATGGCGGTGGAATTTGATTATGACTCAGAATTAAAAGGAAAATGGTTGAGGGATTTGATTATGACAAATAATTAAAAACAAGATGCTGCGGAATTTGATTATGACGTCATAATTAAAAACATAATGCCTGAGTACTTTTATTATGACGCATAATTAAAATAATTGTACTTTGACCTCCCCCCACTCGTACCCCACCCGGTCACGTGGCTGCCTTTCACTTATCCCCAGGGTCACGTGACTACCCATACCCGGTCCCCTGCGTGCGCATTTGCCTACACTCTAGGGGCTGAACTGTCAAAAAGGCTGTTGGTACAGTCATAAGGACCCTACTTAACAGTGAAAATTCTATCAAGGGTTTGAAAATGGCCCCCGAAAAGAAGCCGACCCCACCCTTACCCCCACTCCGACCCCCACCTGAAGTCAGCCCCTTCTACTATCAACTCTTGCGTAAGACTCAGAAAACACCAACGCATTTCGGGCTGGTGCTGGACAACGGCAGAAGTCTGTTAAGACCTGTCATTTTCAACCCTCACTGAAGCTCATTTGTGTTTGTCGACAAATACCGGTGAAAGTCGAAAGTGTTATAAAATTAAAAATTGTTCGGACCTTCACCGAGGCATTTGGTACTTGTCGAGAATCACCGGTGAATGTTGACAATAGCTAATTTCGGTCTCTCGCGGTAACATATATTTTTTTCTGAAATCGCCAATCATCATAAAAATGTATTGCAAAACTTTTAATAATAAAGTTGTTCTATAAATATATAGTAATGCGGTTCACCACTGCTATGGTTACTGAGACGACCGAAACAATTAATCAAGTTTTAATGTTAAAAATAAATATCTGGTGTGGCACACCACAGGACCTTCCGATCTACAATACGGAAATTAAAAGAAATGAAATAATTTTAATAACATTTTTTTAGGATAATTATGCAACCTCTTTTATAAGAAGTTCATTACGAAAATAGACAACATTGTAAACGCAAAAACAATAATCTATGTCAAACAGACATTTAAAACTTCATGACACGCAGAGGTTAATAGACATTCTAACTTAAATTAAAAGAGATGAAATAATTTTAATTTCAATTTTTAGGATGATTATGCAACCTCCTTTTTATACGTTCATAACGAAAACAGGCAACATTGTTAAAACAAAAACAACAATTAATGTCAGAATGACGTTTAAAACTTCATGTTAGATAGAATTTCGTATACATAAATAATGTTAACGTAAAAAAATTCCAAAGCCGCTCGCTTCTATAACAATATCCATAACACAGATTCAACATTTTCAATAATATTTATTTAATTTTTACATTTATTTCGTTTTACATTAAAAAGCTTTAAAAAGAAAATTTATTTATTTATTTTATTTTGCCACCATAATGTTCTTTATACGCCTCCAAATGCGGGCGTAATGTGGTCTTTAGAGCACGGAAATGTCATTGATGCTAAGCAGCATGATTGACAGCAAACACATGACATGATATATAATAGCAATATCACAGTATCTTAGTAACAACAAATTAGCCTACTGTCGACTTTATTTCACTGCATTTGCATTTAAAAACTTGCCGAAAATACTGATTCTTTTTAATATTTTGTTCCAGTTTCATGGTGCAAAATAAAATAAAACATTTATGTACCACGGGCATAATTAGATTATGGCTCTCAGAATATAAAGCTCGCTTCGCGTCGGGCTTTAACATTCCTCAGCCATAATCTTCTGATGCCCTTAATAATAAATATCTATTATTTTATTTACCACCTAATGTTCTTTATACGCCTCAAATGCGGGCGTAATGTGGTCTTTATAGCACGGAAATGCCATTGATGCTAAGCAGCATGATTGACAGCAAACACATGACATGATATATAATAGCAATATCACAGTATCTTAGTAACAACAAATTAGCCTACTGTCGACTTTATTTCACTGCATTTGCATTTAAAACTTGCCGAAAATACTGAATCTTTTTAATATTTTGTTCCAGTTTCATGGTGCAAAATAAAATAAAACATTTATTACACAAGGATTTGATTATGGCTCTCAGAATATAAAAGCTCTCCGCTTCGCGCCGAGCTTTTAACATTCCCTCGAGCCATAATCTTCTGATTATGCCCTTAATACATAAATATCTATTATATTCACGGACACACACACACGTGCACGCGCACACACACACGCTCGCACTCATGCGCGCGCGCACATGCACGCAACACACACACACACACACACACACACAAAGACACTCACGCGCGCACACCCAGGCATGAAGACTGATCTTATCGAAACTTGGCCAAAAGTTGTAAAATGAGCTAATAATTCGTTTTAGCGAGAGTGAAAAAAAAGGAACATTAAAATCTACGGTAACCAAGGATCCTTTCAATGGATTGTAGAGCTTGCATCCTAGGTTAGCGTAGATTTTAATTTTTCTTTTTATTTCCATTTTTTTAGACAGATTAAGGTTATAATTCGCAACATTTCGCGCGGCCTAGTCATGGCCTAATAAAAAACGTATAATCTATCTAATTGCCCCCTAGATTTGGGGCGTTTTATTATTACACCAAAAGTATACTGGTATTAGACGGTTCTCTTTAACCTCAAACCTGATTATTTGTCAAAATTAATTTAACAGTTGCCACATTTAATTGAAATGAATAGTAATCAATAGTAACCACGGATCACTGTATAATAATAGAAGGAGCCTATTGAATTTTGTTTGAAGAAGTAGGGTACCTATACATTTATTATGGCGTGTCTTTCAATTGAAATAAAATATTTTCATTAAATTTCACAAAATAATTTGATACAACTAAAAAACATTTATTTTTAATCCTCATTTTTAATACTTAAAAAAATACAACATATCTCAATCATGTGAAAACAAATTTGACGTTAGTGAAAAATATTATACCAACTTTGTAAAAATAACTCCCAAATCTAAGGGGCAAATAAAAAAAAATTAATTATAGTATATTTTCCATACTTCTAGGATATGATTACAATGCAATGCTGGTTACATAACAAACGTTCAGTGAATACAGAAAAGTTGTCAGTTATTACATTGATTTAGGATGACTTGGAATTGTGAAGCATGTTGTAGGTAAAAAGCAGCTGTTGTCCGCTGACCGCACACACTATTTATGTAACGAGTTGGGTTATAATAAACATTTATCATTTTAACATTTGTAATTCTAGTCTTACCAAATATACGTATTATTAAGCAAGATATTATTTAAAATGTCTTGTGAAATTGACATGAAACTTATTAAAGTCGAACCTAAAGAGGAAGAAGGAATAAATTTACATCTAACCCAACATCTTGTAGTAAATAGTGATCTAATAAAAGCAGAAATTAATTGCGGTTCAAGTAGTACAAAATTTGGCACCACTTTGACAGATAATGTTAATTTTAAGGAAGAAGACAATTTTTATGTGCTAAATGATACTAGCCCATGTGAAGTAGATCATATAAAGAAAAATAGTGTGGAACGTGTGACAAATGTACAGATTGAATGTGATCAGTTTACTAGTTCAATAAAAGTACAAGAAAATTTAAAGCATGCCGTTTTAAAACAAACTTCAAATTTTAATTATAAATGTGGCCATTGTGATTTTATTACAAAATGGAAAACTAGTTTAAAAGGTCATCTTAAAACACACTATTCAAGTTATGTATATAAATGTGACCAATGTAATTATACAACACACCACAAAAATGTTCTAAAAAGGCATCTTAAAAAACACTCTTCAAGTTATGAGTATAAATGCGACAAATGTAATTATGCAACACATCATACTGGTAATTTCAAAAACCATCTTAAAAAGCACTCTTCAAGTTATGAATATAAATGTGACCAGTGTGATTATGCAGCAAAACAAAAAGTTCAATTAAAAATTCATCGTGGAAAACACTCTATAACTTATGAATACAAGTGTGACAAATGTGATTATGCAACATATCACTATAAATATTTAAAAAGGCATCTTAAAAAACACTCTTCAAGTTATGAATATAAATGTGACAAATGTAATTATGCAACACATCACATAGGTAATTTTAAAAACCATCTTAAAAAACATTCTTCAAGTTATGAATATAAATGTGACCAGTGTGATTATGCAGCAAAACATAAAGGTCAATTAAAAATTCATCATAAAAAACACTGTGTAACTTATGAATACAAGTGTGACAAATGTGATTATGCAACACATCACTATCATTATTTAAAAAGTCATCTTAAAAAACATTCTTCAACTTATGAATATAACTGTAACCAGTGTGATTATGCAGCAAAACGAAAAGGTCAATTAAAACTTCATCTTAAAAAACACTTTTAACTTATTAATGCAAATGTGATTATGCAACTTATAATAGTGATATTTAAAAAGGCATCTTAAAAAACATTCCTTATGTTATGAAAACAACTGCTATCCTGATTATGCCGCCAAAAGAAAACAAAACTTAAAAATTCATCTTAAAAACAGTGATTAATATGAGATTATGCAGATCAACGAAATTATGTATATAAAATTTATCTTAAGAAACGAGCCACACATATCACATACTTAAAAAACGATGCTAAAATGCATATATCAAATCAAGTTATGCACATTTCTTCAGATACTAAATACAATATAAAAATATTGTTTAAAGTTCATTTTAATTTTATTTGTACAAATTTAAGTAAGTAATGTGATTTAAACACAAAGTGAAAAAATTGTTTACACAAACATTGTGAAAACATAGTTCATGCTTTAAATGCAAACATGACTAACATAACGAAGTACAATTTAAATGAAGCTTAGAAATAATCTTATATGTAAATAATTTTTGTTTGCCGAAATAAAAAACCAAAAAAATCAAAATGTCGTTTCGGTATAGAGTTGTAATGGCTTTAAATATTACTTCTATCGTTTAGGGTAAACACTGAATAAAAACTAACTATAACAATAATAATTTTATATTTTTTTATTTCAATTATGTAAATAAAAGAAATAGTTTATCAATAAACTTGTTTCATGAATACATTTTTATCTCACGACTCCCAAGTTCAGGAGCCGCACTGTGGGAACTTTTTTTAATGGACAAATGCTATAAGATCTATTTTGAAACAAGTTTCTTAGGCTATTTTTGCTATTTTGTGTATATGTTGAAATTTTTGAAAAAAAAAAGTAAACTCCAATTGTCACCTTATGGTATAATTGCCATAGTTATGAATATAGGTTGGTGACAATGGTATTTGCCATCAAGACATCTAAATGTCTATTATAGATTTAAAGACTGTTGCATTCAATTCGAAAACTACATTTTTGGCATGATAGTTTTTCTATGTGTGAAAGAAGTCCTTCAATTAATATGATTTCTCCATTGCTTTAATTTACAAACACATGATTAAAAGGAAGATGGGTACTGTAAATGTAATACCCGATGAATATATTGAATACAGATAATTAATGAGGTACAAAACTTAACTCAAATATAAATTATATTAGGAAACCATTGTTTGCAACAAAATTCTTTAATACTAGGAACCATTATGAATAATCATTACCCTCATTAAACTTTATTTCTATTATTATTTATTACGCATTCACATTTTAAATTCTTGTACAGTTACTTTTAATTATATACACATTTCAGATAAGTAGGGCAACTGACCCAGTAATGGACACCCTTTAGGATTTTTGCACTTTGACAGAGTGTAAAAATTCATATATCAACGTAATTTCTTTTTTTTAATTCTCAGTATACGCATAATTTATGTACATTTTGAGTAATACAAAGTAGCTTAGGATTTATTTATATTTATAATATATTTATTAAAAATATATGTCAGTTTAGCTAGTAATGGACATAGATGTGCCAGTAATGGTCAGCATCTGCATCAATAATGGACATTGCTGAAATTTTAACATATTTATTCATATTTTTCCATTTTAGCTACGTAATAATGGCCTCTATTATTTTTTAATTGTGGTTTATCAGTTGTAGAAATTATATCATTTTTAAAATAATATGAAATGTAGTCTTTAGGACACTTGCCTACAACTTTAACGTTACTTTGATGTCTGCTCCTTCTGGATCACATTTCATAACAACGCCTGTAAAAGTGATAAAAAATTACAGTGTGATTAAATTACCTTAACAGCAATGCTTACCTGGATAATAATTGTCATCGTATCTGGCAATTACGTATGATCTACATTCCATGTCATCATCATCATTATAGGTAATCTCTTCAGAATCAGATGAGGTGTCATATGCTAGTTCTTCTATCTTTTTGGGTATGGATTTTCTTTGCTTACTGTCCTTTTTCTGATTATCATAAAATCTCTATAAGATTTATCAGACACTACCATGGGAAAAGATGTTCTTTTCCTTTTTGATGCAACTTCTTTCTCTGGGGTTTTAGGGAACATCAAAGAGCGTTTAAAAGGTGTGGGCACCTTCTACCCGAACTTAGATTTTTCTTCATATTTTTTAATTCCTTTACCAATAGGTGAACAATTATTTTTTTGTTCAATATCAGTTCTGCTTGGACCAGGGAACGAGATTTCTTCGTTCAATATTAGTAGTACTTGGACCAGGAATGGAGTCATTATTTCTTTGTTCATTATCACTTATATTTTCTTTATTAACATCATCATAAATTGTGGGCTCACTTAGTAATACGTCATCAAGTAAACCTGATGTAGCATTGTCAGCCGTCGAAGCATAGGATATGCTATTCCTTTGATCTATGCTATTTTCAACAGTTTTTGTTAAATCTCTGTTACCATGAGTGTCACTATTATCCATTTTTGCAGATTTTAGTTCAACGACATCATGTTTTAAATGAAACCAAACATAAAGATTCAGTGATGCTATGTTTCCATTCCAATTGATTCCTGCATTAAATACTTCACGAAAATTACGAAGATCTTCTTCACTGATCTTTTCCTCAACGGCAATTAGAACCTGCTTTTTAAATGAAAAGTTATTACGACTTGCTGCAGTTCGAAAATTGATTGGAGTTCGGTTTGGGATACACATTGATTTGTCTACATTATTTTTATCAAACTCTTTCTAAAACCATTCTTTATTGTTTTTTCAGTAGCATATTCTTCAAAAACTATACTAAGTATAGAACCAAATGTATATAGCGCGTCACATCCTTTGGAAAATTGCCAAATTTCCATTTTCTGACTGCTGATATCCATCCTGATTTTAACGGTTTGAATATTGCAACATCCGCTGGTTGCATTATGTTAGTGTTTGCAATGCAATTAAAATAATTCCGTTATCATCGCAAAAATGGCTCACTTGTTGTGTAAGATGTGAACGATGCCCATCTACAAAAAATGCGACTAGTTTCTGAATATTTGTAACAACCTTTTTTTGTGGTTGTATTAAAAAATACGTTAATCTAAGATCATTAATTTATTTGGCGTAAAATTAGAGGAGTTTTTAATTATTTACATGTAAAAATTGAGAAAGGCAACTTAAATTGCATTTCATAGAACATATATTTTGGGTGTAATATTATATAAATAGTTATAGTTCCCTTTCTTTTAAAAATGGGACTCTGATCATTGTATTTCGCGCAATGCGTGACCACTTCTTGAGGGGGGGCACTTACAGAAGCGTTTCTGAAAGCCTCTATTTTTTACTTCACTTGCTGCTGAATGTTAAAGCAGAAGACATTGTTATAATGGTTTTTACTTAATTTTTATTTTTGGTGCCATCAGAATTTTGGTGGCACTTACGTACAATCATTATAGTACTTATATTATTCCCTTATACTCACTTAAGGCACTTATTTGCTTACTTACTTACTTATACTTATATTTATATTTTAAATGGCTCTTAAGTTACTTATTTACACAAGTTTCTCTTCATTCAAATAATTTCATCTTAAAATGCAATTTTAATACAATAAAACATCAAGAATACAATAAGTTAGTGGATCGAAAATCCCTTCAAATACATAATTGATCGCGTTGTTACAAGAATACGCAAGGAAAATGTAGAAACGCTTTCATACTGGTTCACCGTTCCGCATCCATAGTTAAACACCGGAAGCTGTCTATAAGAAAATCATTATACTGAGGTATTTATGTGGTAAATTTTATATTTTTTAAGCTTAGCTTTAAAACCTTTTCTTTCCTCTCCTTAACCATCCATATATTGGGTAAATAAACTTAATTGCACATTGTTAATTTTTGATATTTATAGAAAATTATTATTGTTCATTATTTAGGTTTTGTTATTCCTGGACAAAGATAACATGGCGCTCGAGAATTTATTATTTTTTTCATAATTTTTTTTGATAACATTTTTGGACTTAAGTGAAAATAATCAAGCAGAAAAGAAGCAACTAGCATTTCAGGTAGGTTAATTAAACTATTTATTAGCATTCCCCCTTATTTTAATCTTCCGTTTGACGCTATTTAATAATATACTTTGGCGCCCAACGCAGGGACCTTGATTCTTATTACATTCAGATTTATTACTTCAAAATTTATTGCTTATTTGATATTTTATTTACATTTGTGTATAATATTACAGTGGGGCCAGAAAAAGGGATATGTTGTTGTTTCAATGCTAGTTATTTTCACTTTGTTTATTTTGATTGTGGAGTTGACCGAGATTTAAGGAGTGTTATGTTACGCTTGGTCTTTTATGTGTTTATATAATGAAATTTATTGAGTGTGTTATATAATATTTTTACGATGTCAAATTTTAATTATTTAGTTGATGTTTTATATATTGATGAGTTATATTAGTGGAATTAAAATTTTTTAATTGTAAATGAAGCAGAAGGGTTGACATTAGATGAGAGACGTAAATTAAATTGAGAAATTTACTTGATTACATTTTATGTAAGTGGAATTATTAAAAAATGCATTCAATATTTGATTATGATACATTACAACGATTTATGGATTCCATTCTAGGACATGATTTATTTCAATCAGTTTTTGTTTATTTAGACGATATTATTATTTTTTCAAGTACTTTCAAGGAACACGTTTTATTTAAAGGAAAGTTTTTAAAAGGCTTACTGATGCCAAGTTAAATATTAATTTAGATAAATGTGAATTTTGTAAACCTCAATTATCATATTTAAGTTTTGTTATTGATAAACTTCTTAACATTCAATTGTTAATACATTTATTTAAATTTTTAAACGCTTGAATTACATTACTTTTGATAATGAATTTTTATATTTATACGATTAAATTTATTAGAAATTATTGAATCCATTTAACGAAAACTTTGAAATGAATTACAAATTTAGATACTTCTAATATTTTTATGTCACATAATGACAATATTTATACTTTAGTTCGTATTCCTGCTTAAGATTTTTTCCAAATGAATTGGAATATTTACAAATGTTTAAGAGTTTGTTTTTAAATTTAAAATTTTTATGGTAGTAGTTTAGATGCGAAAGTTTAACATATTTTTGTGTTATTTGTGTGTAAATTCCATTTTTTATTTTCTTAGATTGCACTTCTTCTCTGTTGAATTGTTTTTTAATTGAATTCGTAACGCTGTTCATGAGTCTACGAAATTTTCACCTTCCTTTTTGGCGTTTGGTCGGACAGTTCCTATTTCTGGAGATTTTTATGGTCGACTAAAGGATTTCAAAGAGGATGATTTATTTATTGCTAACCGTGAACAATTAGTTCAAGATTTAAATGAACTTTCACCCATTTTTAAACATGTTAAACAAAATTTACATGCAGCTTACGAAAGAAATTCAAAATCTTACAATTTGCGACGTCGTCCGTTGAAATTAAATGTTGGCGATTTGGTTTGGAAAAGAATTTTACTTTATCTGATGCGACTAAAATTATAGTCAAAAGTTAGCTCCAAAATTTATTGAAGCAAAAGTTATTGAGGTGGTAGGTCCAACTACGTACCGATTGGCCACCCCTATTGATAATAAACCCTTAGGTGTTTTTCATGTTAAGGATTTAAAACCTCATTAGTTCTTATTTTTTAGTATTCTTTTAATTATTTTTCGATTTTAGTATTTTTACATTCTGGTTTTCTTATTTATATTTTTAATTATTTTGATAATTTTCAAAATAATTTTATTTTGTGCTTATTTCGCACATTATTTTATTTTATATTGTTGTGGCTTTGCAAACCACTTAATAATTTTTGCATTTGTTAGCATGATTTTTGCTACATTTGTTTAGCACGATGGTTGATATTTAGATCCCATTGTGTGATTGAATTCCGACTTTGTGGGACATTAGTTCTCAGGCAGATTATCTTCCTTTATTGGATTTACAATTTGCTATTGTTACAATAGTAAAATTGAAGATAACTATTTTGAGTTTACCTCTGATCTTTAATTTGACGTGTAAAACTCATAACCATGGATAAGAAAACTAGTAATGCTTCTATACATTTTTATTTTTTGACTGATTTAGTTATTTTGTTTTTTCCTGATTTGTGTAGTGTTACTATTCTTGGACGGTGCTTGAGGACTTCGGTTCGCCTCGTGTCAACCTCGATTAGTTCACTTCCTGATTATGACGTTTTGGTAGTTTTAGGAGGGGGTTGTTGTGTTCGTAAGAGTGCTTCATCTTTCTCTTTGCTATCTCACCTAGATTTCGATTTATTTATAAAACGTGCGTGTTAGTTAGTATGTTGAGTCTTGGACGATGACTGTGGAACAACATGAAACCTGAATCTCGTGAAGGGTAGATTGGCTTCTCTTCTTCTCCACGACGAAGCATCCTGAGCTAATTTGCCATGAAAATAGTCGTATCTTGGATTTACCGATTTTGACTCACTTATCGAACGTGACAGTGGTAGTTGTGTTATGTACCTAGGAGGCTTGGTTTGAGACCACCGGGGTAGGGTAATTGAACCGCTCTCTCTCGACCTCAAGTCTCGCGATTATTTATTGTTAGTCCGGAAGGATTTTTTTTCTATTTTTATACTCTCGAGTAGAGTGGCGTTTAGCCTTGATTTTTTATGAAGTTGCACGATGACCGTTTCCGGGTTCTCTGCACACTGTCCCTTCAGGTCATGGTAGGTTACGGTTTCCGTTCGTTTTTTTACCTTAGAATCAAATTTTTACCGGATACTCATTTTGCTCTTCTGATGGTGGTTTGCTTCACTAACCCCACCAGTTAAAGTTTTTACTTTATTTAAGGTTTCGGGTCCTTGATTCTCGACTAGTGGCGTGTGCGGGTGGTAGCGCGTCATTAGCTTTTTTGGTGTTGCGAGGGGTCTTTCCTGACCGACATCACCACATTTTCCGTACTTCTTCGTACATTTTCTTGTTATTTTTTTAATATTGCTTATATTTTAATTAGCTTAACATTTTATATTTTTTTAAATTTTAATAATTTCATTTATTAGCTTAGTGTTTGGAATCTCCGCTTTGGTGATCTCCGAGTCCAAATTTTAGGAGGGGGTGTGTAACAACCTTTTTTTGTGGTTGTATTAAAAAATACGTTAATCTAAGATCATTAATTTATTTGGCGTAAAATTAGAGGAGTTTTTAATTATTTACATGTAAAAATTGAGAAAGGCAACTTAACATATATTTTGGGTGTAATATTATATAAATAGTTATAGTTCCCTTTCTTTTAAAAATGGACTCTGATCATTGTATTTCCGCAATGCGTGACCACTTTTGAGGCACTTACAGAAGCGTTTCTGAAAGCTCTATTTTTTACTTCACTTGCTGCTGAATGTTAAAGCAGAAGACATTGTTATAATGGTTTTTACTTAATTTTTATTTTTGGTGCCATCAGAATTTTGGTGGCACTTACGTACACTTACGTAACGTACACTTACGTACAATCATTATAGTACTTATATTATTCCCTTATACTCACTTAATGCACTTATTTGCTTACTTACTTACTCATACTTATATTTATATTTTAAATGGCTCTTAAGTTACTTATTTACACAAGTTTCTCTTCATTCAAATAATTTCATCTTAAAATGCAATGTTAATACAATAAAACATCAAGAATACAATAAGTTAGTGGATCGAAAATCCCTTCAAATACATAATTGATCGCGTTGTTACAAGAATACGCAAGGAAGATGTAGAAACGCTTTCATACTGGTTGACCGTTCCGCATCCATAATTAAATACCGGAAGCTGTCTATAAGAAAATCATTATACTGAGGTATTTATGTGGTAAATTTTATATTTTTTAAGCTTAGCTTTAAAACCTTTTCTTTCCTCTCCTTAACCATCCATATATTGGGTAAATAAACTTAATTGCACATTGTTAATTTTTGATATTTATAGAAAATTATTATTGTTCATTATTTAGGTTTTGTTATTCCTGGACAAAGATAACATGGCGCTCGAGAAGGCATTTAATTATATATTTTTTAATTTTTACATTGTTTTTTATTAATTAGAAAGGAAAATAATTAAGCAGGTGAGAAACAAGCCGCATTTCAGGTTTGTTAACAAGGCAATATAGTAGAACCCTCCCTATATTTAATCAACCGATTGTGGACGAGACGGCATATAATTAGTGGTGAAAGGTTAGTAATTCAATTTGTTAAAAATTTGTATTTAGAGATTACATTTGGCGTTTATTCAATGTACAAATTACATCACCACTTTATTATTATTATTGTTATTATACTGGCCATTTAAATTTTCTTAAACCTACTTCACCACAACAATTTTATTTTGATTATATATTGTTTTGGTTTAAGTATGAAAAGAAGTTAATATATAATGAGGGGTAGGTTACTTTTATAAAAACATTATTACTTTTTAATACACAAGGTATAAAGATCTGGGTGACATACGTTTTTTTTATTTTATAATTTTATAGTAAAATTAAACGTTACACACTTTAAACACATGACGGACATTTCCATTTCAGCGATGTCAAAAAGCAGGTGATTCTGACGTCACTAAATCAACAGCTGATTGTTTATCAAAGTTGAAAATTTAAGTATTATTTTAATACTCATTTCAATAATATAATATATCAGAAGTGGTTTGCCATATACTCATAGAAAACCTCGGAATTTATCCAACAGTCAGATAGCTAGTGAATCTTCTGGCACTGAATCAACTATTACTTTGGGCATTTCTTGTATAAAATTATCATAGGAGGAACTCTTTTCATCAGCTAAAGCACTAAAACAGTAAGTTGCTCTTTTTCACTTTGGACGCGTTGATAGAAATCTTGAAATTTCTGTGTAACACTTTACCACTTTTTGACAGAGATTAAATGCTTCATCATCATTAAATATGCGGCTACTGTCTTGCAAGACGTCCATCAAATTGTTTTCTTCAAAGTAAGATTCTATTTCATCAAACCACAAGGAAATACGGTCCAGTGACACAGCCGCTGGAGCCTTACTTAAAAATTCTGCATGTTTTTCCTTGATGCATGAATGTCGTTTAAGGAAACCTTTGAACCAAAATCTGCCAGGGGTAGAATTGCCACTTAGAAAACGTGTTTCTTTTTTATTGTATTTTAAAAACCTTTGAACCGATGTCAACAAGTTATTCTTGTGCACTGGAAAACCTTTTTTGGCCATATTCAGTATCCATTCCACTAGTGTTTGCTCTTCAGCATCAGATAGTTCTGTAGGTGGACCCATTTTCCGATGCAATGGAATATTCCCAGATAATTTTCTTATTACAGTACTGCGTTAAATTGTCGAGCAGCTTGTTTTTTATTCAATCCTTTACAGTAATAGCATTCTGTTTCCTCTGCATAACTAAAACATTGGCGCTGACTCATTTTCGGCGTATTTGACATTTTCAGAATTAACTATAAAAAACAGAATAATTAATAAAACGAATTAAAAATAGGTGTCCATTATTAAAATTAAACGTTTTAATAATGGACAATTTCGTTATTAATGCAAACGGAATATTATTGTATGAGTAATGGATACCCATAAAACAAAAATTTGCATAATATCGACTAATATTTTAAGTATGTTATTTATACTTTACATTACGTTAGTATTAATATATACGTCAAAACTATTTTGTACGGTATCTTTACAAAAACCCTCAATGACATAAATCAGCTGTTTATTGGTCATCCATATTGAAATATTTACAACAGACATGTGTAACGGTATAAACGGGTGGTAGAACGGGATTACAGATAAATTGGCCCTTTTTGCCTCGACTAGTCAGCGTATGGGTCGTATTGATGTTAATAATTTTGCACATCCAGAATAATAAATCGTACGTCAGTCAAAATAGGGATGAAGTCAAAATCGTTTCGGTTAAGGGCGCCAGGATATTTGATAGACAAAATAAGGGTTGTCGTGCCAAAATTACGAGTACATAGCGTGTCTAAACATCCAAAAACATGCGCTTACCTATTCGTAATCAATTCCAGGTTGGACAGCAATTCAGCAAACCACCTAAAATCGGGCTTAAAAAACACTACACGCTTGTCAAATAAAAGCGTGATCAACACTCAATAAATTTACGTTAATACACCTCAGTGTAAATAATGCATTAAATAATAATCAAAACAAAAAAAAATCTATAAATGAACTCTAAATGAATTAATACTCAACTAAAAAATCAAATAAAATACTAAATATTAATAACGCTATTACTCAATAAAACAAAAACTAACTTTGTTACGTTAAAACTAAATTACCGGTAACTTGCAACAAAACTTTTATGTAACACAAAAGGGTTTCCATAGAATAAAACACATTTATAAAACCTAACAAACTATAATAAAATAATAAAAATGATAAATATAAAAATGTAAACATACGATAAATGTATGGACAAAAAAATACAAAGGCTTATTAGGCGACAGGATGTCTGATCAGAAATCTGCTTACGCCGTCTAAATCGTTTAACCTAATATAAATAAACCGTGGATTATATCCACACAACTACAGGGTCAATTGCCCTTTACTAATAAAATAAAAAAGTGTGAAGGCGGAGCGTTAGAGTTAGATTAATTCCAATAACTAAATTCAAAACACAGTTTAAATTAAAAAAAAACGATACACAACTCCGCTTTCAAACCTTCAACAAATAAAATAATTCGAAACACACAACAATCTTAAAATTTTCAATAAAAACACAATGTTATAATACCTTACAAGGTCTAGATACACCTCTCTGTGTTACAACGGATGGTACGAACCAGGTGATCGGCTACAGCTATAACGGAATGAAACTCCCAGGTCCGGCAAAAGATGAAGATAAATGTTGACTGTTATTCTTTATACACGAACAATTTCTTAAGTTAACTCGTTAAAATGTTACTGCATTAACCAAAACTTATTTACAATAATAATGTGAGCGTTCAAAAATTGTTTGATAACTTTTAGCTTTTAATGTTCTTTTAAATAATTTTATTTTCCACTAAAACTCCTTAATAATTTGTTTAAATAACTAAATATATTTTAATATATTGCGATAGTTTCTTTATCTTTACAGGTTCTTCCTCAGAGGTAGTTAAACTACCCTTACTACACAAAAAAATACGTTCGTTAAACACCATAAGGTCCAAAATTTCAACGTTCTAAACCACCCCTTAAAGCGTAACACAAGCGGCAACGTATACTACTACTCGAAAACGTGAACAGTTTTTGAATGCCCCAAAGTATTCACAAAAATTCATCTTTGAATTTTTAATCCCACTACTCATAAAAACTCTTATCTAATTAATTCAACCAATTAAAAAACGGAAGGAAAATTTAGTACCCCAATACAATTTCGTTCTCGTCCGTAAGGACTCGGTAAATTTTCAAAACTAAACGTCAGCTAAAATATCCTGTACAGCCTCTGTATGTTTACCTTAAAGTACGAACAATAAGGCCCACATGCAATCTCTATGAATCAAAACCAAAATACCTAATAATAAACTGAACAACTATAAATAAGCGTCTGCATGGCGCTACCATGACATCATACGCCGATAATTCTACACTCTTTATTTAAATCACTTAATTTTCTATTATATTTTACGGAAATCAAACGAAATAAACCTTATTTAAATTTAGAAACAACTATTTACAAATAAGCGTTAATCAATCTTCTATAAACGAGGAATAATAAGAAAAAAACAACCTAAATTACAAAAAAAACAATTCACAAACAAAGAATCTAAAGCTCGCCATACACGTTAAACCCAAATTTACTATAAAACTTAATTTGACAACAAAAAAAAAAAAATTTATATACGGAATCTTAACTAAGTACATAGAACTACAAACAAAATTACCCACTACGTATACAGGGTGTTCAAAATACCCTGACAAATGAAAGTGGCTTACTTCAGAATATTGCCAACGATAGAAAATGAAATCCACTACAATCTATGACTGATGACATAACAATATTGGCGCTAATTTTCAAAATTTTTGTTAATTAATATCCAAAGTGTCCATTACTGACTCAGTGTTCATTACTGGGGCGGTTACCATACTGCCAACTGCTTATCTCAAGGTCTGTTAGGTTAGATGTGTATTGCATAGTTAGGTCGTGTCATTCGCTTCCACTACAGTGAAATGAATAAACGAATGGAACGGGATCGACAATGCGCAAAGGCAATCAAAACTGTGTCCACGTTGCAAGAGAGAGAGGACACGTGCTTGTAGGATCTCCGTGATTTTCTTACTTGTGGCGTAGTTGTTCTTTTTTCTGTTTACTGTGTTTAATTTCGAAATTGTGAGGATTTTCAAGCGTTTTTATAAAGAAATCAGTGAAGTAAGTGTTAAGAAAGTGTACTTCATACTATAATTAGCACGTTTGCTGTTGTTAAAAACGTGGGGTGGTGTTATTTAAAGCCGAGTTAGAAGTTGTGATTTTTGACTCTATTTGGTTGGGAGTCTTTGGATTTCAGAACATTAAAGTTGTAGGTATTTCTAACTTACAATGGTGTTAAACTGTGTTGCTTATAATTGCAACAATGTACATGACATAAATAAGGCTATTCCTTTTCATATGTAAATTTGTTTTTGATATTTTTTGGCCAAAAATCTTTCTAACCTTAAAAATGTTTTTGTAGCTTTCCGTTTAAACGCCCAGAAATCTTAAAACTTTGGATAAGAGCCATACGCAGGGGAAATTGGAATCCGTCGAAAACAAGTAGACTATGTGGGGAACATTTCTTACCAACAGATTATCAATATATACCAAGTAGCAAAAGAAAAGTCTTAAAACTTGATGCCGTACCAAGTGTGTTTAATTTTCCAAAACACCTCAAGAACGTCACAAAACCTCGAAAGGAACCAACACAACGTGTAAAATTTTAAAGGATTTTCAATAAGGTTCATTATTTATTGATTGCAACTTTTTAATTTTTTTTAGACCAGCACTGGAGACTCGGAACCAATGGAAGTAGATCTTAATTTGCCATCTACATCTGCAACAGTGCCGAAAACTTTTGTTGATAGAGAAGCCCAAACTGTTGAAAATTATTCTACAACTTCAGTTTTAAAAAGAAAAGTAAAGACATTACAACAAAAAATTAAAAGGAGAGATGTAAAAATTTCAGATATGAAAGATGTAATCAGACAAATTTCAAAAAGTGGTTACAGTAGTGCAAAATTGGACGAGGTTTTAAAGAATTATTTTGAAGGTTAGTTTACAATTTCCATGTTATGGCAGTTTTTTTATATCTTTTAGGTCCAGCTGAACCGCCTCGCTTAACTTCTCCTTATCCCTTATCCTAAAATATGAAGCTTAACTTCCATCTGCTACAATACAAATTAAGCTTTACCAGAATTAAGCGTGACGGTGCAACTGGGCATTAGTGTATAATTTTATTTATAATTCTAGGCATACCCTTGGTGTATTTTTACTGGCCCAAAGCATACAATTTTTTAAGACAATATTTTATTTTACCTAATAGTCGAACGATAAGAAAATGGCTGCGTAGTATAAACTGTGAACCTGATCTTTTGCATGAAGTTCTAGAATATCTCAAAATTGAAGTGCCTAAAAATAGATATTTAAAAAAATGTGCCTTGATTATGGATGGTATGTCCATCCGCAAGCAAGTTGTTTGGGATGACTCGCAAGGGAAATTCACAGGGAATGTGGACTATGGGGGCTTAATAGATGTTGATTTTGAAATGCCAGCATCGGAGGCATTATTTTTTCAAATTGTGAGTTATACGTCAAACTTTAAATGCCCAGTAGCTTATTTTTTAATTAATAAAAGTGACGCCAACGTTCAATCCCAACTTATTAAAACTATTCTAAGAAGTTTACATGAATGTGGTGTAGTAATGTAGTAATGTATAAATCTGGGCTGATTTCAATGCAGAAGATTTAAAGCCATTTTTTGTACATTCTTGTGACCCTAATATTAATGTTCATTGCATATTGGACCCATGTCATATGGAAAAGTTGGGAAGAAATACTTTTGCTGAAAAAAACCTACATTCCCCTATGGGCGACATTTCTTTTAATTATATTAAAGAACTTGACAATATGCAACAAAAAGAAGGATCAAGATTGGCAAATTCCATTTCTTCCCAACATGTAAATTATAAAAATAGAATTATGAATGTAAGATTAGCAACACAGACCCTCAGTGGTGGAGTAGCAGATGCTATTGAATTTTTAGATAAAAAATGTCATATTCATCAATTTAAAAATAGTTCTGCTACAGTTGAATTTCTTAGAAAAATGAATAGGTTATTTGATATGCTCAATTCTAGAAACCCATTGAAAAAGGTTTTAAAGTACCTATAAGGCCAAATTCGATTAAATATTGCGAAGAGGTTTTTGAAGATACAATCAAATACCTCAGTTCTTTAAAAATTGATAGCATATATTTACTTCATCACAATTGTAACACTTTTGCGTTAGGTTTCATTGTAACAATAAAAAGTATAATAAATTTAGCCAGATCTGTTTTCTTCTGATGATCCTTTAAAATACTTTTTAATATACAAGTTTTCACAGGACCATTTAGAGCTTTACTTCTCAGGTATCCGATCTAGGGGGTGGAATAATAATCCAAACTCGTAACAATTAAAATGGTCACTAAGACAATTATTTTATTCTATAAAAGCAAGTGAAGAAAAAGAAGATATTAATGATATAATGAAATATTTGGAAGCAAAGATCTCTCTGATTTTCAAGAAAATATTTTATGCTATATTTCAGGATATGTAATTCGTAGTTTGATAGAAACATCAACTTATAATGACTGTGTCGCTATTTTTGTATATAGAGATCGAAAAAATTGTACCGACCATGAGTATAGTTCCTCTGCAGAAAATTATAAAAAATTTACAAGTTTTGTAAGTCGGGGTGGTTTGCTTCACGCTTCAAACATTATTTATAACATTGTTAGTTTTTTGGAAAAACAATTTAGATCATTGATAAATGAGGGAGAGGTATTAAAAAAAGGACTAAATGTAAAAAAAATTTTAGTAAATAGAGCTATTAAATACTTTTCCAGAAAAATCAACCTTTTTATTCCAATACACCCCATAAATTACGAATTTTTTTGTAGAGAAATTACACGAAATCCAAATTGTTAGAAGGGTTACTGGTATTTTTTTAATATGTAGAATGCACCATGATTCCAAATTAGTAAATAATGAAATTCATGGAAAATCTTCCACCGTTAGACAGAAAATGACAAAATTAATTTTATTTAAAAATTGTTAAAACTTACATCCACTGATTTACCTGCTATCTATATTTTGTATACCTACCTACCTAATATATTATATTTTTCACAAATATATTTTTAAAAATTCAACATTCTAGTTTTAATTAAAGTTACTACTACCTACTAAAATCAGGATAAACTTTTAATTTTTTCAATCAATATTAAGCGAATAAATGATAAAAATAATAATACTACTTTTGCTCATAGTGCTCATACCTATTTTCAATCTACTATATTTAAATTATTATTTAATTTTTATCCACTTTTACAATTTATAAAAGGCCCAATACATTTTTTAGAGTTTTAAAAATCATTTCTTATTAATATATTATGAAAAAAAGATTACATTAATTATAATAACAAAGATATCATTTATAAATTGAAAACATTTTTAATTATTCCCATTTGCGCAATGTGTAAGAGTGCGACGGGGATACTACATTATATCTATTTCAGTCGGCCTCACTTTCGCGTCGCTAGGAGCCCGTTCCATTCGTTTATTCATTTCACGTCCGGGGCGCCAAATTCAAAATGCATATATTCAATTTGTATGAAATACAAATACTTAAAATTGTTGCATAAAGTTTTAATCATTTTATTGCTATAAAAAAGGATAAGATCTGCACCTTATGGTTATTTTGGAGTATATTTATAATTAAGTCTTGGTATATAATATTTATTATTAATTCTTGTTCTACAAAACAGAACTACAAAGAAATACCTTTTACACTTAATATTAATGTGTAGTTACCAAACTGACGTATATAGTAGTACTGACTTATTAAATGTGCAGCTCCTTGTTAACTTCATTAATTAATTTAAAGGAAAAGATCTTGCTTGCTTGGTGTTTAAATTGCATTTTCTAAGAAGAAAATATTTAATGATCCTGAATGTAATTAAAGTTTTGATAAATAATAATTATTAATTTCATTCCCTAAATAAAATATAGATCCAGGGTCAACAAATAGTTTGTCAATAATCTTTTAAATAGAATAATTCCTAGAATCGGATACTTAATATTTCCTATCAAATATAATGATTCGGGTGCAAGAGTTCATAATTAATTATGCAAAACATTTACTTAAATTTATGCAGGTACCTTTTAATTATATAATTAGTGACATTTTACAGAAGAAGTCTGTTAGTTAAATCGTATGGCCATGTTGTTAATTCGAAAGACAAATCTTACTAAGTCATAGAAACTGTAACAAAGTCTGTATTGCAAATTTATTGTAACATTCAGTCTTGAATTTAATTGCATAACGTTATAACGTGCGCGTAAAATACATTTTTACAACACAAAAACACTAAATTTAAGTAACAGCCTTCAAAACTTATTACGAAATAATGCAGTACATGTAATTGTATATACAATTTACACTCTTACAGTGGTAAAATAAGAACTTTTTGAACCATATTTTGTTCTATTCGATAACTTTACCGCTGTATTTTTTGCTTTAATCTAAATATCAATTTTGCATGCAACAAAAGTTTTCAATATGGCACGAATATTATTGCAATTTGTGCAACTGTACTTTACTGGATGGCACAATAATGCAAAATGCATTAAATGTGCAATCATCCTAGGATGATTTGTACATTCTAATAAATGTCTGTCCAAATATATATTAAACAATTGAAATGTATCAAAGAGAAAGGCAGAAGGAAAGTTTTATTTTTGAGATTGCACATTTTCAATTAATATTTTCTCCTCTCTACCAGAAGATTGAAGCTTTCGGACTGACTTTATACACTTTGTACACAATTGTCATTTTTTTATTACACTATTTTTCAATGTCACTATTTACAGTTACTTGAATATCTATTGGGCCTTCATCCGGGACTAGTTTTTCTCCTGTAATACATTGGTCTACAGGCATGGACATTGAGAGAGATTTCTTCTTTAAAGGCCTTTTTGCAAACACATCAACAAAATGCTCACAACAGTCTTCTTCGTAATTCTGTGAAGCATCGTAGTACCTGACAAACTGGGAGAAGGTTATTAGCTTTAAGCTACGCATTGTTTGAAGTGCAGTAGGATTTGTATTTCCATGTCGCCTTATAATAGAAAAAAGGTTTTCAATACAGTCTTGATTAAATCGAGCTGTTAAAATGTACTTTTGATCTTCTGTCAATAAACTGTTGGTAAGTTCAATTACTGTCTCTGAAGCCTGCAAAATTCCAGATTGGATGGGTTTCCAATTACCTTCTTTGCCTATCTTCGTTTGTTTTGCAAGTATGGCGGTTTCATGAAGGATGCGACACCGTTTAACTTTATTTTTTTTCGTTATGGCCATTTTTAAGATCTAAGATGGGACTGTTTAATATTTCAAACCACATTTTAAATGATTTTAGAAACCATGCTGTGGTTAATGCTTTTTTGGAAATTCTTTCCAATTTGACCAACGTTTGTAAACCGGCTGCAGTTCTATTATTAATTATATGTGCCGCTAAATTTACCCTCATTTTTTCAAATCTCATCGGATTAAATACCTCTTCCAATAATTGTGGGGCTAAATTCAATTTACTCTTCTGCATGCAAATAACTACCGTATGTAACGGAATTACACATTTGTTGGTAACTTCTCCCTGGCAACTACATCAGCAGACAAAATAATATCATGTGATAATAAGGTACTATTGTATAGTGTATTCCTTAAATTTTTTAACAAATGTGGCACATCAGGACAAAAATATAACTTGTCACTACTCCGAAAGGGGTGTGAAATAAAAACACATGCTTTTATTTTTGGGACCCATATCACTTGTTACACCTCTAACATGGTATCCACATTTTTCAACTGCTTCTATAACATTTTTCGCAAAAGTGTACAAATTGTCTTCATGTTTTTAAGCAACTACTTGCTTCCAGTTACTATTTAGTCCACGTAGCATGAATACAATCAATTGATTGGCAAGTTTTCCATTTTCTGGAGCAATCCTACTGTAGCCCATCATTCTATCATTGCTAATAACAACTTGCAGTCCTGTTTTTATATCCATTTCATCAATGACTAAGAAACATTGTGTTTCATTTGAATGCTTCATTGCTGAAACTTTTTCTTTTAACAATGGAGGAATATCGGTTATAATTCCCGGTTCGAAGCTAAATTTGGATAAGTGTCTGCATATGGTTCGGTATGAAGGTAGACGTGCAACTAGTTACGGAAGTGCTCCCACCAATCACATTCTAAATCTGACTTCACTTCGATAGAAGCAGTATTGCGCCAATTTTATACTTGTTTTGTGTTTTATTTCTGCTTTCGTTTATAAAAGATATTTGTGTATAGTGTAGGGTTCGGGTAATTAGTTTTGATAGCACTGCAAAATGTCCACTTGCAAAGTTACTTATTTGTGGGATTACTGTGATAAATGAATGTGAATCGATTATAAAGTGTTTACAACCTTCATGTGGATTCCAAAGTTTTACTTTGAAGGGGCTGCGAGACCATCTCATGGATAAACATAAACCAGTTCAAGAAGTTGAACATTTAAAGTTTGATACTGTCCAAGGTTGGTAAATCTAGGGTTTTGTGAAATTATATGGGATGATAATAAAATATATTTTTTAGATTTACAAATATGGAAGGATTGTGTGGAATTCAATAGTTCATTTTAATGGGTTAAACATGGTGGAAGTTCGGGCAATGGCACTACAAATTTAACTGTTTATTATTGTAACCGAAACGGGAAAAAATCTCTAATTGATGATAAGAAACGGAATAGGGCCTTAAAGTCACAGGGATCGAATAAAGTGAATGCAAATTGTACATCTAGTATTGTTGTGACAGAACATAATAACGCCATTGAAGTTACTTTTTTTAAATCACGTTATGGACACAATGCTGAAATAGCACATGTTTCATTAGATCAAAACCATAAATGCTTAATTGCATCTCAATTATTACAGGGTAATAAGTTACAAAACATGAGTTAAATTATTAAATCAAGATTTGTTTTATCCACAGGAATACCTTCAACTGAAATACTAAATAAAATTAGAGAAAACGTTGATGGCAATTTTGAAAGGGTTCACTTAGTAACTAAAAAGGACATTAATAATATTGCTAAGTCTTTTAATATTCACCATGAAGCTGTGAAAGACAAAAATGATGCAGTTCGTGTGAAACTGTGGGTAAATGAACAACTGGCAAACCAAGAAGGTTGTGTAATTTTGTATAAAGAACAATATAGCAATAGCAATTTGATTGGTATTAACGATAATGATTTTATGCTTGGTATAATAACAGTTGCACAAGCGAATCTATTTAAAAAATTTGGAAATGGTGGTACCACATGTATGGATGCCACGCATGGAACAAACCCATATTATTATAATTTGATAACAGTTTTAACAATTGACGATTTTGGTGAAGGGTTGCCTCTTGCTTTCTTTTTCACCAATCGAGAAGACTATATTGTTCTTAAACACTTCATAAATTCAGTAAAGAAGTTGTTGGTGGAATATCAGCATCTGTTTTTATGAGTGACGATGCTGAGCAGTACTTTTCAGCATGGAGTTCAGTAATGCCATGTAATGAAACAAAAAAGCTTTTGTGTATTTGGCATGTTGATAGAGCATGGCGTAATAAAATTAATTTAATTAAGAATAAAGATAAACAAAGCGAGGTAGGTGATGAAAGTGTTTTTAATGTTTATATTCCAGTTTTGTTTTTCATAGATATACAAAATGCTGTGCATTCTTCGCCAGGAACCACATCGTGAAAAATTTGAAGAATTATCATCCTCATTTTGGCATTACTAAATTCTGAAGCATCCTTTTTGAACTTTACATGCAAAGGGCTCCACTTTGGGCTACATGTTTTAGAGTAGGATGTGGTATCAATACAAATATGCATTTGGAGTCCATGCATAAAGTATTAAAATATATTTACTTGAAAGGGACTGTATGTAGGCGTTTAGATAAACAATCAGTATTTTACTGAAATATGTTCGTGATAAGCAGTTTTCAAGAGTAATTAAACTAATCAAGGGCAAACATTCTGGTAAGATGGCCAATTCAAACAAAAGGCATTTGAATGTTACTCATGATGATAATATGACCATCAGTAATAGTGTACCTGGTAAAGAGTGGAAAGTACTTTCAGGTAACAATTCATATACTGTCACAGTTTCTAATTCAGTGGCAGATTGTCCAAATCATAACTGCAAATGTAAATGTTCCCTATGTAATGCATGTTTGCATTTGTATTCATGTTCGTGTTTGGACTACATTATTAAAGCAAATTTGTGCAACCACATTCACAAAGTATGTATTGAAAACAACAAAATTGCAATACATGATATTACGGAAATAACAAGTAGCTGACCGAACGACAATTCTGAAATTAATATGCACTTGCATATTCTGCAGAAATAAGCAACTAAAGCTAAGGATTTAAAAAAGGACGTTCATTTATTAATAAATAATATAAAAACAAACCTTGAAAAGACGAAGGATACTGATATATTACAAAATATTCAACAGAGTTTAAAACAAGTATATAATTTGACAAAGTGTGATTCAAATAAATTTCCTTGTCAAGTCCAAGTAAAAGTTCCAGTTGTTCCTGCTAATAAAAAAATTTCAAAACAACGGTTTTGTTCCACAAGAAAAAGAAGACTGGAATTGAAATCTACTATTTCAAAACCTACAGTAGAAGAGCAAAAAAATATTCTAGAACAGCTGTAGTACCTCCTTTACCTAATCGCTATGAATTTCTCACTTTCATTGTAAACCCAAACCGTTAGTCCTTTTATCCGCGTATTCATATTCACATTATTATGTATGTTTCATTCCCAATCTTGTTTTATATAAATTATGTATATTATGTTGAGCCTTATTCTGTTGGTTAACGGGAAAAAAAGACAAATAAATGATGATGATATTAGAAACTGAAGACAAGAAAAGCTATCAGCTCTTTATATTGGGTAGAGTAAAACAATTACTAATTATTAAACTATTTCTTTATTATTTTTCTACTTTATCGATTTCGGCCTTATATGGCCATCATCAGGCCTTGCTGAAATGAGTATTGTGAGTTATAAATGGTTAATGTTTATAGTTACCGTTAATTGTGATAAAAGGATGGCATATGAGTATGCAGTTAAATTTATAATCCGTAAAAAAATATTTTAGCATATATTGATAAAATTTGTAATTATATTCTTTAAATTTACATGTGTGTTTTATACTCTTAATGTGTCTTTCATCTCGACGAAAACATATTTGATTATTGTTGAAGTAAAAAGAAACGAAGTAATTTGTACTTTTATTACACTACTTATAAGATTTTCGGCTTCTTGGAATTTGAGTTCTTGTGCAATATTTCTATGTAAAGCTGTAAGTCTATCATTTTATGCAATGAGTCTGTATTATCATATGCGAGTAGATGCAATTACTGCCAATTCCTATTTAACCTACTTGAATATTTGAAAAGGTCTATTGTGTGATAAAATTTACTGGTTCTGTCAAGTTTTCTTTCTAGACAGTAGTTGCTAAGTACCTGTAGAATAGTATAGCCTATAATAAGTTAGAGAAAGTATTATAAACACCTGTTTGATGAAAATGCGTGTAGATAAAATAAAATATAAATAACTTGTCTGTTGTTTGTTATCGGTTGTTTTAGGAGTGTTGCATTCAAGCATTATTTTATTCCTCCGGAGTATATACGCACAACTGGGAAAAGATTTTGGATGGCCTCACTCAATAATATCAGAAATAAATGTGCAGTTTACAGAGCATTAAATGCTAACCACTTACATGGACTGGAAACATCAGTACATAAGGAATATAACAAAGAAAACCACAATTTTCACAAGTCCTACTCTCCATATGTATAGGTCAGTGAGATATTGATGTTATATTTTAGCTCCATGAATAAAAACTTTACACTCTTATTATCTAGTACACTACTGTAACACTTGCCATGTTACAGGTTCTATATACATTCTTTAATACCAGAGGATGATAAAAGAATAAACACACATCTACAATTTCATCGCCATTATGCCTTGTTTAACTTGGTTTTATTGCTGTAGACTTTGAAGGATTAAACTTTCATTCATTATAAAATAAAGTTTTATTGTAATAATTTAACGCTATTACATTCGGTTATGTCGTTGACTGTCAGTCAACGGTCACATGAAGTACCTAAACTTAAAGAAATTAGTTAGACATTTATTTAGTGCTAGAGCTCCTTGGCAGTATAATCATTATTTACTTATTACTACCGCTACTATTACTATTATATTAAGTTTTAAAGATGTAAACGTAAACACGATGATATCATATGTAGAAAACCTAAACAATGGGGCAAATAGGCAACCTATCCAGCACGAGGGTTTTTTAATTTTCATTTAAATTTTAAATCGGGCACCAACATTACTGCAACCTGATTGGTGGCAAAAAAAATATTGTTTGCAAATGTTTAAAGTAATAAGTTTCATGCATAATTACCTATCATTAATTAATAGATACTTTATTACGTACAATGTACAGTTTCTACACAAGCATTACCATTCTTTAGTATGTATCTATAGAATGGTTAAATGAAAAACCAAACACGGCATTTGAATTACATTTATATATACTTTTATAAGATTTCTAATTCTGTCAAGGTTATTGTAAAAACTTTTATTTTTTGCAATTCTAGGCATTAAGTGATTGAGATTTGAGACTACGTTTTTTTTTCAGGCTCAAGAAGCCTTTGATTTCCACTTCGATTGCAAAAGCAATAAGTGATTCCTTTTGAAGAGGCACAGTGCTTAACCCAAGATACTTTTAGTTCTATCTCTTCTTTGGTTTTCCAACTATGAAATTCTACAAGATATTAAATTAGGTACATTGTTTAAATACCTATTAGAAACATCAACTAAACACCTGTTTTTTTTCAAAACTCCTTCCGTTTCAGCACCTTTTATTTACAAGTAAGTTGTATTTGTAATCCACAGTAGTATGTGTTAATATAATGTATTGATTTAGTTCGTTGTTTATATTGGGTGATGCGAGTACATCATCTGATAGTATATCAAACATTCCAGCAAAGAAGTGGCGTGTTTTATCGTGTCAGGGTATTTTGAACACCCTGTATACGTAGTGGGTAATTTTGTTTGTAATTTTATTCACTTAGTTAGATTCCGTATATATATATATATATATATATATTTTGTTTTGGAATTTTAAGTACAATCTTTAGTTTATTGCCCGAATCATATGTAAAGTTTTATTAAGATAAATTCGTTTAGTTTTGTTACCTAGTTTCAGTATAAAGAAGCGTTGTTATCGCATTGGTGCCGTACTGTCGCATTCGTGTAGAGGAACAGCTGGAGAGTCGGAATGTTGGTTTTCACCCATATAAGTAATATGGATGGGCGATTGGTTGTACCTTTGCAATAACATTTCTGTATCGTGTCGAAGGAAAATGCAAACATTGCAGTTTCGTCGCCTTAAGTCGAGATAGCATCGTAAATTTAAGAGGGTAGAAATTTTAAAATTAAAGTGGTTGAATGGTGTGTTTGATTGAATCTGTATAGAGGAGAACGTTTTTTTAAGATGGCGAGAAAGTAATTTTGAATGAGAGGGACTCTGTCTTAAGCTTTTGAAGCGTAAAGTCGTGCTTGTTGGGAAGTCGTCGAATTATCGGAATTGGGGTTTCATCAATGTGCGAGCTCCTAGTGAAAGTTAAGGGAGTAGTGTTGAGGACTTGAAAGAATAGTCGATTATAACCAAGTTTAGGATTTTTTTTGTAAAGTAACATTTCAACCGGGCTCGCGCATTTATTTAGTTTAGTGGAGAAGAACGGCATCTTCGAGTGCGTTTATGATAGAAATTTGGTTCGTGTTTTTTTGTAGTGCGAACCTGAGGACTATTGAATTTTCGTTAGTAACGAGATATAATTAAAGAACCCCTTTCCTAAAATTTAAGTGTACGCAGTGAACGATCGCCCACACACATACCGTCTAGGATTGTTCTGTTCGTAATTGAACCTATTAACGTAAGCTGTACAAAACGATTTGTTGAGTGTTTTATTATGTTTGTCGAACTTTAACAACCTCGAATTAAAAGAAATTATTAAAGTGATTTAAGTTAGTTTATGCTGCTTCAATAAGTTACGAGGCATTATGTTGAAAAGCAAGCTGAATGCGTGGTAGAGAGCTGGGGGAGGCAGCTTTTTGTAATCGACCAGCAGTAATACAGTGGACTGCACGAGTCGTATCCGACGCTATCGCCGAGCAAGGATTATCACCTATTTGCCTGTGTGTCCTAGGTAATGTAATTTATATTTTGTTTGTTAATCTTGCGACTTGAAAGAATAAAATTTGATTGTGTTTTTATGTAATGTGTGTTAACGAAGGAACCTGTTGAAAGTAATTAATTTTTTTTTTTTGAATTTATTGTGTCATTTTGTTAACGTTTTCGTACAGTTTCCTTTGTCTATTTAGTAGCTATTTAAGGTGTTTCGTTTTCTTTGATACCATTAATATTTTATGCAAAGAGGTAAATAAAATCTTACCTTCATTATTCAGTTTATATAAGATTTACGTGCTGGAGTAATCCAAATTTATTGAATTTCTTTGAATGCAATTTAGTTTAAGATAGTTTTGCTACTGGCCAGAATTCAATGAGGTAAAAATTAAGAAGATACGATTACCTTGATGTTCAAATTGCCCTGTTTAAATTTTAATTGTTTTATTTATTTATTTTGATTTAATAGATGTATAACCTAGTTACTATTTTGGTATTTATTTTGATATTAAGCCTGGACATAGGGTGATGATTTATTGCTCGAATAGTAAAGCGTCGCCGCGTTTTATTTGAGAAAAGTTGGAGTGTTAATTTTTTTTTGTTTTGTTTGATGGGCAAATTAAATTAACGTAACGTAAATTACAAGTTTAGAAAAGAGCTGTAACCGAATTGAAGTCAGTTGGTTTGTGTTATTTTGATTAGTTTAAGGGTGTAATTTAACGTAAGGGGAACCTTAGAGATTTGTATTGAATTTGAATATTGCTGCACGGGGTTAAGTTGATCAGGTAAAGTGCAGTTTTTGAAGCCTTTTCAGGTGAAGCAGTATTGCGGAACCTGAGTTACGAGCGTTACGACGTGGTAAGTGTGGTAAGTTGGGTATTCGAACCACTGCGTACCGTCGTTTTATTCGCATTTTAAAACACCCTGGTGTGTTCTTTAGAATATCCTGGCGCCTACCGGAACTTATTGTGACATTTTCCCGATTTCGACTTTGGTAGAAACGTAAGCTACGGAGACGAGACTGCTTTGTCCCAATAGACCCTCACCCGCACGCCGAGCTAGCCGTGCAAAAACCAGGTTTATCTTTTACCTTGTCCTAGTAACCATTTATACCGTAACAATCGCAAGATGCCCGCGAAATTATTTGGAATGTTTCATAAAAATATGAATGAAGGTATGTCATTATTGTACGATTAACATCTGTCAGTTTTTTCACGATTACATTTCTTTACAGTTAACGTTTTTGATATCGTTGTGAAAGCAACGGGAGTATCTAAAAGTACCGTCGTTAGAATTATTAGAGAAGGGAGTGCAATTCAACGTGGTGAAATAGAATCGTTCAAGACTTCTAATAAAAGAATGAAACCGCACCAAGATCCTCTGTCGATAATTGTGGGGAACAAGTCATTCGACGCATTGTACACAATCTTCATGTCACGGAGAAACGACGACCAATCGTCAATGCTATCTATAATATTATTAAAGATGACGAATCCATTGGTTTCTCTGGGAAGGAAACATCTTTAAGAAGATTATTAAATAAAATAAGTTTTAAATGGACGAAAACCGTTGACAATCGTAAATGTTTAATGGAACGATACGGTCTTTACGTTGTGCTTATATACGAGCAATAACAAAGTATCGAAGAGCAGGGCGACCTATTGTGTATACAGATAAAACATATATACATGCGTCGCATACAGCGCCACATTCCTGGGTACATGATTCCAACGAAGATTTAAAATGTCCAATCGGTAAAGGTCAACGTCTTATAATAGTACATGCTGGTGGTGAAATGGGATTTATCAATAATGCCCTCTTAGTTTTTAAATCGGGTTCAAAAACAAGTGATTATCACGACGATATGAACTTTATTAATTATAAACAATGGATTGAGCACCAGTTATTACCGAATTTGCTCGAAAAGTCAGTTATTGTTATGGATAATGCAAGTTATCACAACACGTTAGCAGTTAAACATCCAACTTTTAGCAGTACAAAAAATGGAAATGATAACTTGGTTACAAGAACGAGGGACCGTACATGATGAATCCCAAACAAAAGTTGAGCTGTATGATTTAATAAAATGTAATAAACCGAGCTACATATTCAATTGATGCTATATTTGCGAAACATGGTCACTCTGTATGTCGAGTACCTCCGTACTACCCGGAGCTAAATCCAATAGAAAAAAATATGGGCCATTGTAAAAGCTTGGGTGGCATCGAGAAACACAACTTTTAAATTAGCCGATGTTGAAAAACTTAACTCGTGAATAGTGTTCGATCGATTTGGAGAGCCACTGCAAGAAGTGTGCCGTCATGTTAAAGAGATTGAAGAGGAATACATTAATAAAGACCATATTATGGATGTCGTTTGTGAGGAATTGATTATACGTAGGAGTGGAGACTCGTCGGATGAATCTGATTTTATATCTGATTATGATAACGAAGAAATAAGTGTGGAGTAATTGTGTAATGTTTTATTGTATTTATATTGTTAATTTCACATTGCACATGTGTTGTTCATGTTCTTAGATATGTTTCTAAGGCACTTTAACTTCTTAAACACTTAGTCTATGATCTACCAACATAACGTCTTCGTACCATAACCCTTTTATAGTTTGCAGAGTTTTTATGCATTGTACCAATTATTATACATGTTCTACACATAAGGATTATTGTACTTCATGTAATCAATATCTGTTGTTTAATTGCTTAATTATATTGATTTATATATGAAATTTCTTATTTATCTTTAACACACTAATATGTATCGTGTTGACCTTTTTAACATGCTACTGCCATAGCTCAATGCTTTTATGAATACAACATCATTGTGTAAACCCCATAAAACCTGTTTTGTTGTATAAAAACCATCTATTTATATTCATATACTATATTTTCCTCAACAAATTATATAACTTCTTCAATTTTATTTGAACTTGCATACTATCTAATATTTGAATTCGATAAAACTCTACCCCCTCTATTACACCTATTTATAACCATCGCAGTATAAAACTGTTTAGACACAAATTATTTACCCTTAGAACTATGGTTAATAATTAAAATGCAAATTACAACATTTCCGAGTAAATTTATGAACAAGTAACATAACCTTATATTTCACTTTTCACAATTAAATAAATGTTTTTTTTTTGTTTCATTGTCCTAATTATAAAATATAAACATCATAATTAAGAGGTTATTAACTAAAAAATGTACAAAACGTAACTTTTACTTTTCTTAAAAAAACTAATATTTTCCAGTTGAATTGTACACAGCCACATGATTTTTTTCGTGCAGATTGGTGTCTTCGTATTTGGCGTTTAGTCTAACTAAATATGTATATCCTTTCCACCCTACGGCAAACCGAATCTTCAATGCTGTTTTAATTCATTCTGGTGTCTACGCAGCCCTCCTTTTTCCAGTAGTTATGTGTTCTATTATCTCCTTAGAAGGAAATGAAATTTTTTGCAGCATTTCCTTGGCTCTACGACTTTGGATCTTTAACCTTTGAATTTCTTTTTGGGCATTCCATAATTTACGTTTTAAATTCGTTATTTAATTCTACAAAAACACAGCTTTATTACTACTTCAATTTGCTACCTATAGTATATTTATGTATTTAAAAAGCATCTTAAAAATCTAAAGACAGTAACAAAAGCTGCAATTTTTCTGAAATTATTTCGGCAGTTATTACCTGCACATAATTCAACTCTTTTTAATATTGGCATAACAGCACAGAAAATTAAATGTTACCGAAAATATTTACAAATTGTATGAAAAATTGCTAAAAATTTTGCACAATTAAGTCTGAGACTAAATTTGCAATTTACATGAAGTATCTTTGTTTTTCAAGTACTTGTTCTGACTACAATTACTCACTTCAGTATTTTCATCATGTACCTAAAGATATCCCATGTGAGGTTGTTGGTATATCCTCATCAATAGGCACATTATCGTGACTTGTTGAAGGAGTTGATTCCATAAGCATTTCAGTATCAGAGGGAATCTCAAGAGGAATCTAAAATAAACAAAAATATTTTTGTATCTAAGTATAAAGGTCATAGAGAATATATGACTTAGTTGAGTTCGACTGATATGGGCAGCATATTATCTAGACTTGCTACTTTGAAATTTACATTTTGCTTAGATTCAATAAATTATTTGTGGCATTAATATAATAATAACATATAATGCATTCTAGTTTATTAGAAGCATATAGGGTATACACATAATGTACATACAAAAAAAGGTACATTAAGAGAATAATGCAGTGAATTTATTAATTCATCATACTTACATTCCGATCTTTAAGCAGTCTCTTTATCTGAATTCGTGAAGGGAGATTTGGAACATCAAAAATGGTGGGAAGTGCATTTGGTTTTAGTTTCCTTTTTCCATCGGATCGATTCTGTTCAAATTGAGAATCTTCAAAATGCTTCTGAAAATTACAATTACTTTGTCACTCACTCTTCTACATAAATAAATAAAGTCACCTCACATAAACGTGAAGCTGAAGTGGGCTCCCAGCGAGCTCTCCGACAATTCTGAACCCATTTCACACGGCGTTTGGCATCACGTGGAAATGTAAACAATCTAAATCCTTTGTTGGAATGATTTGAGCAATTTACACTAGCACAACCAGGCATTGTTTATAATTTTTTTTACTATTTTAAACAGTGTCACTATTTTAATAAGAACTATAACCTAACTTATAACAAAATTGAATTATTTCCAATATACCTACAATAAAAACTTTTTCTTATGAATATACTGTTTTATAGCGTTCAAAATAATCCTCCAACATTACACGAATTTATGTAATACTCACTCATGAAACTTGGAAATGAAATATTTTATACAGAGTATAATAATATACTGTTCATACAAACAAGAGTGTTAGTTCAATAATAATTAAAATACACACAACACTTAATTGTTTGTACTACCCTTCCACTAGCATTCAGTAGATTAACACTTTCCAATTATAGTAAAATTAATTAATTATACGACTATTTGCATTCACGCTATGTAGGAAATGGAGCAAATAGGCGGCCAAAAGGGTAGGTGGCACAATCTAACTAGCGCCAATCGGTCATTTAAGGGCCTTGGCTTATCTTAAATTTGTTTAGACCATATAATTACTAAAGTAGAAATACTTTCAGAACAACACAATGAGTCATGAAAAGCTGCGCGAAAATCAGCTGGTTTGGCAGTGGCGTTGCATGAAAATTTCATAAATGGGTTATGGGGTTAAACAGAAATGTTACAAATTGAAGTTAAACCAAGCGATAATTTATATAAGACTATGTTTTGTGAAATTTAGCAACTATAGCTTAGTTTACACGATTACGAATAGGCGAAGTTTTGTTTTGGAGCTCCTTGAATACTTGTCCTCAACAATGTCTGCTGAATAACTTTATTTACAGAATAACAAAATGATCTATACAAAAGTACAATCTTATAATTTATCCTAAACTACTGTAAAATGATACATGTACCCGCAAAGCATGAGAGAAAACCTTGATATCCGGCTCTTTGAGGGACAGTTTAATAGTATGTCGAATGTGTTGAAACTTAATAAACTAAATATACTATTTGAAACGCCCCCAAAAAAGCATATTGTATTTTAGAAAACTATGTAAACAAATTCACATTAATTAAAACGTAGATGTGTATAACAAAAGCTTTCAAATTAATTACACAAGTAGTAAAGGAACAAGGAGTAACCACACCAGATTCTTATTAGTTTGAATGCGATTACTTATTACTTTGGTTTAGGAGTAAATTATTTTAAAATTTTTTTTAAATTTATTTATTCACAAACAGGATATAAAATGAACACGTAAATATTTACAGAAATATAAAATGCTAACTCACAAAAATGAATTGAGAATTATAATTAAATCTTTGACTAAAATTATGCCACAAAACAACTTATAACAAAAATCTAGTTATAGGAAATTACAATTGCTAAACTTTATTTTTAGTATACCTAATGTAAAATTCTGGCAAATAGGTTATCATAAATACATACAAAAACAATTAAGAAATGATAGATTTTGTTTTAGGGTTTAAACAATTGAATCAACACACTTCATTTTGGTTGAAACTACACATTCACCTTAGTTTTATAAAATTCACAAAACATTAAATAGATCACGATATAAGGTGTGTTTCATTGTGGGAACTGAACAAGTTGCAAAGTACCTATAATGTGTGTAAATTGTAAATATCCCCCAATAAATTATTTTATTCTGTGCTCGGTCCTGCTTGTTGTAAGTCAGAGTCAGGCAATAGAGAAATTCCAAGATCCCCCTCATCTTCATCATCGGAAGATTCTTCAGTAGATTCATCTGAATCGCCTGTATTCACAACGAATCTAAAATCATCATATGATTTGTCAAACATGTGTTCTTTGTACTTGTATTCTTCAAATACTTCATCAACATGTGTACATATGTTTGCCCAATCTTCAGGAGTTATCGTGGCAAATTTTTCTTCAGCTAATTTTATTACATCCTTTAATTTAAAGGTAGTATTTCTAGATGCAACGTACTGCTTCACTGCAGCCCATATTTTCGCAATTGGGTTTAGTTCTGGATGATATGGAGGAAGTCTAAGCACTATATGGTCATGTTTTGCTAATTCAGTACCTAAAATATACTGTTTGCACTTTGACTTATGCTCCTTGATTATTGCATACAACACAGGTTTTGTTGAAAGAGGATCATACATAATTGAATGTTGACGAAGCCACATAATCATATCGTCCTTTTTGGTCATGGATGTTGTATCTTTATTTATTACCATATTGCGATATGATGCATTATCGATGACAAGTGCAGCTCGCTTTGGTATATTCGGCAATAGCTGCTTCTGTACCCACTGCATAAAATTTGTATGGTTCATATCGTTGTGGTAATCTCCTGATGTACTTCCTATAATTAATAAGATTTAGTTTTAGAGTACAATTATGATAATGATCTCGTACCTGATTTGAACATAAGTAGTGCATTATTAACACGTGGACCTTTGCCAATAGGTTTTTTAAAACCCAGAGTAGAATTATCTGTCCAATTTTTTGGGTTTGTATGACAACTGTTGATATAGGACTCATCTGTAAAAATAATTGGTCTCTTATCTTGAATGCATTGCTGCAGTTGACGCGGATACGCTTTAAGCGTATGTCATATGATTCCATCAGAACCTTCCTTTTATCAACAGTGTTGCACCATCTACAAATTTATGCAATAAGTTAATATGAGTGAATGTCACAAATAGTTATATGACATACCGAAAACCCAATTTTTTAATAATATTTCCCATAGTTGAAAGTCCACCTTTAAAATCAATACCCCTTTGCAGAATTTTATTGTGGATACCTGTTGTAACAACTCTTTTTGCTTTGTTTATATGTTATGCCCCTTTCTGGGTGGTAACCCAGCGCGGTTTTTAGTTTGCCTCGGCTTTGCTCAGTCGTGTTTATAATTTATTATAAACGGGGTGTGGTTCGTACTATTTGGTAGGTTTAACACTGTCACCTTAAATAATTATGCTTAAGCGGTTTAAAATGTATATTTTTTTATAATTTAACAAAATAAAGGATAAATAACAACTAAAATGTATTTGCGTTTTGGTCCTGGCGGCTCCTCACACTCCTTCTCCTGGGGGCGGCTGTTTACTGGGTGCGTAGTCGTTTCTGTGAACAGAGATATTATCTTAATCTACTCCCTACCTAGTATGTAATATTTATATTACGGTCCTGTATTTACAGAAGCTGTTATGGTTGCCCCAATACCGTTTTGGTCGACGGCGCCAGTTCAACGAACTCGAATCGTTTCGGGGACGTAGAAAATCAATAACGTTCTCGGCTTATGCGCATAGCATAATTATTATTCTTCAGTAACTCTGGAGCGCTGAAGCTGGTATGTCGTACTCCAATGAAGCAATACACGCGCGAGATTCGCGTATGCAAATGCGAGATCTCTGGACTATTTTTATTTGATTATAATCGGCTTGAGAACGCGTTTAGATTATTTAAGCAACAGGATTACGTCTTAACGGCGTAACTAAATTTAATTATATACAAATTATAACGTAAACGAAATACTCGCTATACTACAATGTTACAATAAAACGAATTTACTGATTTTTAAGGCACATCGTAATATACACGCGGTCGGATTTATATCATTAACTATCGGTAAATATTGGATAATTTACATATTATCTGCGGTTTTAATTTCCGGCGTATATTCTTAATTCAATTAAGAATGGTCTTGCACTAGGTGTTTCGCGATGGTTATTCGGAATACAATTTTATGCAACAAGTTTCTTTATATATCCTCCTGCGATTAAAGACACTGTGTGTGGTTATTGTGTTTGTCTGTATGTATTGTATGTAGGGGTATTAAGCGGGGTCTTAGTGATAATCAGGAGACGTAAGGCAATAGCCTATCTAACCTGGTGAACTAAGAACAAAAAGGTCGTAGGTCTTTACAGCCCTGTATCAAACCTTCACCCTCAAGTGTTTGCGAGCGACGTGGGGGTTACCCCTTCGTGGCACTCTTTCTCTAGGTGTACTGTGTCAGGCGACGTGGGGGTTACCCCTTCGTTACGCTCTGTATGTATGTGTTTGTGTACTGATAACGTTATAACTCCTGGAGACTAAGCCCGTCGTTATTTACGTTCTGTAGTGTTTGATTGTATATTGTTAAATATTATAACTCTACAACTTACGTGTCTATCAATTGCAGTGCGGGATTAAACTTTAGGTAGCCCGGCGCGAGGTGGTGCGCGTTATCACACGGTCGCGATGGACTCCTCTACAGCGATTAGCAGGTCGGTGCTTACACGAAGCAATGGGTGCGGCGGCTACTGGATATCTGGAACGACGCAGCGGTCTCGGTCACGATCGGGCAGGCGGAGAGATCCCCTGAGAGATCCCCGAGAGCAGCGCGTCGCGGGTTTATAAAGGTGCATCGGTGGGCAGCTTCGCGGCTACCGTGCGGGGGGTGCCGTTATGGGATTGGTTGCAATTGTCCTGACGTGCAAAAACTTACTGGTTTTTAGAAACACACGTCAGCGGTGATTAAGGAATTATTTGTGGTGTAATATCGCGTAAACTTTTGAAATATGAGATATAGGATGGTCCGCGAATAATTTATTCTAAAAAGCATACGTAAAGGACGCTGGTTCTTTACACTGTTAATTTAAATGTAATTATATTTACCATGTAAAAATTGTTTCATTACCTTTTAACGTAGGCACTCTCTTTTCAATAACAAAAAAATTATGTATAGTCGATTTTATCTGCTCCAATTCCCCCTGATACAAATTACTTTTAGGGTTTGGTCTGTTTTTATTTTTTCTATGTGAAGAAAACTTTGTTGCTTTGCCTTGGGAAATTTCCTTCATATCTGATATAACTTTACGATAAGTGAATTCACCTATCTTCGTAGTAGCTAAAATTCTCTCCTTAAAGTTTGACAAAGGGATTGTCACTCCCTCCCTGGCTTCTTTTGTCATGGATTCTATGACGCTTGCAACAATTTCTCGAGCTGACTATGCAGAATCTTTCCACGAACGCCGATCTGTTTTGATTTGTTTGCCATTGTTTGGTGACTATAAAAAGACAAAAAACATACTTGTAAATTACGCTTAAAGCACAGATATTGCAAACTTACCAAAATATACACGAAGGGTCAAAAAGAGCTCTGAAAAGAACTGTTTATTAAAAGAAAATGTAAAAGTCAAAAATATAACCTATAACTCAAGAGTGCACCAAAATGTAAATAAACTACTTAAAATTTCTACGCCTATGAATTGCGCACGCGACGGCAAATTGTCCAATTAAGACCAATATTGGTTTGTGCGCACTGTTCTGAAAGTATTTCAACTCTAGGTAGTAATTATATGGTTTAGACCAAGAAACCAACCAAAAAGAAAAAAATTGGTTACATAAAGGTAAACATTGAGCGCATTCATAAAACACATGGTCCATTTTCAGACTGGTTAACGAATTTTTTAGAATGTTGGGGCCACTGAATAAATATTTCCTCGTTAGTCCAGCCGGTTTTGGAACATTTTTAAAGAGATCCAAGTGGTGTATTCCCTTCCAGAAGAGGTGACATTCGTTGTCTGTCGTAAATAAAACAAAGGGAACAGGATTATTGAATGAATGAATAACTGTAGTAATTTGCCATCTTTCAATTCTGTTTTGCCCTTTTGCTGCTGAATTTTGTTTGAGTCTTGAACGATTGCAATACCCGTTTCGTTCACGTTCTGAATATTAGGTTTAAGCGACACGCCGCCCGCAATCAGACCATATTTCGGTCGCCCAGCTTCGTAAATTACGAAAACATTACGTAAAACAGTGAGTATTTCATTTCAATTTTACTTAACGTAATTAATCGCTTAAAATGAGTTCCTTTTGAAGAATACTGCTTATTAGAAGTCCTGCTTCCGCTTTAATACCCGCTCGCTCATCGCGAGATAACCATTACACTTTACCGAAGAAGTCCTGAATCCGATCCAAATCACAAGTCGCGATAACCCAGAATTAAAGAAGTAATGCTTCTTCAATAACACCGTACCTGTAAAACGTTTGGTTTATCCTGTATCTGATAAACAATCCTGAAACTGAAAGTTCCTGGAGGTTTGAATACCCTATTATTATTTTCGCCGCCCCCAGTTATCGGTACCCCAGGTAGCTCCTACCGTCACAGAGCGTACACAAGTGACCAAGTATTCTCAATACGAGACTATTCATATTTACTTTTACAGAAGCCAATAATTCTATACACCACCAATTCTTTTTTTTATTAAGATATCCACGAATTACTAAACGTAATTAGAAATTTTAATCCCCAGTAATTAACATTACACTGTAAATAGATGGAACACCGTTAGTTAATAAACCCCTGTAAAAATTGGTTAGTGTGGCTTTAATTTCCATTCGTAAAGGTTAGACCTAAAAGTTGCATACGAATTATTTTATAAAATATAAGTGTAAAGCGAGTCCCTTTAAAATTATTGATTTTCTGTCTGACCGAAAAGCAGATATATAAAAATCGTTCACCTTGTTTGCTTATCGTCACAAACACCAGTCCAACGTTAAAATCCCTTTATCATAACTGCATAACTTGCATTTCGCTAGGAACTACCAGACAGGTCCGAACTTTAAAATATTAGAATATTTTAAACTAAATAAAATTTCCTTTTTTTTATTGCAATACATGCATTAAGATCAATTCTTTTAAAGTGTGTAAACACTCAGTTAATGCTATTTTCACAGAAAATGCAACGAGAGGGATACGCTGTCTGTCAATCCTACACACCCCTACCTAACGTCGTTGACTCCTAGGAGAATCTTCCAGTCCCTAGGCCGGTTAGTGGATGATTAATTTACTTGTAATATCTGTTTTAGTTGTGTTCTATTTAATGCATTCTTATTTAAATATTTAAGTTAGCGTTGTGTGAATATTTGGCTACTTTAGATAATATGTCTAATATGTATATAAAACCCTTTTGAGTTCATTGTTCAGTGTGGACGAAGCTGGTAATAAGTGACCAACCGAACAAACGAACCACTCTCCTTTTTATTGTATAAAAACCGATGTGAGCTAGAACCCTCGCAATTAAACTTAAACTTAAAATATAAAGTAAGCAAAAGCAGCTTACAAATTAATAACTAATTTTCACTTTGTTTGAAGATATCTGGATTTTTTACAAATTAAAATAGAATTGATTACTCTTTTGTGAACAGGGTATAGTTTTTTTTTTGGTTTGTTTGTCATTAATAGATCGAAGTTTAAAATTATGTTTTCTTTACACACGTTAAGATGTATGCTTTAGTAAGAGACTTTTAGGAATTTACTGGTTTTTGTAATATAGTGGTTATTCCTATTATTTTTGATTATCGTTAATTACGGTTGAATGAGTTAAATTACGTCTTGGAAAATTTTATTTAGTATTAAAATATTACATTGTATTAAACGTAGTTTGCAAATTTAAGTCATTGGCGACAGATTGTCGCTATTCTGGTTGATAGAATGTATTTTGAAAGACAAAGAGGTTGATCTTTATGTACCTTGATTTAGGGTCGATTATCCAAAGTTTATAGATGACGGAAAATATCAGGTTACATTGATAATACGCTTGAAATGTTGGGAGAATACAGTTTAATGATGTGACGTAATCTTCCTTTTGGCTTCCGAAAATCCATCACGTTTTTACCGCGTTTACAATTTAGTAATGAGTTTGTATGATTGATTATTTGACGTGAGATTCAATGTGGCCGAAACTGAAGGAATGATTAGTCAGTCTTGGTTGATATGTAGAAGAAGACTCAAGTTTGTTACGCGCTTGGCCGTGTGTATGCGAGATGGTTGTTAGGCGAATTGAACTATTTACGTATTACCGAGGTGTTATGTAAAGTTTACGGTTACCCTTTTTTGGAATTTTTTAAGACTCGTTCACCCCGGCTCTAACGCCTTGTGAATGAGCATAGAAATTTAATTTTATTTCAATTTAGTATAACTAACATCTATTAACATGTTACAGTGAACTAAAACGCTGTAAAATATTAAATTTATCAAAATTCGTAAGTGCATTATTTATACTAGTGAATGCTGTTTTTCCTGGAGAAGTAAACTGTAATCTATACAGGGTGTTCCAGTTTTTTGTAACAGGACTTTAATAGTCGATAGAGCTTCCAAAATTAAGACAAAAAGTTCATATAAACATAGGTTTCCAAACACTTAGTTTTGGAGATACAGGGTTTCAAAGTTTTAATTTTTTTTCAGTTCTTTTTTTCTAGATTGCCCATTTGATTTAGGAACTTTTTTGTCTTCTGCTTTTTTTTTCGAAAAATGCATAGTTTTTGAGATAAATTAGCTGCAATCCATGAACAGCTTCCAAATGGTAAGTAAAGAACGTCTGATGCTCCCGCAAAAAATAGTGTGCCGTGAAAAGAACAATAAAAAAAAAGAATCAAATTATGTCAATTCTCACGTTTTTTTTTTGTCTCTTAATAAAAAGTAGTACTCCACTGATTTTTTGTTAAATTTTCAGTTGAATTAAATAAAGGAAAATAAAAGTAAAACAACAAAATAGATATTAAAAAAATACGTATTTATTGGAAAAAATTGGAAAGAATTTCTATTTAAGATTTTAACAAGAACGAAACGAACTAAATAAATAAACTAAACAAATAAACTTAACCTATAACAACAAAACAAAAACGCTATCGTAATAATAAATAAATTTAAAGAAACTGTTCAAAATGTGAACCATTTTGTTGAATACGTAATTCACACCGCCGAATAATTGCACGTGGAATATTAACTAAAAATTGTCTTATTTCATTACACGCATCCCTAATCCTATTAATGAGTTCATCTCTTGTTGTCGCAGGAGTTGCATACACCCTTTCTTTTAAATACCCCCACACAAACAAATCTAAGGGATTTAGGTCTGGAGACCTTGGCGGCCAGGGAACTGGGCCTGCACGACCGATCCATCTTCCTGGATAATGTTTGTTCAGCCAGTTTCTAACGATTGTGCTATAATGAGCTGGACAACCATCAAGCTGGAACCAAGCCGTTCTTCGTAAATTTAACGGAATATGTTTCCACATATTCCCTAAGAGAATTCATTCTCTAAGAATTCCAAGAAAGCCGCAGCATTCATCCGAGGTGGTAGGGCCCAAACAGGTGATTAGTGTAAATGCCTATCCAGACGTTCACACTAAATTCTTGTTGGAAATATCTCGGGCGAACTACATGTGGATTTTCATGTGCCCAAACGTGCTGGTGAAAATTTACCACACCACGGCGAGTGAAGCAGGATTCATCGGTCATAAAACATTATTTAAAAAACCTGGATTGTTATTATTTTCAGCAAGAATCCATCGACAATACGCAACTCTACGTTCTGCATCCCCTGGTTATAGTCCTTGAACAGGTTGTAGATGGTAAGGATATCGGTGATCCCGTCTTAATGTTCGGTGAATAGTAGTATTTGAGACTCCACCTAAAGCTACGGATACTCTTCTAATGCTAGTTGTGGGATCTCTGTCGAATTCACGCAAAATTCGTCGTGCAATATTTCTTTGCTGCCTATGTTTATTATTTTGACGACCATGCACATTATTTAACCCCTGACTTATAATTAGTTGGTGAACTCTTACAAATACTGAAGGATGCGGATGTTTTCTAAAAGGAAATTTTCGCCTATATACACAGCCATAAATAAAATGGATATCCGCTATATCTTGATTAGAAAACAAAAATGGCATTTTAAAAGATCACTTTTGCAATAAAAATTAACACAATAAAATATGTAAATAAATTACATTCTTTCTTATGCACAAATCGTATTTAAAATAATTCGTGAGATTTGACATAATTTGATTCTTTTTTTTTATTGCTATTTTCATGGCACACTATCTTTTGCGGGAGCATCAGACGTTCTTTACTTACCATTTGGAAGTTGTTCATGGATTACAGCTAATTTATCTCAAAAACTATGCATTTTTCGAAAAAAAAGCAGAAGACAAAAAAGTTCCTAAATCAAATGGGAAATGGTTTTTAAGAGTTAGAGGCGTCGCATGAAAAAGTTCGGTGGGGAGGATAAAGGGTGTACCACCCCAGAAAATGTACCACTCTGTAGATATTGATAAACGTTAAACTACTCTTAATATTAAGTTTAAGGAATGTAATATGTGTACTAAATTTGGATTTATTATTTTAAATAGTTTTGAAGATAAATTAAAAGAACTGAAAAAAAAATGAAAACTTTGAAACCCTGTATTTCCAAAACTAAGCGTTTGGCAACCTATGTTTATATGAACTTGTTGTCTTAATTTTGAAAGCTCTATCGACTATTAAAGTCCTGCCACAAAAAACTGGAACACCCTGTATTTGCTACAATAAGCTTTTGTCGTTAATTCGCCTAGCTTTTGTAGTATCAACTGGATTTTGTTATTGGAAGCCAAGGATTACGTCGAGGAAACAATACACACTGTTGTACGGCGCATTGGCTTAAGTGAAGAAAGGATATCGTGAGTTTAGGCAGGTTTATGCATATATTTTGTTTAATGATTAATAATTAAAAAGGCCTGTTGTTTTGAATAAATATATATTAAGGTTTTATTGTTATCATAAATGCATTAAAATCACCCCAGAGCAGAGTAAAACATTTTCTCATTGCACCGAGTATTAGTCGAGGCATATAAAAAATTAATTAACGTCCATTTCAATTAAAAAAAGAGAAAAAGATCAATTTAACAATAAACAAGGGAGTGGGTCAGTTACAATAGCCCGCCCGCCTGAAACTGATAACGATTAGAGGTCATATCGTTAATCAGAAGTGACAGTTTTAGGCATTCCGCGAAAAAGGACCTAGTGTTTAAGGTTATTGATGGTCCAGATTTTTGGATTGATTAGTGAAGTGTGTGTAAATTTAATTTAAGAATTGAGGAGATTGATTTTCATCAATAAAATTCCGAAAGGGTCAACTGCCGTTACCGTAACTATTTTTCTGTGTTTATATTTTTGTTTTGTGGTTTTAATAAAGTGTTTATTTATATCTATTTAGGCGGATAAATATGCTTGTTGGTTATTTTGTTCAGTAGTGCTTCAGACGTTTATTTAGTTGTATAAAGTGTATTAACCCGCGTACCTATGTATGTATATTGTGCGTTGCTTGTTTTATTCTGATTACGCTATATAAAATTACGCATTATGAAGTTGTTAAATTTTAAATGTTCGACGTCAGTAATATTCACAAAAGTGTTTTTTAAAATGAAAATATTTACAACATAAGGTTGTGGGAATTGAACTGGCAAGCGATATTCCAATTCAAACAATAGATTTAACGTAATTGTTGATATTTTTAGCACGCTGATTGTTTATTTTCATTCTTTTTGTTTTGTCAATATATGAATAGTGTTTATAAGTTTGTGTATTATTACTTTAACTCAATCCTGTCTCACAACGTAGTATTTACGTTTGATCAAAATTTAAAAGATTACGTATTTTATTTACATTCAAGTTACCGAATAACTTATTTATTTCATGAGAACTTTGGATTCTTGCAATTTTAAAAGTAACGATGTTCGAGTGCTTTTCAATATTTTAGTACGAGAAAGATTTCTTCATTAGGTAATTCATTTATTTTGAATGTTGGTGATATAGGTTCATTTTAAAGACCTTTTGAAATTTTAGCGTAACGCAAATTAGAGTAAATCAGATCGTTAACCGATCAACTGATTTATTTGCACGTCAGTGTTTTGTTTTGCAGTATTCGCAAATATTTCGAAGATTTACAGGAATCGACGTACCTACTGTGACTTCACCGTTTTACCTGGTTTACGATTAAAGGTAAGCAAGTTTGTTTTATTTGTTTGGGTGCGTAGCTATGACTTTTTCGCATTTAGAGTTTATGACCCCTATTTTGACGTTTATTAAATTATAGGACAACCATAAATACTTGATCCCGTTTGTTTATTTTATTGTGACGTATATTCATTTTTAAATTGAAAGATTAATTACTGTACTGACCAGTCATTTTGTTTATTTGATCCAGTAATGTTACAATGAAGTTTATCGAAATGTATAATGAGTTTTGTGGTTTATTATCGCCATTTGGCGGATTTTAAACGAAGCTTGGTATTTTATTAAGTTTAAGTGAACTTTGAACAGAAATTTTTTGGATCAGAGTTTTAGGTAGTGTTTTCTTTTCGAGTGAACTTTATGGTTTCCCGTTAGGCCATTACCTTAAGATTTAGTTCATGACGTTTTCCCGCTGTACATTTATTTAACCACTGAGCTACCGGCACCATTTTTATCTCTCATTCCTGTTCTAGCGCCATTTTCGACCGTAACAATATTCAATGTTGTTGTTAAATTAAAAACAAATATTGTTCATTTATATCGTATTGTTATGAAATTTCCCAATTTGAATTATAATGTTATATACAGTTATAGATAGAAGTAGAACTTGTACCGTAAACTGTAATTGGACCTGTTGTTTTTTGAGATTTCAATAAATAGCTAAATAAAATATTTTTTAGATTTTAAATGCTAACTCCGTTGGCAAACTGGTTTGTGAAAGCTAGACCCGTGGGAATCGACCCTTTCTGCCCAACCAACCATTATTTAATTGCAACTTCAACTTTCCATGCTGCTACCAGCCATTTCCACCAATAGTACATGCCTAGTGACATAATCAATAGGTAATTACGAATTCAGTTTATTACTTGTATAATACTGACAAATAATAACACTCTTGTACTACATTATCACTAGATAAGTAAAACAATATTTGGATAAATAATGATATATTTAGATATACAGATAGAATAATAAAAGCCTTGTGTTATATTAGCACTATGTATTAAGAGTCCGTTTTCTGCATACGGCTAGGGCAGAGCCTCGGGGTCAGTTTGAGAGGATTACGTAAGGAGGCGGAGACTGGCGCATCCCTGCCGATGCAATTTCTGCCCGATTCGAACCGTACGTATTCTGCTGCGGGCCCGGTAGACATTTCGCAAGCGTACTTTGTTGTTATACTTTATTTATCGAATTGCGTGGATTTAATCCGTTAGTGTTAATAATTATGGATTACAGAAGAGGAGCAAAATCAAAGTTGTGTCTATCAATTCGCAGGAAAAACCCAACAATATTGATAAATACAATCTAAGTTGTTTTTTTTAAATAAGCCGATTTTCTTAGGTCGACAAATAAAGTAAAATTTCTTTTTCTTTTTAGAGTTCGATCTGTTGGTCTTCCTTGTGAAAACAAAAAATATTTTTGCAATAATCCCTAGTTCAAATGTATAAGTACCTACTTACCCAGAAGATGGCCTGTGTAAGATCCATTCGTTTGCAACGCTTTTAATATCGATTTTATCAAAAATTTCTTATAAAAAATCTTTTATATGGCAGTTGCAACAATTAATTACAAAAATCGTAACAAATTGCCAAACAATTGCTCACTTATCGCAATTCATTTTTGTCGTTACATATTGTATTTTAGAGCAGATAACAATTATTTGGCAAATGAAGTAGTGCTCCCATATGAAGCTGCTTCTTTAGATGAAGCAGACCATGATGATAGTGACGAATTACAGTCGAAAAAAGAAGAAGACTGATAACAATGTAATTAAATTAAATAAATAAATGATGTATTGTTTTAAATATATTTTTTAAACGCTAAGTTTTCTTTCAATTTTTTTAATAATAATCCTGTTTTCGGAATGGACTTTCGGGTTTGTTTATAATTTGTATATTTAAGAAGCTAGTTTCTATCAATCAATCTTATTGGATTTAACACAAAAACAAAAGCGTTGGAAATTAAACGTGGCTTTCGTCTCTCCCATCCCCGCATTTCTCTTGTCCCTTTCGTCTCTCACGTCTGTTGTGTCCGCTTGGCTGGAAGTTTGAGCTTGTTTGTAGCGCCAGCTAGTTGTGTATGAGCTAACAAACGTTTTTATGTAATAGAGATTGATCATGGTTTCACGTAGCTGTATATTTTCAAAACTACATACAGTTTCTAGGAACTTGCAGCCAAGACCGCTTATTCAACGCGCATTTAAATTGCAAATAACATTCTGATGTATACCAACCAGCTCTTAATTACACATTTATTTTTAAAGTAATGAGTTGAATTATATTTGTTAGTTATTGCAATGTATACTGTACATGGGTGGTTGAGCATTTTCAATAACGACTAGGACGTTCGGTCTTGTTTTATAAAAATCTAAGGTTTTTTAAAAAGACACAATCTTTTTTTTGATAGAAGTCATTTTCAGGTACATCTTGAATTTATTTATTTCGCTATTTAAATGATATAATTAAAACATTCTTATGTATCTGGTTTGATTGATTTATTGTTTTGAAGGTCGTTTCCTCAAAACGAAATTATGTTTTACCAAAATTGAAAATGCAATGGTAAATTTTAGGCATCCCTTTTTATATCAAAATGATCATTAATAGAAATGTGATAATTTTAATAACAATCATGGTAATAAAAATTTAAAAACTCTAATAAAAAATAATATGGGAAAATACATGGTCAATTTAAAACCGTATGTTGCACATGTAATTATTACATTCCAAACTCTTAATGAGGTTTTTTATAACTGTTAATGAGTGTGTTTCAATAAACAATTTGTGTGTCCGTATGTATATGAATATTTTCCAAATCGCTTTGAAAAAATTACTTTTACTGATAGAGAACCAGTTACATATAGACGAGCAACACAAAGCAGTGACTATCACTCGTAAACCAGTCCCTCAAAAATGCTCTGTAAGTACAGAACTGATGTGTGCTGTTAACCTTTTATTTATTTACTTGTACAGATTTTTAATTACAGTTATAAAACGCATCTAATTTATACGTAACAAGTTTCTTTAAAAAAATATTAAGGCATACAACATTTTAACGGTCGGATGGATATGAAACATATTTCAATGAAATCAGTGCAGGTAAACTATGTTTTAATATTCGTTTTAGAAGACAATATTGTAATAACTGTTATGTAATTAATTAACTTAATACAAAATTGTTGTTTCATTAGAGAATAACCTGAATATCAGTAATTTTTTTTATAACTCACTGAGGATTTTTTAATTATGACATTTACAATAAAAATAAGTGTTCTATAATTAAATTTTACTGTCATTCAAATTCTCCCGCGCAAGATCAATCCTTAACACAACTGCTGTCTTACAAGAACCTCCTTATTAGAAATACAACGTATAAATAAATTTCTCGTGTAGGTAAAGGATCATCCGAACGTACCCAATAGCATATGACCATTTTAAAACAATAGGATCGATAATTTTAATAATAATATCTTATTAGGGTAATTATACAATTTCCAACAGTGTATGCGTGTGCGTTTTCCTAACCTCCAGGGGTACTGCTCTTAATATAGCCAAAAGGACCTTAATTGGGGTAAAGCTGACCATCAAAAATTATCCTAAGACCAATTCCTGGTCCAAGGCCTAGCCCCAGCCCCAAGTCCAAGACCTAGCCCAAGTCCAAGACCAGCTCCAGGTCCAGCCTTAGCCTAAGACCAAACCCAGGTCCAGCCCCCTAGCCCCAAGACCTAGCCCAAGGCTTACATCTGCCCCCTCACGTGAGCATGTACAAAATTGCTGTCAAAAAGGCTCTTAATACAACCAAAAATAATCAGAGGCGAAAAGGGCCTCCGAAAAGAAACCATAGGGGTAGAAAATACCAGCTCAGACGTGGGCAGTTATAAAATAGGGGTGAAAAAACACGTCCTACACGTGGGTGTGTAAAAATAATTAGGGGGTGAAAAAGGCCACCGAAAAGAAACCATAAAAAATAAGGGTTAAAAATACGTCATCCACGTGAGCGGGTAAAAAACAAAAAGGCTTTAATCAGGGATAAACATTCCAGCAGGGGTTGGAAAAGGCGTCCGAAAAGAAACCATAAAATAAGGGTGAAAAATACGGTCCCCCACGTGGGCCTGACCGGAAGTGACGTCAAAATCCAAGATGGCGTAAAGTGTTGGAGTACTACTATCGTGTCATAAGTTCCACCTCACGCAACTATGCCGTGCTGCAATGTAGATTGCATAAATGCATAGTAGGTTAGTCTGAGACTGTTCTCATCTAAAATATTTCTTAGATTATACAATTTACGTAAAAAGGATATTAATGACTTGATTAAAAAGGTAATATGAGTGTTAAAATAGATGGTTGAGTTTAATGTGATACCTAAATATTTTTGTTCTGTTACTATTTCTATTATTTCACAGCTTGTTCTGGAATGAAAATAGATTAGCTTTGTTTTTTAACATTAATACTAAGTAAATAATACTCTGTGACATAAAAAATGCAACACCAAGATGACATTGGAATTTTTGGACCAAACTTGGCAGGAATGTTTAACTAATCAAATGTAGAAATTATTTAAAATTTCAAAGAAATTAAACAAAAGATAAAGGATTTTTTTATTAATAATGTGTTGGACTCCCCTATTAGTTTCACGCTCCCGCACCCCTCTTGGCATGGATTCCAACAGATGGTTGATTTCTTCATGAGGTATTGCATCCCAGGAAATCTGTAATTTATGCCGGAGAGCTTCTAGTGTCTGTGGAGGGTTGGCTTATTTCTTGAGCCTTCTACCCATCATGTCGCACACATGTTTGATGAGCGAAAGGTAGGGAGATCTGGGTGACCACGGCAAGATATTGACGGTAGCCTCTCCGAAACGCTCCATAGAATGCCTTGCAATGTGCGGAAGGGCATTATCCTGTTGGAAAATCGGGTCCTCTAGCTCCTGGAGGAATGCAAAGATGTGGGGTTCTACCACTTCATCAACATGTCGGCGGGCATTCATATTGCCTCGGATGGATACCAACTGAGACCTGCTTGCATAAACAATACCACCCCATACTATAACCCCCACAGTGTGGTGCACATGCCGCTCAACAGAAAACTGCATATTGAGACGTTCTCCACGTCTACGTCTGACCCTCATGCGACCTATTTGTTCGAAGAAGATAAGGAAAAAAGAACAACATTGTGTGAAGCAATATTTAATTTAATTAACGAAAATGAAGACATTTTAAATAAGATAGTTTTTAGTGATGAAGCTACATTTATAATAAATGGAGAAGTTAATTCCCAAAACTTTCCGTACGAATCTTATTCCTCATTATCCATTTCCTTCCTAACCTCATTTTCTATTTAGATATTGGTCTAGCACTAATCGTCATTTACAAAATTTAACACGAACCCAGTATCCTGCAAAAGTTAATGTATGGTTAGAGATAGTTGGAAATCGACCTGTCGGCCCTTTTTTTTATTGAAGGAAATCTCACCTGTAATAAATTTATGGAACTATTAAGAAACAACATTATTCCAGCCATAGAAAATTTAAATATTCACGAGCCGTGGTTACAAATGTACGGATTCCACAAACGCTGTTACGAACTTTTTAAACGATGTATTCCCTGGACGGTGAATTGGAAGATCCGGTCTCTTTAAATGGCTTGCTTGCGTGTTCACCTGATTTGTCAAAAATGTATACAACTATACCAGTGCACAGTATTGACGAATTAAAAAGTCGTATACGCACCGAATGTAATCTAGTAGATCCTACATTTCTTCTGAATTCGGTACGTGGTTTTCGAAATCGCCTCGGTTACTGTTTGGAATTACAAGGTGGCCACCCCGAACATTTGTGATGAAATGTTAAATGTTAATAAAACTGCAAAAAATCATAGAATCTGTGATTATTCCTACACTCTATTTTCAATGCATTGACTTGTCCTTTTTAAAAGTATACATCGGGCATATGTATGCTTGAAACAAGAATTCACTGTATGAATAATACATTAAAAATGCTCAGAAATTATAAATCTAAACCAACTGGAAGAAGGTATAGAAAAGTTGATCACAATACAATCGAAAGTGTGAAAAATGATATAAATCAAAATGAATATCGCATTAAAAGAGCTGTTGAAAATCATAATATTCCCTACTCTGTACTTCACAGACACCTGAATAATAAAATAGTCAAGGAACAGGGAGCACGAACTACTCTGACAAATGCAGAATAGAGTTCTGTAGTCCAAAAATATAATCGTACCCTTGCTGGGGTTACTAAAAAAATAATTGCAAATTATTTTGGTCATATGCGTGCAGAACTAGAAGGGTCTACCTCTATGATGTTTGCAGCACCTGGTAGTGGGGAATTACTCCCATGTTATATTGTTTACAAGGCACTGAACATGTATGATAGTTAGTTGGTTTGAGCATTGGATACAATCAGTGGCCTTTCCTTATTAGAAGTAATCTGGGAAGAAAATATTAATTGGAGATAGTTTGTTGTTCCGCCTCTCTCTAGAATCCAGAAAAGTATGTTCGGAAAATATCACTCATCTTATTTTCCTCCCAAGCAATTCCACACATCCCACACAGCCTCTGGATGACTCATTCTTTTAACCCTAAAGAGCCACATGGAGAAAAATAGTGATATCTTACAAAAAGGTCTAGGCAGGAAGGAGGATAGTATCCAAAAAAAGTATTCTCGAGACCACTAAAAGAACTTCTCCAAATGGTTGATGAAAATAGATGCAGAAATATTATTTCTGGTTTTGAAAAATACTGAATACTGCGGTTGGATGCCGATCGTGCTTTTATCCATGTTACCCTAAAACCCACATGACGAGATTTAAGAGACAGATAGCAAGAATTCATTAGTGGAATTCTTAAGAATCTGCGATATGATGAATGTCAACCTAAACTCCGAAAGAAAAAGATAGATATACCTCCTGGAAGAACTGTTGCAATTGAAGACGTTGAATCCGGTGATGAGAGCTACCAGAATTTCAGTACGCACGATTCAAGTTCCGACATGGATGCCGTGTATGAAGAAGTAAACGATTGTGATCTTGATTATGATAGAAACAATGATGAATATTCGTTCAACCCTATATCGAAGCCAAACAAGGAGGATATTAAGGATGATGACTGGCTGGTTATTAGCTTTAACGAAATGAACACATTATTTATCGCCGAAATAGTCAAAGTACAGAAGAATTGCTATGATGGCAGTTTCATTTGTGAACATATCACGATACGATTCAATTAGTATATCTACATGTTCCCAGATATTAAAAATGAATTTGATTGAAAAGTTCTTGGAAAGAATTCCTGGATTTAAGATTATTGTTGAGATTCAGACTGGAATGACATAGGGTGGCCTTCAGTGACGAATCCCGACTCTGCTTGGGAATGCACGATGGTCGCATGAGGGTGAGACGTAGATGTGGAGAACGTCGCAATGTGCAGTTTTCTGACGAGCGGCGTGTGCACAACACTGTGGGGGTTCTGGTATGGTGTGGTATTGTTCATGGAAGCAGGTCTCAGTTTGAGGCAATATGAATGACCGCCAACATGTTGATGAAGTGGTGGAACCCCATATCCTTCCTGAGAAGCGTGCGAGGCGAGAGGGTAGAGAGAGACGGGAGATACGAGAGACGTGAAAAACGAGCGAAACGATAGAGACGAGGAAAACGAGAGATGCGAGGGAGACGCTGGAGAGGCGAGAAAGGTCAACTTCTACTACAGAAAACAATCTCTAGTTTAAAAATACATAACAAGACCGCGTTGCAAATTTGCTTTTAAAAATACACTACTTGGTAGAGCCACGATCAACTTCCATTACAGAAAACATGCGTGTAATCACACGCGCAAAGAACGTGAACATCATATTTCCATAATTAGGGTTTTAGATGCACTTGAATAGTGACAAGTTGTTATTGTGGTTACATAACTGATGAAATTAGAAAATGATTACTTTATATTAATGATGGCTGGAAGGCTCTAAATACTTTATATTATTCAGTTATAAGCAAGACGTCTAAAGTGCATGTTATGTAAGTGTAAGCAGCTGTTTAACTTGTTTTAGGACAAGGGGACCTGTCTTACAAGTTAGAATTAGGGCCCCTTATTAGAATACAAATTCAAATTTCCCGACATAACCAAACAGAATGCAGAGATTTAAATACAAATTCAGATTTTCAGCCAAGGGGGCGAAGGCCCGCGAGCAAGTTGCGAAGCCCTATATCTGTCTTACAAGTTAGCATTAGGGCTCCACTTATTAGAATACATATTCAAATTTCCCTCCATAAACTATAGACTAAAATACAAATTAATATTTTACGCCTAGGGGCCAGGACAAGGGGGCGATGCCTCAAGAGCTAATAGTAAAGCCCTACACCTGTCTTACACGTTATCCCTAGGGCTCATTATTAAAATCCAATGTAAAATTTTCCTCCAATGGGTTCACGATAATGGGCGAAGACCGTCGAACACCGACAACTACAAGGGGGGCTAAGACCCGAAAGAAGCTCCGAAGGCCTATACATATAGTACAAGGTAGCATTAGGGACCCTTATTAGAATAGAAATTCAAATTCCCCGCCATAACCAAACCGAAAACAATCATTAGTTCATACACTACTAGATGGCACCCAAACAAATTCAAATTTTGGGATAAGGGGCTAAGACAAGAAAGCAAGTACCGAAGGCCTATACATCTCTTACAAGTTAGAATTAGGGCCCCTTATTGTCAACTATGGTGGAAGCTATCTTCTGGTAGTTTGCAATTATCGTGGGACATATACAATGGTAAAGAAATAGGTCTATTCTTGGTTAAACGTCATTGACTTGATTAGGCTAAATAAACCAGCGGTTTTTAATAAATGAACATTCGTAACTGGGTATTTTTAAGAACAATTTAAATAGCCATAACTTCCATCTTATAAAAGTTTTTTTTTAAATGTTAAGTGAACTTTGTTTATGTGACTTTAAAGTATTCCCAATTTGAATTCAAATCTATGTTAGCGCATAGTTTATAAAAAAAAGCTCAATTGTTTATAATAACTTTAAACCATTGTAACTTCCTTATTATTAGCATTTTATCTAATTTTTGTAGAACAACTCCTACTGGCCCTTTCAGTTTCCTTCGCTTTATTACTCTCTCAGATGGATTACAAAATTTACCGCTCCGGCTGCGGATCTGCAAGCTGAATTAACTTAAAGTCCCTATAGGGACTTTAAATTAACCCTTTATTGCATGAAGTTCCCAATCGGGAACACAGCAAAAAAAGTCTGTAACTGCGAAACCTTCATTAGATTTTCACAGTGTGGGCATGCAGGTGCCTTCCGTACTATACATACTTTGAGTAGCTGGCACTAGATGTCTATGATAATGGCCTTAGAACTATTTGCAAATTAGTGCACGTGAACTCGTCCAGGTTATGTTTACGTTTAAATTATCTTTTAAACAGTTTAGTCTTTTTTGTAAAAATTCGGTAAATTTTATGAAGTAAATTAATTTTCCTATTGCCACTGTACTCTTACGCATTAATATTTAGTTAGAAACACGGGGAAATTCTTATTTGGCCTAAAATGTTTTGTTCCCGGACGGGAACAATGTGCACATAGCTTACAAAATGTATGTAGTAAAGTTGTGACATTGAACAATGTTTTTGATCTCAGTATAATGGATGGTGTAGCAGCTATAAAGCCCAGGACCTTCTATGGGAAACGCAAAGTAGATTATTACGTAGATTATTACGCTGTCAAAGTGATTCCTTCAGACAGTGAAGATTCGGAGTTGTCGGGCGATGAAATTGTAGAACCTATGCTTAATAAAAAAGTATTTTTTGTTACGCGTGTTGATCCAGACAGTTCTTCAGATGATTGTGATCTACGAAACAACGACTTACACCTATAAAATGGCAAACTTCCCGTACGGCTCGCAATGATGTTGAGGTTAAATTTGAGGGGAATGAAACTTTACTTGACACACCTAAATAACCCGTACAAATTATTCTGTCATTTTATATCTAGTGAGTCGGTGATTGAAATTGTTCGTCAGATGTGCATTTATAGTACACACTGTCAACCAAACAGACCCTTTACAACATACCCCGAAAAGATAGAACCGTTTATGGGTTTATTATTATGGATATCTATAATTCGACAACCCGAATATCGCAAATTGCTGGTGTAATGCCTATAAACCGCTTTGAGATAATAAAAAGGTTCATACAGTTCAGTGACAATACAGAAAATTCTAAAAGCATCGATAAAAGTCTACCGTTCATTACCCAGGTACAAAACGCGTGTGCTCAAATACCAATAGAGGAATTTGTGTAGTGCGACGAACAAATGATTCCTTTCAAAGGACGCAGCCCTTTGAAAACTTACAACCCTAACAAACCTTACAAGTTGGGCTATAAGATGTGGAAATTGGGAGGCCTAACGGGGTTTACGTATAACTTATTGGCAAACAAAGTTACTTAGATATTCCAGATATACCGGATTTAGGCGCAGCAAATAATGGTATCATATTTTTTACCACATGCTGGATTTAGTTGTTGGAAACGCTTGGTTACTTGACCGAAAAATCAAGAAGCAACTCGGAAAATAACAAGAAGCTATGCCGCCACTTACCTTCAAAACTATTTTGGCAGAGCAACTCTGCTGTCGGGGAACTTTTGAACAGAAATCGTACCAAAACGACGATGCATGGAACCACGACCGAATCAAGCTGACCAATTTCAGCATTGGCAAATACGGACATCAGAGAGGATGAGTTGCAAGAAGGAAAAATGTCCCGGAAAGAGTAAGGTCAAACGCGAAAAATGTTAAGTGCATCTATGTTTTCATGGGAAAGCTAACTGCTTTATAGCCTTTTAGTGTTCCATGTAATTTATAAAACTAAAAAGTAAAATCTTTGTAATAAATATATTTTTAAGGAACGGTTTAGAAGTTTGTTGTATTCATAATGTTCCCCAAGCTTTTTTTTCAAAAATAGGTACTATGCTTTTCGTAACAATTTCTAACTAAAGCTATGTAGTGTTACTAAAGAGGTTACAAAAAGCAGAAAATTTGTTTTTAGATAATGTTGTTAATTAAAATATTCATGCAATAGAGGGTTAACTCACACCTTCAAATATTTTGAGAATCTGAACAGATTCAGTTATTTATTTTTAGTAACGTTCGTATACCGAAAAAAACAATAATATTAATGAAGACCATTGAACGCGATTTTAGTTGAGTTCAATGATGAAAACTCATCAATTGTGATTTGTGTAATGAGTTGGGTTATGATCCTAGATTTTGTTGTGTAGTCTTATGTTAAACATTTATGATAGGCAGAGACTAAAGCTACGTTAACGTAGCGGAACTTTGAAAAATTAGAGCTACGTGAATTTTTGACGCATGCGCAGTGCGCGCCGTTATGAGTGGTAACAGCTGATCGATCGCGCGTGTTCCGCACATCTCTAAGTATATTTACAAGAGTTATGTCTGTAGACAGTTTTTGAGCACCTTCCTCAAAATCGTGCATTATGTGGCACCGAGTTAGAAAATGTCGAAACATACCTTTCTTTGGGTGCACATAAGAAGAAAATTTAACTACGGCAATATGTATGAAATTTCCCAATAAATTGTATAATCGACTGTATAGTACCCAAGGGCCCCGCTCTATGATACCTATTTCTTATAAGTTGATGGTGCAACCAGTGGTAGGTATTATCCAATCCAAGGGTATATAATTTTATTTGCAATCAGTTTTACACACATATGGTACAGTGGGAAAATAAGTTAAGAATAGAAATAACAGGGCATATTTACCTGCATCGTTATTGTCATCGGAAGTATTCATTGTTAATTTGTAATAGCCTTGAGTGCGATGTGCAGAACACGCGCGATCGATCAACTGTTACCACTCATAACGGTGCGCACTGCGCATGCGTCAAAAATTCACGTAGCTCTAATTTTTCAAAGTTCCGCTACGTTAACGTAGCGTTAGTCACTTCGTTTATGATATTAACATTGTGTATGTATAAACAGTGATATTGATACACATTTATAATTTTACCAAATACACGTATTATTAAGCAACACATTCCTCGAAATGTCTTGTGAGATTGATATGAAACTTATTAAAGTCGAACCTAAAGAAGAAGAAGGAATAAATTTAGATCTAACCCAACATTTTATAGTAAATAGTGATCTAATAAAAAAAGAAATTAATTACTGTTCAAATAGTACAAAATTTGACACCATTTTTACAAATAATGTCAATCTTAAGGAAGAAAACATTTATGTTATAAATGATATTAGCCTATGTGAAGTAGATCATATGAAGAAAAATAGTGTGAAACATGTGATAAATGTACAGTGTGAATGCAATCAGTTTAACGGTTCAACAAGAGTACAAGAAAATTTAAAACATGCTGTTTTAAAACCAACTTCAAAATTTAAGTATAAGTGTGACCATTGTGATTTTATAACAAAATGGAAAACTAGTTTAAAAAATCATCTTTTAAGGCACTCTTTAACTTATGAATACAAATGCAACAAATGTGATTATTCAGCAATACGAAAACATCAGTTGTTAATTCATCTTAAAAAACACTCTTCAAGTTATGACTACAAATGTGACCAATGTGATTATGCAGCAAACCGAAAATCTCAATTAAAAATTCATCTTAAACAACACTTTTCAAGTAATGAATACAAATGTGATGAATGTGATTATGCAACACTTCGTAATAGCAATTTAAAAGTTCATCTTAAAAAACACTCTTCAAGTTATGAATACAAATGTGACAAATGTGATTATGCTACACATCGCAGAAACGATTTAAAAGTTCATTTTAAAAAACACTCTTCCAATTATGATTACAAATGCGACAAATGTGATTATGCAACATATCGCAAAGGTGATTTAAAAATTCATCTTAAAAAATACTCTTCAAGTTATGAATACAAATGTGACGAATGTGATTATGCAACGCTTCACAAAGGTCATTTAAAACGTCATCTTAAAAAACACTCTTCAAGTTATGAATATAAATGTGACCAATGTGTTTATGCAACACATCACAAAAATGATTTAAAAAGGCATTTTAAAAAACACTCTTTAAGTTATGAATATAAATGTGATCAGTGTAATTATGCAGCGAAACAAAAAGCTCATTTAAAAATTCATGTTGAAAAACATTATTCAAATTATGAATACAAATGCGACCAATGTGATTATACCATACATCACAGTAATTACCTAAAACGGCATCTTAAAAAGCATTGTTTAAGTTATGAATACAAATGCGACCATTGTGATTATGCCACACATCACAGTGGTTATTTAAAAAAGCATATTAAAAAACACTCTTCAACTTATGATTACAAATGTGACAAATGTGATTATGGAACACATCACAGTGATTATTTGAAGAGACATCTTAAAAAACATTCCTTGAGTTCTGAATACAAGTGTGACAAATGTGATTATGCAACACATCACAAAGATTATTTAAAACGGCATCTTAACAAACACTCTTCAAGTTATGAATACAAATGTGACCATTGTGATTATGCAGCAAAACAGAAAGGTCAATTAAAAATTCATCTTGAAAAACACAATTTAAGTTATGAATACAAATGCAACAAATGTGATTATGCAACCCATCATAGTGATTATTTAAAAAGGCATCTTAAAAAACACTCTTCAAGTGATGAGTACAAATCGACCAGTGTGATTATGCAAAACAAAAAGGTCAATTAAGAATTCATCTTGAAAGACACTCTTAAGTTATGAATGCAAATGCAACAAATGTGATTATGCAACCTATCACAGTGAATATTTAAAAAGCACAACAATAATAAGGTCAATTAAAAATTCTTCTTCAAGTTAAGAAACATCAAGCTAGATATATTTCATATTAACATTGTATAAAAATGTGATTTTAACACAAAGTGAAAAATTGTTCACGTCAACATTGTGAAAAACATGTCAGACTTTAAATGTAAATATTACCAACATAATGAAATACAATTTAAATGTTATGTATAAATAATTTTGATTTGTCAAAATAAAACTTGTGGTTTGACCGGTATGGAGAGTTGTGATGACTTTCATTATTACTTTTTACATTTCCGTATATTATATGAAGTGTAGTAAAGGGATGATATTGTGATCATGAATAAATTCGACCTCGAGGTTTTGACGATCCTTGAATCCATTTTGACCATTTCTGGGATGCCATCTGTGTGTGTATGTAAACATGATTGACATCAGACTGTTTGAGCTGGAGTAATAAAATTTGGGATATGGCCATTTTACAAAATGATGATTTTGGGACATGTAGGATCATACTTGTTAACCTATACAGTTTTCAAATCTTTTTAAGTAAACTAGTCGTTTAAATACAGCTATTAATTTCAAATTCTTACACGTATGAAAGTCACTGAAAAACTACTATATATGAAATTTCAACCAGATTGAGGTACCAGAAATGGAAAAATTATGAAAAACGCATGTATACTTAGTTTCAGCTTGATTATCGATCAACAAAAATGATAACAGTTTAGTTATATGCTAATATACGTTATATATAAATGGAGCTAATGGCCAGATAGTTAAGTGATCGGACTGTTAATACAAGGAATAAGAGTTCTAATTCTAATCCCTGGTGAACAAAATAGCGTTATTTGTTAAAATTGTTTCTCAATTTAATTTTGATATGCATTTATAATTTAGAATGGTGCAAAATTAGAAACCATTTATAAATGTATTGTGCCTTTTTGTTTTAAATTCAAGGCATTGGACAATACTTTACAAAATTTTACCTGTGTATATAGTCTCCAGCGAGTAAGCATTATTAGTATAATGTATTATCCTGTTTATGAACCAACATCAGAGATTTGAGGGATTTGTTAGTAAACTACTAGAATATAACGGTTCAAGCTGATAATGAAAACAATGAAGTGGATGAGGTGAATGTATCTCACACCCATGATGATAATGATGATTCACAGAGAAGAAGACATGAGATACAGGGAAAGGACGAATCTCAAGACCATGACGATAGTGACGAATTACAGTCGTAAAAAGGAGAAGATTGATAAGAATGTAATTAAATTAAATAAATAAATGATGTATTGTTTAAATATATTTTTTAAACGCTAAGTTATCTTTCAATTTTTTATTAATAATCTTGTTTTCGGAATGAACTTTCGTGTTTGTTTATAATTTTTATATTTAAGAGGCCAGTTTCTATCAATCTTATTGGATTTAATATAAAAATAAAAGCGTTGGAACTTAAACGTGGCTTTCGTCTCTCCCATCCCCGCGTTTCTCTTGTCCCTTTCGTCTCTCACGTCTATCGTGACCGGTTGGCTGGAAGTTTGAGCTTGTTTGTGGCGCCATCTAGCGGTGTATGAGCTAACAAACGTTTTTTCTGTGATAGAGATTGATCATAGTTCCACGTAGCTGTATATTTTCAAAACTACATACAGTTCCTAGGAACTTGCACTCGGGTCTTTCCCCTTGTCGTGGGCGCTTGACATAAAAATCTCAAAAGGTCTGTGTAAATAAAACATATAAGCGAGCAGACCGCTTATTCAACGTGTTTTTAAATTGGATGTTAACAAATAACATTCTGATGTATACCAACCAGCTCTTAATTACACATTTATTTTAAAGTAATGAGCTGATTATATTTGTTATTGCAATGTATACTGTACATAGATGATTGAGCATTTTCAATAACGACTAGGACGTTCGGTCTTATTTTATAAAAATCTAAGGTTTTTTAAAAAGACAACCTTTTTTTGATAGAAGTCATTTTCAGATACATCTTGAATTTATTTATTTCGCTATTTAAATGGATATAATTAAAGTATTCTTATGTATCTGGTTTGATTGATTGTTTTGAAGGTCGTTTCTTCAAAACGAGATTATGTTTTACCAAAATTGAAAATGCAAATGGTAAATTTTAGGCATCCCTTTTTATATCAAAATGATCACTAATAGAGATGTGATAATTTTAATAACAATCATGGTAATAAAAATTTAAAAACTCTAATAAAAAAATAATATGGGAAAATACATGGTCAATTTAAAACCGTATATTGCACACATTCCAACTCTTAATGTGTTTTTTTTTTATAAACAAAACAATTTGTGTGTCCGTATGTACAATATGAATATTTTTCAAACCGATTTGTTATTAATTATTTTTAAGAGAAACGGAAAATACGAATAGCACTATTCAGGTTTCGTGTATTACTTTCTAAATTAGTTAATGATCGGAATGTAATAGCCAGTTTATATCCAACCATTTCACAAATCGTGTTTAGTGTGATTATATGTGGGCATGTTGTATAAAAAATATTTCAGTTCAACGTATGGTACAGCTGAAGGAAAAAACACTTTTAAAGGTAAGCGTATTATTTTTAATATATGTTTTTTACCTGATATTGCTAACAAAAATGTCGATAAAGATTTTTAAAATGTATTATTACTCTTATAGGATGACGTCATAAGATCAACTGTCAAATAGCTGGTACGTATCCGTGGATTTTAAACTTGTAGTTATTGTTAATTTGCGTATAATAATAAACCATTAAAACCTTTTGCCCTTTGTTTCCATTATATCAGTTTGATATTCTTAAAAACATGTTAATTTAATTTAACTCTATGTTATATATAAGTAATTATTACTTTCCAGTCTTTTTAATGGGTTTTTACAACTGTTAATGAACACGTTACAATGAAGCAATTTTGTGTGTATGTAATTGAACATGCAAATGAATCAGATATAATGTTCCGAATGTATAGGTGGTGATTGTTTAGAGAATCTGCCTATACATAAAGCATCATTGCATTAGGGTAGAAATTATTTATTATTTCACGTCATATTTAATTAGATGTTAATGTATTCAGTTTGAACTGTAATCTGGTTTCCGTAAACTGTAAGACATAATTTCGGTTGATTGAAATTGATCTGGTGATCGAGGGTGATTTGTTTTAGATTGATTAATTAATTGATTTGTTTGTGAGTGAGAAAGAGCCGAAAGAGAGAGGTGTGCATTATCAACTTTTATTATAGAAAATGTTCATTAGTATATACGCCACTAGATGGCACTAAAATCAATTTTAACTCAAAGGGACCAGGGCGCAGACCCTGATACAAGTCCTGTCTTACAAGAACCTCCTTATTAGAATACAATTTTGTATGACGGGGCGAAGGCCTACAGCTGTAAGATTAAGTTAGAACCACATACAATTGCACCAAGGGGACCACGATAGGGGCTAAGCTCTACACTTGTCTTATAAGGTTAGGTTCCCATACCATCTCCTGCCTGGGGGCGAAGGCCCAAGAACAAGTTGCGAAGCCCTACACGTGTCTTACGAGAACCTCCTTATTAGAAATACGTTTTCTCGTATAGGCAAAAGATCATCCAATAGCATATGACCATTTTAAAGCAATAGGATCGATAATTTTAATAATAATATCTTATTAATTATGCAATTTCCAACATTGTATGCGTGTGCGTTTGCCTAACCTCCAGGGGCACTGCTCTTAATATAGCCAAAAGGACCTTAATTAGATGACCATCAAAAATAACCCTAAGACCAATTCCAAGTCCAAGACCTAGCTCCAGGTCCAGCCCCCAGCACCAAGACCAGCCCCAGCCCCTCACGTGAGCATGTGCAAAATTACTGTCAAAAAGGCTCTTAATACAACAAAAAATAATTAGGGGTTGAAAAGGCCTCCGAAAAGAAACCATAAACAATAAGGGTGAAAAAAGGCCTCCGAAAAGAAACCATAAAAAATTAGGGGTGAAAAAAGACCTCCGAAAAGGAACCATAAAAAATAAGGGTGAAAAAAGACCTCCAAAAAGAAACCATAGGGGTGGAAAATATGGTCTCCCACGTGGGAATATAAAAAGTGAAAGGGGGCGGGGCTTGTGACGTAAAAAAAGTGAGGGATAGTGCCCCTCTTCTACTTACGTTATGCTATCTAAATGAGATAGTCTGGATGAGGTACGTGCTGTATCATGAGGGCCAGGTAAAAAAAATGAAACTACTCAAATTAAAATTAACGAACCTTGCGCTGCGGTGGTTCAGCCCGTTAATCTACTATTGTAGGAAAGAATCACCAATAAAACCCACTATTCATAAATAAGCAATTGCACAAGTACATTAATAAATCAAATAACAAAAAAAAACAATGAAAGGGTGAAATATATAACAAAACCACCATTAAATCGGGTTAAAGTGCGTACAAAATAAATGAATAAAAAGAAGTTTAGTTCCACAGAAACACAATAATAAAAAAACACATGTAGTCACACTCACAATTGGGTCATAAATAATCAAAATAAAAATCATAACACCAAACATGTGGCCCTTTTAAAAAACCAATCATGCCGGTCTTTAAGTAAATAAGCACATAAAATAATAAAGCAAACCACGGTACATATAAAATACAACAGTAAAATTGGACAGGCAATGAGGTAAATGCGAGGACAAAAGACAACAGATAAGGAATTTACACGTACCCAAAGCCTGACAAGGGTACGTTATAAATAGATCACTAACATCGTGACCGATATATAAGTTTGAGTGCGTTAAAAAAATACCATGCCCCTCTCTCTCCGGTTACACATTCACCTATACAACAAATAAAAACAATAAAAATAAAATTCGACGTGTTTAATGGTCTGGCTTGGGAGTGTGTACTAACAGGCAATTGCCTTTTACAATTAATAACCCGCGGCATCCAATACCGATTCACTAGCCACTTCTACACCATTATAAATCTAAACAACAATCAACAATGCTAATTCGCACAAATACCAGAGGGAGAGGGCCATGTACTGTCCTTTTATTTTAGCAGATTTCAGCATAATGAGTCAGCGTACCAATAAGATACCTTTGCAAGACAATGTTTGGAATTTAATATGTTATCTAGATTGGTAAAACGATTTGCTGCGAGCTTTCAGTTATATAAAAATACATACTTACACCAGAATAAATATTCCCTTAATTGATCACAGGTACAAATCGTTAACAAACGCGGTTTAACCCAGAAAGAAAAGACAACTTAGTGTTGGCGAATTCAAAAGAAAAATGTACACACAAGAATTATTTTAAAGACAAACTGTTTACAATGAATGTATTTAATTAACCCAAAAATCGATCTGGCACGATTGACAAGCTAACTGTAACTGCCTTTCTCCCCCGAGTCAAACCTAACTATATCTACTTCCCACAAATGAACCCCAAACTTTCAAAAGTAATAAAAAAAAACAAGAAACATTAATTTATGTTGGAACCGTTTCATAATAATTAATAAATATGCATTCGTATGTAACGACCTTTATTTACGTGTCGCGAGTTTCCCAGTAACAAAGATATCTTTTAATCGCGGCCCGTCCCACCACAATTAATCATTAGATCAATGACATCTTTACATCAAGAGCGCGCATAAGAAAAATTCCAATGATTTATTACGCTTCAGTAAAGCATTTTTAAGCATGCACCTGCCACTCACCCCCTAACATGTGTTTACATACATATTAGTTACAAACAATCCTACATTGCTTAGATAAAAATATATAAATAAACATATTTTGAAAACATCAATAAGTTACAACGTATTATCAAGACATTAAAATCCATTAATAATCTTTTCTATCCTGGTAACAATGGCGACTTGGTAAACGTTTATTACAATAATAAAATTTTCGCGGTCCGCTACCTTCAAACTTCAGAAAAAAAATAAATTCTAATTGTCACCTTGTGGATATGATTGTCAGAGTTATGAATATAGGTTTTTTTTTATGATTGTGGACCTGAACAGGCTAAATAAGGCCTATCGTGCTAAAGCACTCAGGAACACTTAGGAGGATGGATAGAGGGATAATGAATTGCCAATAGATGCCTATGAACAGCTACCTTAAATTTTCTCATATCATAAGTGAGAGGAAAACAGGAACTAGGGAGATCATTCCAGAGTTTAGAAGCCGCGTAGAAAAATGTGGATTGCGCCCGTTTGGTACGACAAGTGGAGATTTGTACAGCATACTGATGATGTGATTGAGCGAACCGAGTGTTTCTCGCAAAGATAGCCGGAGATGGTATCAAAGAATGTAATTCACCAGCACAATAGCCGTTGTAATAACGATAATACAAAGAAAGAACTGAAACCATCCTTCTATGCTCAAGGGACTGTATGTGAGAAGTTAAGGACGGGTCATTTATAAGCCTAATCGCTCTCTTTTGAATACGATCAACGATATCGAGAGCGTATTGGGGAGCACTAACCCAAAGGTGAGAATTATATTCCAGATGAGGCCGAATTTGGGCCTTATACAGCAGAAGGAGTTGTCGAGAGGTAAAGTACTGCTTAAATCTGTACAAAAAGCCTATTTTACGAGCAGTTGTTTTGGTAGCTGATAGAAGATGGTCAACCCATGAGAGATTTGAAGATACAGTCATACCCAACAGAGTAATAGAGTCTGAAAACTTATGAACTGAGCCATTCATACTTACAACAGGAAATGATCGATCTTTTTGGCGGACATAAGGCAACACTGAGTTTTGTTAGCATTAAATTTAACTAGATTATTGCTTCCCCATTCGAGAATACGTTGAATGTCTTTGTTGATTGAATTTGCCATTTCAGCTTTAATTTCTTGATTTGACATAGAAGGTGGATTATCACTATGAGTAGACTGAGATGAACTACAGCGAAGAGTGCTATCGTCAGCAAAGCAATGGATGGGGTTAGTTGTTGAAGAAATAAGGTCGTTTATGTACAGCAGAAAAGTGAAGGCGCTATAACGGATCCCTGTGGTACGCCCGCGTTAATGCTAACTTCTTTTGAAAAAAAGCCATCAACTACGACACGTATTCGTCGTTTATCAAGCAAACTAGAAACCCAGTTGATGAGCGTATCATTTAACCCGAACGAGGTGAGTTTGGCAAGTAAACACTTATGCCAAACTTGGTCAAATGCCTTTGAGATATCTAAAGCGACTACAACTGTTTCACCGGACTGCTCTACTGTATTGTTCCAAACTTGGGTCACATATGAAAGAAGATCGCCTGTTGAACGACTTTGCCTAAACCCATATTGGTGGTCACTAAGGAGTTTGTTAGTTTCAAGGAACGTGAGCAGTTGCTGATTGATGGCTTTTACCATGATTTTAGGCAAAATGGAAGTGATGGCAATTGGTCTGTAATTTGAGGGATCGGTCTTATCACCTTTTTGGGAATAGGTTGAACATTTGCTAACTTCCATGATGAAGGAATTCAGAAGATACAGAGATCGTATAGAGCTTAGATAGGACTGGTACTAGTTCGGGGAACATTTCTTTAAGACAATAGCTGGATACCGTCTGGGCCAGTCGCCTTATTGAGATCAAGCCTACTGATGATCGATTCCAAGAGCTTGTACCGAAAATGAATTGGTTTCATAACGTGTGAAGAAGAGTTGACTAGGGGCACATCTTTTCCAGAATCATTGAGACACGAGTTTGATGCAAACAAATCCACAAAAACGTTGGCTTTGTCTACAGAATCAGCAACTACCGATCCGTCAATAGATGTCAGGGGGGGAAATGAAGATGTTCGAAAGTTTTTACAAATGGCCTTTACTAAAGACCAAAATTTACGACTGCCTAAAGGAGATGTAGCTAGGTTGTTAACAAACAAAGGATTTGCCTGTTTTGAGTTTTATTCAAGTGTAGATTATTAAACTTTCATTTGCATTACATTACAAAAGATCTTAAATATATTAAACCAATAAAAAATGAAATAAGTTGTATTCCACTACAATTACAATAAAATAATGCTGTATAATCTCAATAATTTCGACTCAGGTTAAGTCAACAAATATACAAAAGAATTTTTCGATGTTAACAAAGGTTCTATTTTACAAACTGTGAACGGTATAATCTAAGCGCATTTGAAACACAATAAATAGCTGGTGTGGAACATCATACTACCTTCCAACCTATAAAATGTATAGATATATCTATGTATGACAAAATGGAAATTAAAAGAATTGAAATAAGTTTAATAACATTTTTTTAAAGATAATTATGCAACCTCTTTTATAAGTTCATTACGAAAGTAGGCAACATTGTAAACGCGAAAAAAATTTATGTCAAACAGACGTTTAAAACTTCATGACAAACAGAGGTTGATAGACATCTAGATGCTAACTTAAATTAAAAGAAATGAAATAATTTTAATTTTGTAGTGTCCGATGTACCCTATCTTTAAAAGTGCAATTTGAACTTATTCGTAATAATGGAAATTCAAGAACACAACAATCGCTAAGGGATGTTTCTTGACTTTACTGACAGTTCCTTGCCTTAGATTCACTTTCCTGGCAATAATTAAAACCTTAGAATTTATTTACAAGATTGATATTTACTTACTCGCAAACCTCAAATCTGATGAAAAGAGTTGGCCGTCTAGTTGTAGCTACGCCGTGTTGTGTGAATGAGATAGGATTGGATGAGGTAAAATATTGGATCATGTGGGACAGGTAAACAATAAAACTACTCAAGTTAGAATTAATGAACTTTGCGCAATGATGGTTCAACCCGCTAATTTACAGAATTGGGAAAGAACCACCAAGAAAAACCAAATTATTAATAAACTAGCAGTACCCGGCGCGCTTTGCTGCTGTAAAACCCATTCTCCCTTTCCATCTCTATCTCCCTCTCCCTTTTTCTAAAAAAAAAACTAAAATACACTCTCTCAAACCTAAAATAAAATCCAAAGCTTTTTCAAAAATTCGTTAAGTCCAAATTTTGCAATATCTATATCTTCTTTTGTTTGTAACATTCTTTTCAATACGTCCACAGTGATGATGGCGCCGACTTCCCAGGCCAACAAATTAATATAAGATAATTTAATTGGGGGAAATGGTAGAGTTACCATATCCTTGACATATGCCAGAATAACTTCCTCATTTACTGCTTTAACGCCTTTTTGGTTTCTCCAAGGGTTGAATGCGGAGTATTCTCTTTGGTATCTTACTTTAGATGTCGACGGGACAATTTCCTGCATGGCGGAGACGGCAATCTTTTTAATTTCATTCGGGATAACAAGAAACTCGTTTGGCGTTTCCATTTTAATTTTAAAATTTTATTTTGTTTAGAATAGAAATTATAGCAACGTCACACATTTTCGTGATAGTACGATTTCGATTTTGTAGTTTTTAGTCATTCCTTATTCATTCAAAATTATTGCCTAAATGAACGATAAACTAATGAACGCATTTCGAGAGGTAACCGTCTTAACAAATCTCGCATACTTTCACCACTCTCGCTTCGCTGAGCTCGCTCGAGTGGTAAAAATATACTCGAATGTTAAGACTGGGTTACCCCTCTTAATACGTTAATTACCATTATTTCATACCAATAAACGAATAAACCCTTAGTTACCATAACTGTAAACATGTTCATAACTCCCTAGGGAGTTATAGTAGGGAATTATAGATCTATAACTCCCTCTAATGTATTTTGACAAATATTTGCAAGCTTGTCAGTGGATATATCCATGGTAACAATTCCTACTTAATTTTTAAACGTTCGTTTAATTTTAATAACCAACAAAATTTCGTTTTCATATTTCGTTTATAATGAAATATGAAATAATAGTTTTTTGTTATATAAGTGTCTTATTAGGCATATAAAACACGCAAGAAAATAAACGCGAGAGCGTTTGCTCGAGTGTTTATTTTCTTAAGTGTTTTATATGCTAATAAGACCCGAATGTAATACAAAACTTTATCCACAACCGACAATAAATTAGAATGAAATGTACTTAATTATTCTAGTTAATTTAATTTCAACTCAATTTTCTTATTATTTGAATTTATGGGTGGTCTTGGATTTATTGCTATAATGACTGATTCGTTTTTTGTTGTTGTTATAGTAAATAATAAATAAATTACATATTTTATCTTTCAAGTCATATTTTGTGCTTAAGGTGTCAAAATGTAAGTAAAATTCTAAAATGATCTATATAAAGATGAAAAGAGTTTGCATCGTTAGAATAGTATTTGTGAACATTATGGAAGAGTTCGCCGTACCAGACGTTCCAGTAGAAATATTGGAAGACGCAGAGCAAGCAACTTTACATTTAGTTCCAGCAAAGTTCAAAGACGCATACGAAAAAGAATATTTAGATATCGACAGTTGGAAAAAAGAAAAAGGAATAACATCTATAACGGAAACTGTTCTACTGGCATATTTCTTTAATGCCAATAAAAGGTTTGCTGCGTCATCACTTTAGACAAAATATTCAATGTTAAAAACTACATTAAAAGTGCATCAGAATATAGATATTTCAAAATATGGTAAATTAATAGCATTCTTGAAAACTAAATTCAGAACCTACAAAGCGAAGAAAGCTAAAGTTCTGGAACAAGAGCACATTAAAAAGTTTCTGAAGGAATCTCCAGATGAGAAATATTTAATGATGAAGGTGAAATTTGTTCACTAAGTTGTTTTTTTTTCTAATTTTCAATTTGTTTAGGTTGCATTAATATTTGGTATTGCTGGCGCTTGCCGATGTAACGAGTTGACCTTTTTAAAAATAGACGACATACAAGACAAAGGGGCTTACTTGTACGTTTCAATACCAGATACAAAAACCCCTGTTCCACGTAGTTTTGCACTTATGGAAGATGGTTTTAGCAGTACTTTTACGTCCTACACAAAATGCATGTAATGGCAGATTTTTTTTGCGATACGTAAACGGAAGATGCACAGCTCAGTCAGTTGGTATTAACACTATGTCAAGAATACCTGCTTCAATAGCTGCCTTCCTTAATTTACCAAATTCTGCTTTGTACACAGGCCATAGTATGAGGAGATCCTCCGCTACATTATTGGCCAATGCAGGAGGAGATCTTACGACTATTAAACGCCACGGTGGATGGAAGTCATCCTCTGTGGCAGAAGGCTATATTGAAGACGCAGTCTCAAATAAAATGGATAGAGCCAGAAAGATTCAAGGAGAAAGTTTGAAAATTTTGAATCCAGCTATTGATTCGGTTCCAAGTACAAGTGGTATAACCCCGGGCATAACTAAATTTAACGTCAATATTCCCGACAATAACATTTCAGAAGAAAATAATAAGAATATTTCTATAAATGTTAACTTTAATAAATAAAATATGAAAACGCTACAGTGTTTTACGAATATAAAACCCTAGTGTTTTATGAATATAAAACACTAGGGTTTTATAGTGTTTATAATGCGTTTGTTATGACGTAAGATATTAGAACGTAGACAAAGAAACAAAAAGAAGTTAGCAAGTACAACAGACGGTAATTCCTACACTTATCTGCTGTTAGAAATACACCGTCTAGCTCGTAGGAGGCGGGCGGGTCAGAAGTGTATATTTAACAGGCGCCAGTTGTTTGAAGTCGAACGCAGTACTATCCCAACCCCTGGATAGTAAGGTATGTGCAGGTAAGTACAGGAAGGAAAGGATAACATTCACAAAGAACGGGAAGAGTAAGATAATGAGTCTTTCGAACGTATCGTTATATTTCGATAAAAAAGAGAAAATAATTTGGTTTAATGGTAGCAGTGAACAAAAAAAACCACACACAAAAAAATAACTCGGCTATCTGCGTAATATAAACAACGCCTTGAGAAAGATTATGAATATAATTACAAAATCATTAACCCGTTACTATGTTTCCCAAAATTATAGCCCAGAACATTTCCAAATAATAGATATACTATATACTATATAGGTACACACCACAGAAAAATATTAATTTAATTAACTTTCGCAAGTACTCAGAGCGGATTTAATCCAGCTCATAACCGCTTTACTAACAAAAAATTAAACTAGAGATAAAAATACTTACAATATTTATAATATGTTTCTCTTTTCACGATGAGTAACGTCATATGAAGCACAAAATATTTTGTGTCTGTGTTGAATATTAATAGTACGTTGAGATGTGCATTTACAACTAGTTAGCGTAGGTATGTATGTTTATAGTGTGTACTTCTAGTCAATACCTAATCAATTGTTGTTTTAGTACCTTCGTATCACTCCAGATGAGTTATAGTATAATGAGGAAGTCATAGATGTATACGAAATAAAACATGAACTAATCTGACCTGTTAACTGCAACAGATTACGCTGGTTACCCCACATCAGTTCCATAAATGGAAAATATAACCACTATCACGCAAATAGTTAAACAGCACGTATGAAGTAGATGTAGTTACATGTAACCCAATTTATGGTCCTATCCGAGAAGCCAGTCTCAAAATATGTGACGATTAATAAGGTTTCCTGTTACTTTTATTTTTCGGTTTCTATTTTGCTAAAAAGGAAAAGGTAGGTACGTAAGAAGAGTAATTTTTCCTTCTAACTCTCCAAATCGATAGATAGTATAATCTAATCGCTAAAAAAAAGTAAGGGTAGGTGAGCACGAAGATAAGAGAAGTTTACGAGCTTATCACTACGTTGTAAGGCGTGCGATAAATGTAAAAACGAGCCTGCTAGGTTCGAATCTAAAGTTTTATACTTGTAGATTGTATGGGTTCCGTTCCCTAAGAAGGAAGATTTTAAATTAGTACCAAATGAGAAAAACTGTAATTCTTACCCCTTATTGGACACTATTAAATTTTGTTTAAAATCCGCAAAGTTTGCGATCAATAGAAATAGAAAATTTGGTAGGAATTCCTATTGTTTTGAAATCTTTTACCAGGATCCGAAACAATTTCCTATATAAATCACAAAATTTTCGTAGCGTCCCCAACACGGCGGACAAGAAAAGTGAAAATTTTTGTTATCAAAATCGAATTTGTGATCTATTCAATGTATGTTCAATAAACGATTTTCCTATTGGTTATTTGATACATTAAACCTCGCCCTCTTACGAGAATTTCGTAAACTAACTTAAAGTATTGGTGTTTACAACCATTGCATAGTACAGAGTTTGGCTAGACGTCGACAGATGTCATACCTATTTACTTTTGGCAAAAATTATTAACATTAACGGGATTTTTGTTAAATTACACAACTGCAGACATGTAAACTACTGCAGTGTTTTTCAACACTGAATGTAGGAATTGTACGTTTAGTACATATCGAGAAGAAGTTAAAATAGATAATTTTATAGCAATTAACAGAATTATGCGCAAATGAATTTTTGTATGTTACATTGTAAGCAGTTGAATTAATTATGACATGATAATGTGTCGGTTGTGGATAAAATTATTTATCTATCACGTGAATTATGTATGTTAATAACCTCGGGCAACTTACAATCCCTCGGGGCTAACGTCTCTCGAGATTGCAATCCGTTGCCCTAGGTAATTAACACCTATCTTGATATATAAATAACTATAATAATATTCTTTTGAGGATAAGTATGCAACCTCTTTTATAAGAAGTTCATTACGAAAATAGGGAACATTGTAAGCGCAAAAACAATAATCTATGTCAAACAGATGTTTAAAGCTTCATAACAGGAAGCGGTTAATAGATAATCTAGATACCAACTTAAATTAAAAGACATGAAATAACTTTAATTTCAATTTTTTTAAGATAACTATACAACCTCTTTTTTATGCTTTCACAACGGAAACAGGCAACATTGTAAAAACAAAAACAATAATCGTGTCAGAATAACGTTTAAAAATTCATGTCAGATAGAGATTAATAGACATAAATACATGTTAACGCAAAAAAAATCCAAAGCCGCCCAATTCTATAAAAATATCGATAATACATCTTCAGCATTTTCAACCATATTTATTTTTTACATTTATTTCGCTTTACATTAAAAAACTTTATAAAGAAAGTTCTTTTTTTAAAAAACACTTTTTCTTATAAAATTAATCCTTATTCAGGTAATGAAAAAATTTTTAACTAAAAGGACTTTTTTCCGCTAAATTACTCGTCAGAAGATAATTAATCAATATGTCTACATAAAGTTATTTTTAGATATTTAACCCTAATAAACCCCCTCTCTCCGCCGCTGGCTTTCTCCCAAAATCTAATCAGCTCTAAGCCAAATGAAAACAAGCTTAAATACAAAATTTTAGGTACGTAGGTATTTTCGTTCTGCATACTAACATATCTTGGCAAAGCTTGGCCAAAAGTTGTAAAATGAGCTAACATAACCTATACCTACATATGTATATGTAGGTTGGAAGGTAAAAGCAAACAGTGTAATCACACCCACAATCGTGTCATACATAAATAAGAATTAAAATTGTAATACCAAACATGTGGCCTTGTACAACCAACTATCATGCCGGTAAATAAGAAAATAATAATGTTATATAAAATATAACAAACAGTAAAATTAAACAGGTAAAATAAGGTAACTGCAATGCAGTTTAGCTATGTACAATTACAATAAATTACATATAAAGAGAGATTAGTCCGTAGACAAAGAATTCTAAATAAGCCGACTGAATCAAAGACACTCATTAAAACAAAGTTTTGCAAGGGTAATGTGCAAATAAATCATAACAAAGTGACTGGTAACCTAGCCGCAAGTTTGAGGACTGCGTTAGAAAATACAGCATCCCTTTCTCAACGTACACCTTAAATGATACAAAACAATAAGAACGGGCTCGTTTAACAGTTAAGATGGAATTTGAGGTGTTCTTAATGTCATCTGGACCCGTGTCTGTAAAGTCTGGTCTCGTTTAAAACGAATTAACAGAGGTCTATCGTGCCACGTTAGTCCACACATTATTTCCTGTACTAACAATGAGGAGGGAGATGGTACTGTCTGGAGCTGACTCCTTTTATTTTAACAGATTTCTACTTAATGAGCCTGTTTGGGCAATTAAATAGATACTTCTTGCAAAGCAATGATTGATTTTTAATAGGCTACATACACTTGTTGAATTGTTTGCTGCGAGCTTAATTTACTTAAAATGCCTACTTTGAATATAATCCTTTAATTAATTAGTGATTTTTTTGGTAGATAAAAATATTTTACGTAAGTGCGGTTTTTGTAAACTATACAGCTTTTAACACAAAAAAAGCAAGAACGAAACATAAAAACGTAAAAAGGTAAACAAGTGCAACTGACAGTTAAAATTGTCAATTTATAAATTTCCCTAGTGTAAACAAGGCGACATGTGAGCCAATTGAAAGTAACCTTTTTTGCGGGAGTTATTTGAAACGCTCCTCCTAGTTAACAACTGAAGTTATCGAGATTGTTCAATTCAATTCTAAAACCACAGTGTTAGGCAAGATTGCCCTTCCATGTGTGAACTGTCCTTTAATTAATATTTCTGTTGGTATGATTTACAAACTGCTGAAGAAAACGAAGATGATTAAATAGAAACTATATAATAAACTCTGAAATTTGGAATATGACCCGATTTTTATCAAATTTTTCACACGGCCCGAGTTCGACGAGATAAGAAACGTGCCGGGTACCGTTTCGATGTGAACACTCGCATTCGGCCGCCGCGTCTCCCACCCGACGTGAGGGTCGAGAATTCACGACCCACCACGAAGGTGGTGGCGGAAGTTGTCGAGGTGTGGTCGCACCACCCCGAGGGGATGGAACACACACATATGATGGTGGAGGGGTGTTTTTTTTCCACGCGCATCGATTCTGGGGAAAATCTTTTAATCTGTTAATAACTTCGTTATTTACCGAGCATTTTTTCGAAACTTTGCACCTATGTAGATCGACATCAAATGCTACAACAGGATTTTCAACTTTTTTGTATCCCCTCCACTTTTCGAGATATAGAGCCTTCTTCCTTATCTCGCACATCCAAACTATGAAATTTGAAATATAAGTTCTCTGGGACACGTAGATGGAGAATCCCTCAAAAAACGCAAGTCGGCTTTTTTGGCCCAAAACTCGAACTTGGAATGGAGCTAATGTTCAAACTTAGGTTAGACATGTTCTAGTATGAGCCTGAAACACAATAGAACTTTAAAACTGATCCTAAATTAAAACCGAGCTATACTATACAATGAGCGAAAAACGTGATCACCCCAAATCGATCCAAACTACCCATAAAATCATTTTTAGGCATTTTACAAACATTTTGGGTTTTAACTAAATTTGATCCATCTAACCTCAACCCCTTCCCAATCGCTCACAATGTATATTTATACCCATAGTCAATTTTAAATTTGATATAAAAGGGTTTGCTCACCAAATTAGTTGAATAATTACTAAATTATAATGTTTTTATAATTTACATTATTTTTATTATAATCTACTATAATTTAGCAAGATGATATATCATTATATAAACAGTTAAAATTGAAATAAGTTTTTAAATATTATTTTTATTAATATTATTAAATAAAAAAGATAAATTCACTTTTTGATGCTTTACATTTTTAAGTTGGAATTTAAAATAAAATAAAATAAAAAACATACTTTTTAGTATTTGATTTTAATTGTAATTATGTTATTTTTGAAACAAATTTTATTTATAATGAAGAAAATGTTTTATATTATATTTAAAATTCTCAATTTCTGGGTTTTATTGGAACTACAACATTTACATTTGCGCTACTGTAAACGTTACCACTGCTTGAAAAATTTCGAAGATAACCTACGTTTTCAGTATGAATGTTACATTTGTTATTTTTGACACACATAATCTATCTGTAAAGTACTTTCACAATTAATAAACATATTTATTTAATCCAAGTACAAAACAATTATAACGATATTATTTTTTATTCTTATAAATTTATAATTGAAACTGCTATGTATTTGTTTATAGAATATAGGAACATCTCCAAAAATTTGAACATACAGTTCAGTTAGTAATGTATTAAATCCATAACAGTTGTGAGTATAATTATAGTAATCTTTTTTAACATTAATTTTAATTACTATTCCTTTTTAGATCATTTGAAGACACGTAAAAATGTAATATATTTACGAATCAAATGAATTCAACCCTATTGAGTTAATATGGGCAAATTGTAAAAAGTATTACAACAAAAACATTGGAAGACAGGGCTTCAGGGACGAGAATGTTTTATAGCTATGGAAGGATTCATTAAACCAAGTAACTGGAGAACTGTGGCAAAAGTGTATTTTACATGCTGAAAAGGAAATGAGCCAGTGGTTCAAAAAAGAGCTGAGGAAATAGTAAAACCTCTAGTAATCAATGTCGGAGAGTTGAGTGAAGATGATAGTGAAAGTGAAGGTGACGACTTTTAATTATAAGATGTCCAATATTTGAATTTAAAGCAAAAATTAGAATCTTAGTTACTTTATAACATTGTAAAGAATTATTATATTTAACATATACCTCTGTAGCTGTATATATATATATATATATATATATATATATATATATATATATATATATATATATATATGAAGTTTAGGAAGTAACGACCGTAGTTATTATAAAATATGGTATCGGGATGCGGTCTAGTTAAAATGAAAATGACTCTTTATTTAATTCAAGCTTTGAAATCATTTATTTCTTCATCAGAATCCGTGTAAGATGAACATAAGTGAGAATAAAACTGTTAAAATCATACAGACTACTTACTAAATGCGAGAATTATAAATTAACTAACATTATTGTACAGAACAGTTGATTACAATTTAAAAACACTACTTAAAAAGAAGACAGTTATTGAAGTCTTTCAAAATTATAAAAATTGACATGTATACCTACTGCGTTATAAACTAAAATTCTTAAAAGATATGATTTATGAAAATTGTTGTACTGAATCAATTCAAATTAGTACTCAGAATATATGAATAGATGTTGCTGAGATTATCTAGATCAGTTTTGTAATTTAAAGTATCTTGAGTACTGAAAATGTGAGTCATTTCAAGGAAAAGTCTGCTTCTATAATTAATTTCTGTGTCTAAAATTATGTTTTTAATAAAGCTAGGAAGTTTCTTAAAGACAACAATGATGTACTTATCACTACTGCAGATAAAGGAGAGATAACTGTAGCCATCAATAAAACAAACTACATTAACAAAGCTAATGATCTTCTTGCAGGTCAACTTACTTACAGAAAATTAAAATTTGACCCTACGTTCACTACACAAAAGAAAAACAATGAATTAGTTAAAACATTAAAGGAAAATAATTGTATTGATGAACCTACAGTTAAACTCTTAACTATAAATAATGCAATAGCACCCAAATTTTATGGGCTACCTAAAGTACATAAAATAATATATTAGACCTATAGTTTGTTCTATCAATTCACCAACACATGCACTCTCTAGCTTTGTTGCAAACATTTTATCAAATTCCTTTAACAATATAAATGATTACAATACCAAAGATTCTTTTACTTTTGCATCAACATACAATAATTTTCAATTACCACATAATTACATTTTGATTTCTCTAGATGTTGTCTCTTTATTTACTAACATACCATTGGATCTAATACTTTCAATAATAGAAACTAAATGGGACAGTATAGAACCACATTGCAATTTTTCAAAAAAATTGTTTATCCTAACTATTAACTTTATTTTCAATAATACCTATTTTTCCTTCAATAATATTTTTATAAGCAAATTTTTGGCACCTATGGGATCTTCTCTAGTCCTATACTTGCTACAATAGTAATGGATTCCTTTTGATCATGTATTACCTTTACTTAACTTTGATATCCCTTTAATTAAAAATACGTAGACGATGTAATTATTGCCATACCCAATGATACTAACATTCAAGTTCTAGAGATTTTTAACAGTTTTAATAAACATATTCAGTTTACATTAGAAGAAGAAAACAATAATAGTATCCTTCTTAGATACCAGAATCATAAGAAAACCTAATAACAGTTTAATAATAGACTGGTATCAAAACCAACTAACTCAGGTAGATATATTAATTACTATTCTAATCATACCTTTAATCAAAAATTAATATTGTTCTGGGTCTCAAGAACAGAATACTTAAGATTTCGCATCAATCATTACATAAAAAGAATCTAGATAAGTTATTTTTGATTTTAGTAACAATGGTTATCCAAAAACATTATTAAAGAATTTATTATACAGCACACCATTCAATTCTCAAATTAATTTTCAAAATGCATACTTGACACAAACAAACATGATTAACAAAAGAATCCCTTACATACAAAACTTAACACCAATCTTATCTAATATCTTAAACAACGAACAAATACGTATAGCGAAATATAACATTAAACCTATCAAACAACTTTTTCAAAATTAAAGACAGAACTCCAATTCTTAGTAAATCTAATGTTGTATATTCCATTCCTTGTAACGAATGCAATAAAGTATATATTGGACAAACATCACAATGGCTTAAAACAAGACTTACTCAGCATAGAAGTGACTGTAAAATAGGAAAAATTCTTGTGCTTTAGCAAAACATAGTAAAACACCAATCACATTCCAAATTTTCCTAACGTAAAATTTTAGACACAGAAATTAATTATAGAAGCAGACTTTTCCTTGAAATGACTCACATTTTCAGTACTCAAGATACTTTAAATTACAAAACTGATCTAGATAATCTCAGCAACATCTATTCATATATTCTGAGTACTAATTTGAATTGATTCAGTACAACAATTTTCATAAATCATATCTTCTAAGAATTTTAGTTTATAACGCAGTAGGTATACATGTCAATTTTATAATTTTGAAAGACTTCAATAACTGTCTTCTTTTTAAGTAGTGTTTTTAAATTGTAATCAACTGTTCTGTACAATAATGTTAGTTAATTTATAATTCTCGCATTTAGTAAGTAGTCTTTATGATGTTAACAGTTTTATTCTCACTTATGTTCATCTTACAGATTCCTGATGAAGAAATAAATGATTTCAAAGCTTGAATTAAATAAAGAGTCATTTTCATTTTAACTAGACCGCATCCCGATACCATATTTTATAATAGCTACGGTCGTTACTTCCCTAAACTTCATATTATAGATGGGTTTCTATCAAGATATCACTTGTAAATTTGAACTTGACACCACCAAAAAATTCAAACAATGGGCATCATTTTCCATCAAATTAGCTAACAAATTAAACAGAAGAATTTTTTCATTACGATGTAGGAAGACCAACATAATTCCTACCCACATCACAAATAAATCCAAACAGCTCCTTGAATTGATGACTACACAACATAGAAAAATAAGACAAGAAATCAACAATTTTAATAACAAGCCAAGTACAAAAATATTAAATATAGAAATTAAAATTACCATTGCCGACATTAAAAAATTAGAATTTTCAATAAACTCAATCAAATCAACTTTATTAAGTATCATACCTGTTAATGTATTTACTGAAACTAATTTTAGGAATGAAAATAATTACTAGAAGAGGTTTGCTTATACAAAAAGTATCAATTTAAACAAATACAATTTACCCAAAAGTAATTAAATTAAAAATAGATTGTTTAATGATGACAGTAAATGGTTTGTCAATTTAAGCAACTAGTTTTCCGCATGATATTAAAATTTACTATCACTAGGACCGAAATTTAGTTTATCAATTTCACCTAAAGAATTACCCACCATAAGGTTGTTAGCAGATATTCAGAACATTCTAGAACATTTTCATAATAATACTAATGTTTTAAGAGCTCTAGTCACCAACAAAATTACCAATTACTTATTAAGTTCACCTAAATACAATCTTGAAAATTATGTTTTAATAAAGCTAGGAAGTTTCTTAGTGATGTACTTATCACTAGTGCAGATAAAGGAGAGATAACTGCGGCCATCAATAAATCAGTCTACATTAACAAAGCTAATGATCTTCTTACAGATCAACTTTCTTAGAGAAAATTAAAATTTGACCCTACGTTCACCACACAAAAGAAAACCAATCAATTAGTTAAAACTTTAAAGAAAAATAATTATATTGATGAACCTACAGCTAAAATCCTAACTACAAATAATGCAGAAGCATCCAAATTTTATGGGCTACCTAAAGTACATAAAATAATATACCCTTAGACCTATAGTTTGTTCTATCAATTCACCAACACATGCACTCTCTAGCTTTGTTGCAAACATTTTATCAAATTCCTTTAACAATATAAATGATTACAATACCAAAGATTCTTTTACTTTTGCATCAACATACAATAATTTTCAAATACCACATAATTACATTTTGATTTCTCTAGATGTTGTCTCTTTATTTACTAACATACCATTGGATCTAATACTTTCAATAATAGAAACTAAATGGGACAGTATAGAACCACATTGCAATTTTTCAAAAAAATTGTTTATCCTAACTATTAACTTTATTTTCAATAATACCTATTTTTCCTTCAATAATATTTTTTATAAGCAAATTTTTGGCACCCCTATGGGATCTTCTCTTAGTCCTATACTTGCTACAATAGTAATGGATTCCCTTTTTGATCATGTATTACCTTTACTTAACTTTGATATCCCTTTAATTAAAAAATACGTAGACGATGTAATTATTGCCATACCCAATGATACTAACATTCAAGTTCTAGAGATTTTTAACAGTTTTAATAAACATATTCAGTTTACATTACAAGAAGAAAACAATAATAGTATCCCCTTCTTAGATACCAGAATCATAAGAAAACCTAATAACAGTTTAATAATAGACTGGTATCAAAAACCAACTAACTCAGGTAGATATATTAATTACTATTCTAATCATACCTTTAATCAAAAAATTAATATTGTTCTGGGTCTCAAGAACAGAATACTTAAGATTTCGCATCAATCATTACATAAAAAGAATCTAGATAAGTTATTTTTGATTTTTAGTAACAATGGTTATCCAAAAACATTATTAAAGAATTTATTATACAGCACACCATTCAATTCTCAAATTAATTTTCAAAATGCATACTTGACACAAACAAACATGATTAACAAAAGAATCCCTTACATACAAAACTTAACACCAATCTTATGTAATATCTTAAACAACGAACAAATACGTATAGCGAAATATAACATTAAACCTATCAAACAACTTTTTCAAAATTAAAAGACAGAACTCCAATTCTTAGTAAATCTAATGTTGTATATTCCATTCCTTGTAACGAATGCAATAAAGTATATATTGGACAAACATCACAATGGCTTAAAACAAGACTTACTCAGCATAGAAGTGACTGTAAAATAGGAAAAAATTCTTGTGCTTTAGCAAAACATAGTAAAAACACCAATCACATTCCAAATTTTCCTAACGTAAAAATTTTAGACACAGAAATTAATTATAGAAGCAGACTTTTCCTTGAAATGACTCACATTTTCAGTACTCAAGATACTTTAAATTACAAAACTGATCTAGATAATCTCAGCAACATCTATTCATATATTCTGAGTACTAATTTGAATTGATTCAGTACAACAATTTTCATAAATCATATCTTCTAAGAATTTTAGTTTATAACGCAGTAGGTATACATGTCAATTTTTATAATTTTGAAAGACTTCAATAACTGTCTTCTTTTTAAGTAGTGTTTTAAATTGTAATCAACTGTTCTGTACAATAATGTTAGTTAATTTATAATTCTCGCATTTAGTAAGTAGTCTTTATGATGTTAACAGTTTTATTCTCACTTATGTTCATCTTACACAGATTCCTGATGAAGAAATAAATGATTTCAAAGCTTGAATTAAATAAAGAGTCATTTTCATTTTTAACTAGACCGCATCCCGATACCATATTTTTATATATATATATATATATATATATATATATATATATAATTTACAAAAGGTTGGGTTGGCTATACGTTTTTGGATTTTATGGACAATTTTGAAAAAAAAAATCAAGAATAACTTTTTTCGATTTCGGATTGATTTAGCCCCTAACCGCCATTTTGTATTTTTTCTAAATAAAATTATATCTGTGTTGTTTTTTAAGATATTTTCATAAAAATTGGTACGCGGATGTATCTTACAAAGACACAACATAGGAAAAATATTCATTTACGTAATTTAATTTTTTTCAAAATGGTGGCCATGTCAATTCTTTAACGTGGAATTACGAATAAACCGTAGCCCAAATGAAAATTTTAAAGAGACTAAATAATTTCAAATTAATTTATCTTTCTAGTGACACCTTGTTTGTTGAAATCGTTAAGAAATAAGGAAGATTGTAGTTTTCACGTTACGCGTTACTAGTTAATCTCGGTGCGCGAGTAATTCAAACAACAATTAGGCGGCAGGCTTTGTCCGCACAAGAAAGGACGTGGTCGCCAAATAAATAAATACAATAGCATAAATAATAATAAATAGCATAAATAAATACAACAATTCTCATAAAGCAAATCCAATAAATATTTTGGTCAACAAATTGCTCATATTAAGTGTTCAAAGTGACCACCGTTGCTAAAAACACATTGCCGCAGTCGACGTAACATGGATTCCCTAACTCGTTGTAACAGTCCTGGCGTATCCCTGATTCGTCTCATTCCATGCTCAATCCGCTGTCTCAGCTCTCCAACATTGGCAACCGAAGTTGTGTAGACCAGGGATTTTAAATGTCCCTCAAGATAAAAGTCAACACGGGAACTGTCACTGGTAGTAATGCGTTTGTTTCGTTTACATTTAACATCTGTTCGTTAATTATTATCAGATGTTTTCATTGTTGCGGCATTGTATTGAAAATGTAGCAGGTTAGATAACAGTATACCGGAATTTTAATCAAGTGACATTGAATGTGTTTATACTACATGCCTTACTAACCTTACTTAGATAAATTTCAAATAAATCAGTAATAGCGACCTAGCTGAGTCCCCGCCATCGCGAACATTGTTGTGAAAGTTTTTATAGTTGTTTTTTTAATTATTAAAACATAAATTTAGCCTGAAAAGGTAATTTTATTTTCCTTTGTAAATAAATTGATTGTTGCAGTGACAGTTGTATTTATTTATTTATGCTATTTATTATTATTTACGCTATTGTATTTATTTATTTGTCGACCACGTCCTTTCTTGTGCGAACAAAGCCTGCCGCCTACTTGTTGTTTGAATTACTCCGCACCGCGATTAACTAGTAACGCGTAACGTGAAAACTGCAATCTTCCTTATTTATTAACCGATTGCAACAAATAAGATGTCATTAGGAAGATAAATTAATTTCCAAATTATTTAGTCTCTTGTAAAGTTTTAATTTGGGCTACGGTTTTCGTAATTCCACGTTAAAAATTGACATGGCCGCCATTTTGAAAAAATTAAATTACGTAAATGAATATTTTTCCTATGTTGCGTCTTTGTAAGATACATCCGAGTACCAATTTTTATGAAAATATCTTAAAAAACAACACAGATATAATTTTATTTAAAAAATACAGAATGGCGGTTAGGCTAAATGAAGCCGAAATCGAAAAAGTTATTCTTGATTTTTTTTTCAAAATTGTCCATAAAATCCAAAAACGTATAGCCAGCCCAACCTTTTTGTAACACCATGTATATATGTTGACAAACTGTAAACTGAGATTTTTTAAATCGGTTATATTATTAACTAATAATAAATCTCATTTTTAACATCCACTACAGTGCACTTATTTATGAAAAATCAGTTATTTATAACTTCGATAACCAAATTACAGTCTTGACTCTTTTGACGCAGTGAGATCTGTCGGCTAAAAACGATCTTCCGCAATTAACCAAACTTCTCGCACTTCATTGGGGCACTGCCTACTGCTAGCTAATTCGTTTCTTATTGAAAATTATTGATATAATTAATTTGTAGAACAGATCCAAAACGAAATTTTGTTGACCCGGTCACGGTTCTGATAATCGTTTACAGCTGTACAATATATTTTTATCATATGACTACCCACACTCGGTGGACTTTACATGCCAGAATAAGTGCGAACAGACCTTAAATGAAATTCAACTTTATTTATACGAGTGGATGAGGAATTTTAAGACCTTTAGGATGCTAAATCCCGAGATATTCGAACAATAATTTTATTTAAATTTGACAGCGCCCCTTAAATTTCAAAATAGCCTAGAAACATTGACGATGTTTTGTTGGTATTCAAAATTACTAACTATATGAATCAATATCGACATACGTTTTAAAATCTTAAACCATGCTTTACTAAAAGATGAGTCATAAGACACCTCTCGCCGGCCCGACTATAAATTAGGTTCATAATTCAAGTATCATAGAAGACGTCCATCAGGTAATAATGTAGTTGTATCCCATTGAATTATCGTATAAAAAATGAAAACATATTGTATACTTTTGCAAAATATGATTCAATTATATATGCTCCTAAATATTATCTGAAAAAAGTGATATATTTGTTTTAAAAAAATATTTTAAAAATTATAAAACAATACCTATGTATACATAGTAATTTTATTCTTCAAAATGTACTTTCTAAGGTAATTAAATATTTATAAAAATGAATTTTTCTTTCCCCCTCAGAACCCTAACTCCGTTTCTTCCGATCCTATCCTGACCACACCCATCCTTAATCCCACTACGCATATATACGTAATGTATGTACCTAACCTATGTATGCTGGGAATCCATGATTGTGGCTGAAGGAATTCGGAACGCTCGAGCAGCCCGCCCTCCCCCTTGGGGGAGGGAGTGAAATACGTGGCCTTTTCCTTTTTCATTTTCTTAAAATAATAACGGACATACAATTAACTTTTTGTCGACGTTTACGCAATTTATAATTTTTGATTAAATATCTAACCTAGATCTAACCAACTGATATGTCAACATATTATACCAGAAAAGACACAAGAAAGGTACCAAAAACGATGCTTCTAACAAGCTTCTAAACACACTACATTTGCATTTAAGAGTCCTTTGACACCGAATTAGAAAAAATAATGAATAATATAGGGGTGATCAACAAATAGTTGCTTTCGCAGAGATGACAACGTTTGGATAAAATATGTTTTTATTCGACTTTAACAATTTTTTTGCAATGTGTAACGTAGGTCCCACGAAAAGAACCAATGTACATTACCACGAATGTCTCGCGACAGTAAAATTTTTGGCTATAATCTTGATCAATCTGTCTGAAAATTAAAAAGGAAAACTAAAATTTACGGTAACCTAGGATCTTCTCAAAGGTTTGTATAGTACCTAGGTTATAGCAAATTTTAGGTTTTCTTTAAATCTCGATGGCAGCCAAAAATTTTACTGTTGTGAGACACTCGTAAATTACTTACGTGATGTGTGAGTCAATAGACAATCTATGTGTTGAGTTAACTTTAATATTAAACTTTTATTATAATAATTAATTTTTGTATTTTTAGTATTACCTAATACACATATGAATAAATAACACATATTCTTCCAAATGTCTTGCGAGATTGACACGAATCTTATTAAAGTCGAAGCTAAAGAGGAAGAAGGAATAAATTTTGTTCTAACCCCACATCTTATGGTAAATAGTGATCTAATAAAAGAAGAATTTAATTGCCGTACAAATAGTACAAAACGTGACACCCTTTTTATGGATAATGTAAATTTTAAACAAGAATACAACTCTTATGGAGTAAATAATATCAGCTCTAATAAAGTAGATCATATAAATAAAAATGGTGTAAAACACATCACAAATGTACATTGTGAAGATAATCAATTTACTAGTTCAACAACAGCGCAGGAAAATTTAAAGCATGCTGTTGTAAAACATTCTTCAAGTTACGAATACAAATGCTACCACTGTGATTATGTTACACATCGCAAACCTGATTTAAAATGCCATCTTAAAAAACACTCTTCAAGCTACGAATACAAATGTGACCAATGTAATTATGCAGCAAACCTAAAAGCTTCTTTGAAAATTCATCTTATAAAACATTCTTTAACTTACGAATACAAATGCGATCAATGTGATTATGCAGCTAAACGAAAAGGTTCTTTAAAAATTCATCTTGTAAAACACTCCTTAAGTTATGAATACAAATGCGATCAATGTGAATATGCTGCAAAACGAAAAGCTCATTTGAATATTCATGTTCTAAAACACTTTTCAAGTTATGAATACAAATGTGACAATTGTGATTATGCAACAAATCACAAAGGTAACTTTAAAATTCATCTTATCAAACACTCTTCAAATTGTGAATACAAATGCGATCAATGTAATTATGCAGCAAAGCGAAAACATCATTTAAAAATTCATCTTAAAAAACACACTTCAAATTATGAATTCAAATGTGACCAGTGCGATTATGCAGCAAAAAGACAACAACATTTGAAAATTCATCGTAAAAAACACTCTCACAGTTATGAATACAAATGCGACCAATGTGACTATGTAGGAAGACAAAAACATCAATTAAAACTCCATCATAAAAAACACTCATATTAGAATAGACTATAAATGGAAACAATGTTATTTTAAAATAAAATGGAAAGTATATTTAAAAAATCATCAAGCACATATGACAACCTAACCCCATCAAGCAATGAAATAATATAAATATTGAAACAATCACGTTTAAATTAACCCTCCAGTACGCACACTAAAAATAATCACTTGAGGACATGCGATGTATCTGTGAGATACATGGCATTTGGTTGCATTTTATTTTAGTTAAAACAGCTATATTTATTAACTGTTTTATAAGGAAATACTTTGTAATAATATAATAACATATTTTTTAAACTTTTGTTTTTACAACAAACAATTTATAAATAAAAATATTTTTTAAACGAAGTTAAATTTAACTAAATAAAACTACTAGTATAAAATAAAATTTGTATAAACGAATCCTATATTAAACTTATTATAACTTTTAATTCACAATAAATATTTTTCAGCAATTATTACATGTTATACTGCAGTGTTCGAGGCAAAGAAAAGTTTGACATTTTCGGCATGAATATTTAGTTTTTTTGTGTTGTTGGCATAATTGGCATCTCTTTCGCTTTGTGCTAGATTGCTGGAAATCATTTTCTCTGTTTATATTGTCAACAGTGTTTTCACTAGTATTAAGGTTTTTTGCTAGAGTATCAATTTTTGCCTTCAGTGGTAAATGAATTCCTGATGTGCTTAAAGATCTCTGTAGAACATGTTCCTTTATAAGCTCTTTGCCCAACCGTCTTAGAAAAACTCGACGTTTTTCTATTTTGATCTGATTAGACGCTAAAATAACTTGCGCATTTATTCCTGCCTTATTTAGAATTGTATCATTTGTATCAACACCACCTTTTGTTTTATTGTATTACGTAATTATTTCAGGTTTGTACTTTTCTCCTGTTCTGTTATCGATTACCGCATCATTATGGTAGCTCGAAACAAGAATAACATTTCGTTTAGGCTTAGGAATGTAAGAAACTAAAGTACATTTCTTTCTAAATGCTCGAGTCCCCACATAGCTTAACCCATGGCTACATAGTTCTAGTAATTTTACATCTGAAAACCAATTATCGGCTGTTATATTCCGTCCAGATCCAAATATTGGAGATGCTAAACGTTTAACAATATCAACAGGTTTATTGCTAATACTAAATGGGGAGCCTTCTGGTTGAAGTCCGGTATACACTTCTAAATTTGATATATACCATACATTACTGTCCACATAGCATACATTTTTATACCATATTTCCTGGGTTTAGATGGTATATACCTACTGTTTGAATATACAGGAACCTCTAAATCCTTCCAGTTTTCCATCTATGGTAACATTCTCACCTACTGAATAATTGTTCTTACAATTGATTGTGAATTGTTCAAATATTTCTCTCATAGGAGCTAACCTATCAAGAGACTTTCGTTGTTCCCTTGTTTCGCTATTATCAAATCTTAGGCATTTCAATAAAAACCAAAAACGCTTTCTACTCATTGTTGCCCGAAATATTTCAACACCATGTCCAGTAGAGTCCCATAAATCAAGAGTGTTTAGTCTATGTGCGCGATATCGACCAGCCAGATATAACAAACCAATCAACGCACGAAATTCAACTGCAGAAGTTGGCTTTACATCTCTTTCACGAGAAAATTTTATCTTCTTTTTTTCTATATACTGATTTGTGTATGTAACTATAATATCAATCATTGATTTATTTACAAAGCATTCCCAGGCTTGCATTATAGTATCTGGTTGAACGTGCGCAACACTTAATTTGCTGTTGATTATATTATGGCGACCTCTTCTTAGAAAATATGGGGTTTTTTCCATTTCCAGCAAGTCATGGCATGTTTTCGCTTCTTTTTTGCAATAAAATACTCTGTATTAGGTACTAACTGAACCATTTTCGATATCACCATCATCACATGGGTACTAAATTAGTCAAAAACAATATCCTAACCTCAAAGTTGGATTATACAGAAACATTTACCAGTGGCGTATCATTTTATTTTTTTAGTCTTTTTCAGGGGTGACTTGATAATAAGGATAAATATGGTCAGAACATATAAAACAAAAACAGGCAGCAGGAAATACGGTGATTATGATGAAGAAGCAGTAAAGATTGCTGTGTCGCGTCATAGAGACGAGGGTGTTGCAGTTACACAGTTAAGTAAAGAATATAATATACCTATTGCCACTTTATACAGAAAAATGAAGGGAAAATACCCAAAAAAACGTGGCGGTCAGCTTGCCATGTCAAAGGATGAAGAGGATATGCTTGCTAATGCTATTGGTGTTGCTGCTGATTGGGGTTATCCGTGCGACTCAAACGATATCAAAGATATAGTTCAAAATTATTTAGGAAGACATGGGAGAACTGCACCCCAATTTGTAAATAAAAGGCCAGGGGAAACTTGGTTACAAAAATTTTTATTGCGGCATAAGGAAAAGCTGTCAAAAAGGTTATCCCAATCAATAAAAGAAAGCAGAGCGAAGGTATGCCATGTAACAGTCAATAAATATTTTGATAACTTGGCAGAAAGCCTAAAAGATGTTCCACCGTCTGCAGTTGTAAATGATGACGAAACTAACTTCACTGACGATCCAGGTCGCGTAAAAGTAATCGTCCGTAAAAGGTCTAAAAGAGCAGAGAAAATAATGGATTCCTCAAAAGCCGCAACCTCAGTTATGTTCGCCTGTGCAGCCTCCGGATACTTACTGCCCGTCTATATAGTTTATAAAGCCGACCATCTCTGGTCCACCTGGACGGAAAATGGGCCACCTGGGGCCAGATTCAATCGTTCCCATTCGGGCTGGTTCGATGGAAATATTTTTGAGGATTGGTTTATCAATATAATACTGTCATATTTTCGAACTTTAACACCTGGCCCTAAAGTACTCATCGGTGATAACCTGGCAAGTCATATTTCCATAAATGTTCTCCAAAAATGTGAAGAAAACGAAATTCGTTTTATACTGCTGCCACCCAACAACAGCACCCATTTAACGCAACCTTTAGATGTTAGTGTCTTCCGGCCAATTAAGACTGCCTGGAGACAGATACTTCAGCAATGGAAAAAAAATAATAGGGGAGTGGTGAGGAAAGATGTCTTTCCCCGATTGCTGAATCAAGCATTAAATCACGTTGACGCTAGTGGTGAGAAGAACATAAAATCTGGCTTTGAAGCAACCGGCATATGTCCGCTAAATAAGAAGAAGGTTCTGGATAAGTTACCGAAAACAGACGAACCTGCATTACCAGGTGATATGGAGCAATCATTAAAAGAGATCTTCGAAAGTTCAAGATTCAAAACTGCAGTACCTGTTGGAAGAAAAAAGAAGCTGACTGTACCAGCGGGCAGAAGCATATCTCGACACGACGTTGAAATGCCACAGACATCTTCTGGAAGAAAACCTTTGCAAAATCGAAAAACAAGGTCTTTATCGTCCGCCTCCTCTGAAAGTGCTATAAGTGAGAAACTATTAACTGTTGATAGTGATGCGGACTCTGAATCATTCTCGGATTTAGAAAACGACATGGACCAACATAACGAAAACGAAAATGACATTCCACAAAGTGATTTAAATGATTTGAAATCAGGTGATTATATTTTTGTTGGTTTAAAAACCGAGTCAAACACTTTTAAAAATAACAAGTTGTGAAGAGAGTGAAACCTATCTTTGCACACTTTTAAGACAAAGCTCTAAAATGTCAAACGCTTATATATTTATCCTGAGGTAGAGGACGTTGGTATTGTGAAAAAGATAGAAATTAAGCAGAAACTTACGGAATTTGAAACATTAAGGAGGGGACAGATCAAATTTAAACATTTGAATTTTTAATTTTTTTTTACGATTTGCAGCTAGGTAGGTATCAGAATATTGGCTAAGTTTTATATTTTTATCTATATAGTATAAGTATATTATTCTATTTTGAGTTCCTAACACACCACAGAATGTAGGTAGTACCTACAGATATTGTTTTTTACGTTTATTATTTTTCGAGTTTCGTTTTTATATTTCCAAATAAATTCTAAAATACAAATTCAATTTGTTTCATTAAAAGGGTTTTTGGGTTAGGCAGGTAGGTACCTATGCTAAACTCTGTTGCTATAGGGACATATTTTTGATTTTTTCTATCAAGACGCCTCAATTGAGGTTCGAAATGATAAAACGGAGTTAAATAGACATTTATCAAGTCGCCCCACTATGGGGCGACTTGATAATCTATATATATATATATATATATATATATATATATATATATATTTGCCTAAGATGGGGCACCTATTTTTTTGAAATTTGCATTGGATAGTCACTGGCCCAAAGTTATCTGAAGTATTTTTTGTTTGATCCCAAATTGTCTGGTAACAGCTGCAGAGTGATCAATTTCCGAAAACACTGATCAAGTCGCCCCGTTTTACGGTACATGTAAATGCTCAGTGTATCTCGCAGACACAAAATAGTCGCACAGACGAAACCAGTTCTTCTATAACTCAAACTACAAACTTACGTGATTTCGCAAAAGATTTTATGCGACTATTATAATCCCCACCCTTATACAAGCATGCGTACAAAAATAAAACATAATTTAGTAGAACGCTTTAGATACCGCGCGCACCCAAGGGTTAACTGATGTGTTATCAAAAAAGTGCAGGTAACTACAAATGCAATTTCGTGGTATTTGCTCCTGTCTCGCATGATTGTGGAGGTTTATAAAACATATAGACGATTATTCCACTTTGAAGTCCTAAAAACAATTAGATTAGCGCATGTGAAAGTGGCATAATTTGTATCTCACAGTTTACCATGGCCAATAGGAGTGAGTATTTACCTAAACATTGTTTATTATTATTTTTGTGTAGGTATTTGTAAAGGATTGAAAATGCGTATTATCCTCGCGAAGAGTGTTTAACGCTACATCATTAATTTATGAATCCAACTATCCAATTTGTTTATACTGTCTTCTCATATAAAACAGTGAATAAATAAGGATGGTGGACATGCGTAGTGCAATGTAGCATAATGAGTAAACGTATAAACATGAAATCAGTTTGTTTTATATGCATATGGATTTAATTCTCATTTGACTAGTGCTACATAACCTCCGTTTATTTGTTTATCCTTTGGCTGTTTCCTCATTTGCTACATTTACTTCTTTTAATCATCATTTATTACACACCTTAAAGAAATTAGTATCTGCTGCCCAAGAAGTATCACATTAAGTATTTATATCTTAATTAATTACAATCACGAAATTACAGCATGTGACTGAGCCATGGGTATACCTGAGAAGACTGAGAAATATCAAGTCTTGAGCTGTATTTAACGCTAAACAAAATCTGACAATCTACCTGAAACATCCAAAATGGGGACGAGGAATACGTTATACGATATGTATGCACAAAGTGAGTATCTTTTACGCCTGTTTGACATACTAATTTATTTACAGTAAAACATGGCACAGTTGCAAGTTTAAATGCAAAAATTCGTAACAGTCACATATTAATAAGTGACAGAAGTCTTCATCATGCAATTCAGTCGCTAGGATTCAAATTCAAAAAAGACCTCCAACTGTAGAGCTTTATTGGAAAAAAGTTACATCGCAGAAATGCGAATTAAATTTCTTAAACTAAAATAAAGCAATGGTATAAATGGGAAGAAACATAGACATCGCAGTTGAAGAACTGATTAACATCAGTAACTATTCTGAAAGCTCGGATGTAGATAGTGACTACGATTAGAAGTTTTACACTTTGACAACCATGTTTCTACAACCTACAATTAGTAATACAAGTGTGTTAGTTCATATTTAATACAATTTCTATTATTCTCTGTTTAACAAACAAATTCAGTAAGTGCTCCTCCCACGAGTTAAGGCACCTTTAGTGCATGGGATATTTGGGTATTTAGTTATTGGATAATTTAAAGAGTGGGGTCATTTCTTTAACTTATTGAAATTGATCGTTTTACTGCGTGGAAGATTTGGGTATAATGTAATGTCAGATACGTGATCTGTTTACTAACCTATAAAATAAAAACGTCATGTCTTTAGTGTTATTATTATTATTGCTCAAAAAAAGACAAGTGCTGAAATGTGTAACGAAAAAGAAGCATCGACGTCTGCATGTAAGTATTTATTAATTGTTCTAATCCGATTTATTATTTTTTATTATGTGGTGATTAGGTTCATCCACTTTTGCAAAAAAGGAAACAACTGGGAACTAAATTGTTAATTGAAGAACTCAGGCTTGATTCTTGTAGATTTTGGAATTACTTTAGAATGTCCAGTGAATTGTTTAATGAGCTATTGAGAAAAATTGGACCGTATATTGCTAAAATAGATACTTGGAGAGAAGATGTGATAAGTCCAACCCAATGATTAGTTCTAACAATAAGGTATGTACCTAAATGTAAGGTAATAATATTTGGGATTGTGGACACATGTTTTCTTATTTCTTAATAGAATATTATGACAAAAATGTATTGGTCATGATTAATGAACATTTTTCTGTATTTTAGGTTTTTAGCATCCGGTGACAGTACATCCAGTTTATACTACAGTGGCCGGCGTGTAAGAAGACGAGTCCGCCTATGCGCGAAAGACGACTTTATGATGTTGTTCAAATTCCCGCGTTCGTTTACCTCATAGGCGTCACATGGTGCATGATGTATATTTTAATGGTATATTAAAAGCAATTCAAAGAACCATCTTTTATGTAAATACGCAATTTATTATAATTAAAAGCTATACTGGAAGTAATACTATAATTAAATTAATAAAATCAATATGTTATTACATTACACATAATTGATACCTATTACTAAAATAATATTGTCTAAAATGTTTCATTTTCACTGTCACTCAAATCACTAAACTGATAATCACTGTCACTATCTTCACCCATATTTATAACTAACTTCTCAGTTTCTATATCCAAAATTTGTTCACTTTCAAGATATTTGTCTTCTATATTAATTACTTTATTACATCGGCTTTTCCAATCTTCTGTAGTTGTCGTTTCAAATGCTCTGTTGGCCAATTCCATGACATCATTTAACTTAAATGTAACGTTTTTCTGTGCTACTTCGCTTTTTATCTTTGCCCAAATTAATTCTATGGGATTTAGATCCGGATGATACGGCGGAAGTCGTAACGCAATGTGTCCATGATCGTTCATTAATTTGTCAAATTTATATGTCTCATACCGATATAATTAAACATACAAATGTGATACGCCACTGCTTAGTATTTTTATTATAATCGGCAACCGCCGTAGTTCTTCGCGATGCGCCGGCTCCTCGTCTTCTTACACGCCGGCCACTGTATGCCTATAGAATTTCTTTGTCATCGGTGTCTAATATAATTCGAGAAACTACAAAAATTATATGGGATATTCTCGCTCCAGATGTATTTATAAAAGGAACAAGCAAGGAATGGAAAATAATCGCAAAAGATTTTGAAAATAAATGGAATTTTCCTCACTGCATTGGTGCCATTGATGGGAAGCATGTTGTAATTCAGGTAAATAAATGAATATTTTACTAATAATACCTAACCCAAAAAATATTTCAGGCACCAAAAAATAGTGCTTCCTTGTATTATAACTACAAGCATTCACACAGTTTAGTGCTGCTAGCTGTCGCAGAAGCGAATTATTGTTTTAGCACTGTGGACATTGGAGGCAGAGGAAGAGAAAGTGACAGCGGGATTTTTAAAAGTTCCAATATGGGACAAAAACTTATATCAAATGCATTAAACGTCCCTTCCTCCGAATTAATGAGTGGTTACAACTTGCTCCCATATGTTTTCGTTGCCGATGAGGCGTTTCAACTAACACATTTCATGTTACGTCCTTATCCTGGTCGTGGTTATGTAACATTAGATATTTGCGAAATAAATATTTAATTATAGACTTTCTTGAGCTCGAAGGCTAATCTAAAATAGATATTATCTGCAAAATAGCGAATTTATAGGAAACCCATGATCTGTGATGTAACACAGCGGAGGATATAATAAAGTATGCCTACATAATTTCATTAAGAAAAATGACAAAGAATGTCAGTATGTGACGCCAGGCTATGTGGACTACGAAAATGCAAGTGGTGATGTAATAGAGGGAGCTTGGCGAAAAGAAGTACAAAATGAAAATGCTCTCCAAGATACATTAAGAACTGGGGCAAACACTTTTGGAAGAAATGCAGGTCACATACGAGATATGTTTGCTGAATATTTCAATGAAGGTGCCATACCATGGCAGTGGAATTGTAGCCATAAGTAAAAATGAGGGTCCTTAAGATAGTGTTTATTTGGTACTTTCATATTGTTCAATTGTAAAATATGTGCCCACTTTCACTTATACAGGTGGCCAACATTTTGTTTCTCCAAACAATAGAAGAATTTTTATAATTTAGATATGTACAATGTACAGGTTGTCTCGTTTTCGTATGTTTCACGGGGTATCTCGCTTATTTTTTAGGTTAGAACTTTGCGGTTTTCGCGACACCGTGCTATTTTTTAATGAAACCAAAGATGCACTAATCAAATTTGCCATAGCCATCTTAATTTGTGTGCTACAGAGTGATTTTGGAAAAATGGCATTTTCAGTCATCCCTCGTAACCCTGTTATTGTCAGACATATTAAAATAGTAAAAACTGATATTTGTAGATTTTTTTATGTAGAATCCAGTGGCGTACTCAGATTTTCTTTAGAGGTCACAGTTTTTGAGATATTGACATAACCTACTTTTTTTATGGGACACACCATATATTTTTTTAAAATCTTTTTCCCCTTGCCAAAGCTTTTCAAAAATATAGCATAGTCTATATTTATTTTTATAAATAACGTGACAAAATGATTTTTTCTATAATTTATATTGATAATAGTGGATAGCCGTGGGTAACCATGGTAACGCAAAAAACAAAATAATTAACGTTCTGCCATTACTTAGGTATTTGATTTTTGAAGTTTCTGCTTCTCTCAAATTATTCCTGGTTACATTTTCCCAAATTTAGTGCTGATATTTATTGTTATTCGTTGTTTTTGTTTATTTTTATCGTTCTTGTTCTTGTTGTTGTTTAATTATTTTTTAATATGGCTCGAAACCAAACATTTAAAAACTTTGAGAAATATGAATGCCTGCTTCATATTATCTAATGAAAACGCAGACCAGGCCTTAGAACCCTATCTAAACAGGTCAGTTAATCTTTACCTTAGAATTTGTATTTATTTTATATACCTATTTTGTCATCTAGATATCCCGAAAGAAGACAACCCGACATAAGAATATTTCAAAAATTAAAATTTACTTTGCCAACATGGATGTTTTGACAAACCTCGACCCCGAGTTTACAACAAAGAGAACGAGGAATCAGAGATCAACGTTTTAGCAGTTGTTCAAGCCACTCCTGAAACCTCGTGCAGGAAAATAGATGAAGAGACCGGTGTGTCTAAAACCAAAGTGCAAAGGATTTAAAAAAAAACATAAATTAAAACCCTACAAGTATAAACTTGTTCATCATCTTCACCCTGGTGATGCTAAACGTAGATTGGAGTTCTGCAATTGGTTTATAAATATGAAAACTCAGGACAATAATTTTGAAAAAAAATTTCGGAAATTCTTAATAGACACAACTCGCGGTTTTGGAGTCAAGAAAACACCCACGTGATTTTTCCTAGAGAGCGTTAAGGCAGGTTCGGATTTAATGTCTTCTGCTTTATTTTTAACCGAAAAATAGTTTACCAGATTTATGAAGAAAACCTAAACTCTAATGGGTACTTACAAGTTCTACAAGAAAAAACTATGAACATTTTAGAAGATATTCCACTGGCTCAACTGAACGATATATTCTTCCAGCAGGATGGGGCTCCAGCCCACAATGCTAGAATAATACAAAACTGGCTAAATGAACGTTTTCCCAGGAGATGGATTGGAACAAATGGACCTGTTCGATGGCCACCACGATCACCGGATTTATTTTTGTGGGGGTATTTAAAGAATAAAATTTATTCAAGGCAATATGCCAACATGCAACAATTAAAAATTGCAAGACAATCATTTATTTTGGAAAATGCTATTAAAAGAATTTATAAACTTTGTGAAACTTGTAGGAGACATAATGGTCTGCAATTTGAATAATATTTGTGATTAATTAATTATTTTGTTTTTTATCAATGTAAATTATAGTGCATCTTTGGTTTCATTAAAAAGTAGCACGGTGTCGCGAAAACCGCAAGGTTCTAACCTAAAAAATAAGCGAGATACCCTGTAAAACATAGGAAAATGGGACAACCTGTACATTCATAAGGAAAAGTTGCAAATAAAATCAACATATAAATTGCTAGTTCGTTGTTTTACTTTTTAAACATATACATTTTTAAAATAACTAAATGTCAAATAATTCGTTGTTGAATAATTCTAAGAACTTAATTCGTAAGAGAGCTCTTTTCCTTTCGTCAAGTTTTTTCATTTCACACGCAAGAACTCTGCAAAAATGGTCAGTACTGTCCATTTCATTTTTTTTTAAATTTCCTCAACAATTAATTGATCGAGGTTATTTGTTGTTTCCATTTTTCGTTTCCCAAAAAAATATAAAATTATGTGATAGTGACTAAGTAAAGTTCGTAGAAATAAAATTATTTCGAGCTACAAGATGTTCCAAGTGGATTTTCAAGTGGTTCTGGGACGTTCATTACTCTTTTTCTGAAATATCAAGACAATTTTATGTGAAAATTAGCAAAATATTTTATACACTATCATTACCTTTCATCAATATGGTCTTCAATAAAATGCATTGACAAAAAATGTTTCCATAATGTCTTTCCAGCAATTTTAACAGCTTCCCCGTCGCCACAGCCACTTTGAACATATTTGTTTAATAATGCCTTCTATTTTTTGTACTCTTTCTTTTTTTGGAATGTCTTCCAGAGATATTTGTCCATAAATAAACTATAACTTTATATAAACTAATAAAATAATTTACTTACCGCCTAAAGCGTTATACACTTAATTCTAGTGCTTTTTTTATACTACGTGACCTCTCGATTGTAGGGAGCCTTTTGTTGTATAAAGGGCCTATTTGAATATTCAGCAATTAATATTTCTGTAATAGTCTCCTCAGTCTGTTCAACAGTTTCTCCAATATGATTTTCTATTATCTCGTCTTCCTCCACTGCTTCATAATCATCTCCAACTGTATCTTCATACCTCTCCTAGTCTGGAATTTTAAAAATATCCTTAATGCTTTTAGTGAGTGGCACACAATTTGCTGAAAATTAAAAGCAAAATAGATAGTATGTTATTAATAAATTATTATTATTTTACCTTGTTTGTTGTATAGTAACACGGTATCACCCTCAACAACAGGCAAATTTGTGTCTTTATATGTGACCAGATCATGCGTTTTTATAGAAATAATACATTTACTTCCGTCCATTGAAAATTGTATTTCTTCAAAAAAGGAGAACGTAGTTTTCTTGACAATACATAACCTCTATTCAGTAATTCACACACGCGATTTTTCTTTGTTAACACTGCGCAAACGCAAAACTGCTGAACTACCGCAAATCATATACATAAACTATCTTTTGGGTATTTAGGTAAAGGCGATTTCCTTTCACGGATCTTGGATCACGTGACCGCCCTCGACGAATAACAGAAATCTCCAATTCGCCAAATCCTAAATCTCTGTTGCACTAAAGGCACCTTTAGCGCCAAATTGAAATGCATATTTCTATTGGTTAGCCGGGTTCACACAACCACGAAAAATTTTGTATTATATTAACCTATAAATGTCAAAATAATTTGACATTTAGCATTTGTATTTTCATTCTTTATTTTGGTTAAAGCTTTTGCGATAGTACTTTTCATTTTCAAAAACAGTATTTTTCAATACTAGCTACAGTTTGTAGCCTATTAGCAAATAATTACATTTATTATGGATCAACGAAATCTTTCGTCCCCGAAAAAACGCCCGTCCAGGCATTTTTCCGTTGACGAAAAGGAGCGAATCTTAAGCATTTTTAAAGTTTGTGTTGAAAAAAACCTGAACAACAAGACTTAAAATGTTGCATTTACAGCGAGCAGGTAACATAACTTTATAAAAACATATTTTATTCATTACTTTATCATTTTAGGTATTACAGATAAAAAATACATTATGTTTAGATAAACAAACATAAGGAGTTGACTTGTAAATTCCTATAAAAATAAAATGTAAGCTTAATGTTCTATTCATTTACTATTTACCTGCCCGACTTATGGCCTTTTACAAGCATAATTAATGTTATTTTTCGATTTCCAAAATACGTGCCCTGACAATTTGGCTTGACTTCATCATGTACAGCATGTCAACATTCCCCATAGGCTTGTTTACAAACCGTATTAAAATCGATTCATTGGTGACAGAGAATTTTGATTCGTAAAAATGTGTGATTTTAAAATATTTATATTTCTAAATATGTTTATTATTTGATTACTGCTAAAACTACATAATTATACATTCATATGCATACATTAAAGAACCGTTGAATGTAATTCAACCACTGTATTACCCAGAAAGTAATTTGTTGATGGTTGTAAACAAGGGCTATGCGCAGTTAGTAGCACGCACCTACAAATTTGTAGGAGGAGCATTTACTGAATCTGTTCGTTAAACAGACTATAGTAATGTATTTCAATTATATAAGTACAATAAATTTTTTGTAAAATGCTTTTCAAGATGTTAATTCACACGTTTCCCATAGAATTTATGTTTCACATTAAATGTCATCTTCGTAAGAATAATAATCCATTTTATTTAGGCACGTACCTTAACATCCATGTTGTGTAAATGTGTAATAATGTTACCATCTTATTTTGGGCCATCATTGCTACTGAATTGGTAACAACAATAAGAAATTATGATTATGAAACGTAGTAGCCTTGTGAGCTGTAAATAGTGGAGCTCGACAGTTGCTCCATGCAAATTGGTTAACCTATAAATTGAATCTCTAATTATCAATTGTATGATTGTTTATCAGCAACTTACAACACAACCATTGTAATGATAACGGTTGAAAAGATATTGTTTTTCAACCATTATCATTACAATAATCAACGTTCTCTAATTTTTACAAAATAATTCACAATAAATAAGTAATTGTATTTTGGAATTCTGCAGCTTTAAATGTTACCATCTCGGAGTATATTTCCTAATTAGGATTTATTATAACAACTTAATTTATCTGCTAAAAACAATGCGTTTTATACTCTGACCTGTAGTTAAAATTCAGTACTGGCTATACGGAGAACATATTTTATCATTACAATATACATATTTTCATAAGTAATATTTTAATTAAAAATTACTGCATACTAACTTGAAATATATGTACACATGCACACAAAAGAAATATTTTTGCTAATTACTCGATTCAAAAAATGATTGACAAACGATATTTGTAAAAACCTGTAAGTCCCATAAAAAAACTTTAGATTTCAAAATTACCTCAATAACTTTGAAACGGGAGGGTTTAGGTATAGGATACCTTAGTACTTTTTGGAAGATCATTGAATTGGTCATATGGCAGATCTAAAATATACAGGATGTTTCATTTGAGACAAGAAAGATATTATAGTTTGAATTTTCCCTATTAAATTACCAAATAAATCAACGAAACAGTCTATTGTCGAGATCCTGAAGCAGTTTTGACAAAATTAGTTTCGTTTGGTGACGATTAATTTTTTCCAAAACGCTCTGTATTTAGGTATAGGGAACCCTAACGAAAGTCTATCTTATTTTTCATAATTAATTCAACAATGTGATACAGTATAGAACATTCCATTAAAAAAACAACTTTGATGTCACTCTTTTTTAAAGCAACCTGTATGTTTGAAATTATTTTAAAAATATAGCCTTAATGCGCTGGTACATTCATTTTCCAAAAATAAATATTATAAGAAGTGAAAATTTTTAGTTAATAGCATTGATTAACAAGTTCTCCAATTTGTTAATCAATGTTAATAGTAAGTTAAATAAACATATTTACATTCCTAGATGAGATTAGTAGTTAGACATTATTTCTTTTGATAAGGAATGTTTACAGTTTTATATATATATATATATATATATATATATATATATATATATATATATATATATATATATATATATATATATATATATATATTTATACGCGTTCAATATAATCGGACGCACTCAATAACTCTTTTGTATTGCGTTTTACAAGAAAGTGTTTAAATAGTTTTTTATTCATTTACAAATACTCTATTAAGTGCTTGGTTTGACCGGAAGCGCACATAATTTTATTTTTTTAAATCACACTGTATATATATTTTTGCATTTTTGCATTGCTTATTATTTTCTCAATATATACGTATAAAATTCTTATAGGGTTTTATAAAAAAAAATTAGAGAAAAATGCCATCGAAAGTTTTTCAATTTTATTATACGATTAGAAGAATCAAACAAAACCGTAGGCAGCGTACGTCAACAAAATCGCATCTAAATTATTTTTTCGTTTATTGCAATTGACAATCAGATAAAAGTTTAATTTGATTTCAATCGAAATAATTGTTTAAAATGAATAACAGTGAATAAGTTGACCTGTTGTTAATTTTCGGTGAATGTAAACGTAATTCTCGACGAGCGGTAGAATTATACGCACAAAGATATCCCAATAAATACCATCCTTCCGAAAGTTACATACGAAAAATTGAACAATCGCTTAGAATGCGTGGAACATTACCAGGAGTAAATTACCAGAATTTAGAACAAAGAAATGTTTTGACCGAAGATATTGAAGTACAAATATTGGGTTATTTTAGAGTAAATCCACGGTCATCTATTAGACATGTAGCGCAAGAAGTAGGTGTATCAGTTGGCTCAATTCACAGGACATTAAAAAAATTCAAAATGCTGCCGTATAAAGTCGATTTGGTTTAACACTTGCGGCCTCAAGACTCTGATCGGAGATTAACTTTGATTGCATGGATAGTTGAGCAATGTGATCACAACCCTATAAGAATTTTATACGTATGTATTGAGAAAAAAATAGGCAATGCAAAAATATATATACAGTGTGATTTAAAAAAATAAAATTATGTGCTTAAAAAATTATCTAAACCAATCACTTAATAGAGTATTTGTAAATGAATAAAAACTATTTAAACACTTTCTTGTGAAACGCAATAAAAAGTTATTGAGTGCGTTCGATTATATTGAACGCACTGTATATGTATATATATATATATATATATATATATATATATATATATATATATATATATATATATATATATATATATTGAGATGTTTAGAAAGGAGTAAGACAAGGATCGGACAGTTTAATTAGTAATTTCTTTAAAAAAGGGTGATTTCAAGCATGATACATGTGCGTGACATTCAATTGATATAATTTGGTTCACGATGGGTTGAACGTGGATTTGTTTTGCACAAAATAATCTGAATAACATTTATACAATTTGATTTAATCATAAAAAGCATTGTGCTACCAACAAAAATGTCAGGAATGTTAAATAAACTTATTTCCGTAAATTCAATTTAGTATTTTAGTTTATTTCAATAAAATTCAATTTTTCGAAAATATTATGGCATGTGAATATTTTGCAGGTGTTTAACACAAAGTGTAAAGATAGATTTATATTAGGGATATTGTATAAATAGTTTAGAATGCAGGAAATTCGGTAAAATTTAGGACAGGGTTATAATATGGACTTAATATGATTATTTCTCACATATTTTTGGAAGCGATTGTGTGACAAACTTAGTGATACAATTTAAATAGTAAGAACAATGCATAGAACATATTCACACGAAGACATTTACATGTAGATACATTTTTATAGTAAAATTTCAAGAAAGTGTGTTAAACGATGTGACTTTTTAATGTAACATTAAATTATACAATGCAGGTGAAATGAACATTAAATAAAATAAAGACAATTATTACAAGTCATTAGGATAACATTTTGAGTTACATAGACGTTTTTAAGTGTAAGTTATTTGTAATTTTAGAATTAAGTTTGGTTATGTTTTAAATTTTATGTTTTTTCACAAATTTATAGTTTTTTTGATAATATTAGGCTTAAATTATATTGTTAAAGTGATTAATAGGAGGTCTTCCTCAATATTTCATAGCAATATAAAGTATACAATGCATTTCAGCGCAAAATTTTATGAAATAGGGGTTGAATTTATAATTTTTGCTAGATAAACATAAAATTCCTTTAAATTTAAGATTTCGAACTTTAAATGTGTGTTTTCTTATGCTAAATTGTATCAGGATTACATATATATGTAATTAAATTAAGTGTAGCTTGTAAGATTAGGTAGATATAAGCAAATTTAGATTAGAATAGGTCATTTCGCATAATATTTAAAGGAACCATATCTTGTTGGATGTCTATCTATTCGCAATTTTACATAAATTTCATTTCTGTCATTAGATTTTGAATCCGTAATTATATAAGAAAGATATGGCTAAATTTCTATTTTAGTTAAATTTGTAAAATTTTTCAACTAATCAGAAACATGGTTACATAGGTAGATTTGCTAGAAAAAAATTGAAGATTTAGTAACAACCAAAAGGGTATAAAAGGAATTGCCCTGGAAGTGGATAGCTCTCTATAATTTGTCAGTTTTTTTCAAAAGGTTAAAGTAGTGTTGTGTTTTTGTGTTACAAGTAAGTTTTCCTAACCTAAATAATCATCGGAAAGAAGTTAATAAAAAACGGAGAGACGAGTATTCAGGCGCAATTGTTTTTATACCGACAATAATTTAAATATTTAAGTTCGGTTACCGATACCTGTACGTTTTCGTAAAATTCATTACGAATTAATAATTTTTGTGTCGATTTATGTTGAACGTTTAAATTTTTCGTTTTGTTGAATTTGAATTTGGTTACGTTATACCAAAATAAATTCGTAATCATTTTTTGTCATTTGTGTTTTATTTCTTGCTGCGAATTTCTTTTAATAATTTACATTTGAGCCGGAACCTAAAATAAAGTGACATTAATTTAAACCTTGGACAACCAGTAAACATTTTATAAACTATACAATCAGAAATCATAAATATATTTAAATAAAATTTTATCGAAATAAAATTTGTGGTTGGAGTGAAGCAGTATTGAAAGAGAAATATTACCAGTTACGGAAGCGAACGTGATCAACAACCCGAGCACCAGTTAGCAGCTAATGGGTATATGGTAGCAGTAAGAATTCATATATAAAGATGTTCGAAAATATTGGAAAGTGCCTGCATCTAATTGGAACAACTTGTATGAAGACATCAGTTTGAATTTGGAACATTTATATGTGAGTTACTTTTTAATTTAACCCTATCTATTGTGTTCATTGTTGTGTTTGATTTCCTGCAATTATTATTTTTGGTTATATGTATAGGTGTATATTTTCAAATAATACTTGTGTAAACACCTGCAAAAGAAACAAAATTTTAAATTATTTCCAAATTTTAAATTCAATTAAAAGCATAAACTTAAAATCAACAAGTCATTGTTTGACAGTTCTGACATTTAATAATTTTATTCAGTAACGTTACAACGCATGCGTTAAAAGTATAAATTGTGTTCAGATATATTTTTTTTACATATATGATATTTTTCATAAAGGACAATTCACATAATTATATTCAAATCAAATATAATTTCCCACTAAATCCTGAACCCTATCCCTACATTTGAGATAAATATAAGTATTCAATTATAATTTATATATTAATTACCCCATATTATTATCATCCCAATATATATATTGTATTGGTTGACACTACTTAAGTTAGTTCTTTTTTTGTATAAACGTTAACACCGTTGTTTACTATTTTGCGATTTTTTTGTTATTGAAAAATTTTTATTTTTTGTCAATTTCTAAAAGATTTGCATAGATAATACTAAGGTTATCTAAGTCTGTCTTTTGTTTATTATGCTGTGGAATTGCAGCGTATGTATAGTAATTTTTTCGCATCATGTAACGTTGGTATCACGAAAATAACTAATGTAAATGTGTTTGGGTTAATAAACATTTATTATAATAAACAATTGTAATTTTAGCTTTATCAAATACACGCATTATTAAGCATTCGAAACATAGCATAATGCTGTGCTTCGAAATGTCTAGTGAGATTAACATGAAATTAATTAAAGTCGAACCTAAAGAGGAAGAAGAAATAAATTTACTTCTAACCTCACATTTTATGGTAAATAACATAGACCTTTGATCGTCACTAACAGATTTTTACGTTTTCTGAATCTGTAATATTTCAAAAACATTTAAAAAAATATTTTTTTTATTGCTTGCTGATTATTCTAACATTTTAAAAATATTATTATTGGCATTTTACAGACATTTTTTCAACATTTAAAAAGAAAGTATTTTTTAAACATATTTTTAACGTTGTTAAAATATTTGCTTGCTGATTGGGTTATATCAATTGGTACTACGCCAGTTATAACCTGTAATGCCACTGTTGAAACTGTTCTATAAGCGCTTACTATTCTTATCAGCATTTTCCTTTGTGCACTAATTAACTTATTTCTGTGTTTTTTTGATGTCTAGCGCCCGCATTCATGTAAAATGACTGACTCGACTGCATTGCAGGCAACTGTTCGCTTCAGGCTGCTCGGTCCCCTTAGGTTTGGCATTAAACGAGATAGTTTAGTTGATTTCTCTTCCGCTTTAACAATTATGTTCTGCACATGTTCAGCAAAAGTTCCATGTCTATTTATTGTTACTCCAAGGTGTTTGATTGTCTTAGCTGGTCTTATAATTTGGTTTTTAATATTAATCTTCACGTCTATTTCGACCCGTGGTCCCTTGAGAAGTAACATTTCTGTTTTTTGGATTGCCATGTCAATAGTTTTCCCGCATTCATTTGACAATTTCCTGCAAGGAGTTCAAAAATATTGGTCCAAGTTCGGACCCTTGCGGGCTATCCATTGTCATCCTATACGCCTGACCTTTGTTAATCATTATGTTTCTATCAGTCAAATACTCTCTAATAATTCTGATTAAATATTCAGATATTTGTTTTTCCGAAGAGATAATTCAATAAGGCTCCAACGAGTGGTGTTGAATGCATTCCGTACATCCAAAGTTATCAGTGCCGTCTATTTATAATGCGTTTCTGTACTGCTCAGTACGTCTTCGATCGCCATTAAAGTTGACTTCCCCTTACGGAACCCATATTGCCTGCTAGAGAGTTTGTCGTTATTTTCCAATTCCATAGTCTCAGTGTGATTAAGCTCTCGTATAATTTTCCCAGTGTATTTAATAATGAAATTGGTTTATATGAATTCGTTTGCTCAGGGTCTCTTCCTTTTTCACTTATTAATGTGACTTTAGCTTTTTTCCAAGTAGTTGGACAACCACAGCTTTTGAGTAGATTATTTAACACTTGCAACACACCGTCGGTTGCTACCTTCAGTACGTCAATGATCGTTTCAGGTGAGATGCCATCTGGTCCTGGGAACTTATTAGGTTTCAGTTTCTTAGCTACTGCTTCCAGTTCCATTTTAGTAAATCGCTTATAATTGCCTTTCCGTGATTTATGTCTATGCTCTAGGACCGCCGGAAATAGATGTTCGATTATTTGCTTTTTTTTGCTAGGGTCAACTGACAAGAGACACTAGGGTATTTCATTTCTTTCATCAGAATGCGATATCCTTCCCTCCAGATATCTTCCTCTAAACAGTCTCATAAATCTAACCACATTTCCCTTTTGGTGCTGGTAATCGCCTTCTTGAGGTCTTTTCTATTAGCCGTTTAGTAATTTCATTGTCATCTTAGGTATTTCGCTTAATCTTCTTGTAGGAGAATTACAGATTTTCCTGTGTTGTTCGATTTCCGAGTTCCACCAGTATGGCCGTAACTTGTTCGTTCCCTCCTTACTTTTCCTATTGGATAGGTAAGCCGTTTTTATTAGCTTTTCTAATTCTGTTCGTGTTCCCTTCGCTTTTTTTATTTTGGTGTTCTTTAAATGCCTTACTTATTGAGCTCTTCAAAGCTTCTCTGTCCAAATAAAAAATTTTCTTTTTCAAACTAAAAGAATGTGCTTCTTTGTGCATGATTTCAAACAAAATATAATTATGGTCTGAGAGTGTTTCTTCGTCCATTACCATCCAATTTTTTATTTTGTTTACAAACTTTTCGCTACAGAAGGCTTTATCGATATATGAAGTACTAGTTCCCCATTTTACTAACCTAAGCTACCTCTCGGAGTGATACGCTACTGAGTCGGCAAGAATATTTTAAGACGTTTGAAGGTCGTATTTGTTATTATATTTGTCGTTTGCTATTGTAGGAAAGGATGGAAAATGATGGTTCAGGGTTGCCAACCGAAATATCGCTTTCATTACAATGTTTAGTAATTGGTCGTTGTTCTAGTAGAATGGCAGTCATATTAGCGAAGTTTAATTCATAGAATAGATATTTCTATTTTATATTCTATGACTCTACTAGTGAATAATATAACGTGCCTATTACAGAGAGAATATAATTCACTTGTCACATGGTACATTTTTGAATCTTTTCATTGGTTAAAATACAAAAATAAAATCGCAGAATAGGCTATCAAATCGGTGATAATTTTATCAGCGCATGTTGACTGTCACATGATTTTAATGAATAAAATAGTTTACTGTCAAAGTGACAAATCGTTTAAAATTGTGGACTTTAAAAAAATATATTTTCTATTAACGTTCATTATATTCTCTTACCAAATATAACACATGTTATGATTAACAGTCTATGATACCACTCGTTAAAATCTTTAGAAAATTGTAGCCTTTAAAGAAATATATTTTTTATTAACGTTCATTATATTCTCTTACCAAATATAACACGTGTTATGATTAATAATCAACCATTCGTTAAAACCTTTAGAAAACTCGTGCTTCATACTCCTTCCATTTTCATCGGTTTTAATTAAGCTATCATAGATGATAATCATAACACTAGTTATATTATCCCCGATAATTTAATTAATGTATAAAAAAATCCCATAAGTCGCAATGAATTTGTCATTTTCACATCTGATAAAGTTAGCCCTAACTTTGCAACTGAATATAATGTGTGTAAACTTCCATGGCAGACTTTCTCAAACCTGATTATTGTTTGTTGCTCTGATAACAAATGAACAATTTTCCATATTTAAATAAAAAAATTTATTCTTAAATTTTTCATAATTACCTAGCTATTATTCATTAAATTATCTCGTCCAGGTTTTTTTTTCAATGACAAAATTTCATTTATTGAACGCTAATTTGGTATCTTTTCGGTAAATTGATTTCACAAACAACCAGATAAAAAAACTTGTTCTTCAGACTTGGTTTTTTTATCGTAGGTGGTTTGTATCGTCACATTACCAAGCAACTAAATTCTCATAAAAAAATCAATTTTATTCGGACAAAAAAAAACCTCTCATGTAATTACAGCCAATAATAATTTATTGTGATCCATCGCTAACAAAATTGTTAGTATTGACATATATACGTTAAGAAAGGAATGAAATAAACGAATTATTTTTTTCATTATCTTTTCTAGTCAAATACATTTGATTAATAAGCGATGATATGGCTTTTGATACCGTAGCAGCTCAGCTCAGAATTATCATTTAATTATTATCATCGATAATAATTAGAGCTCTCGCTGTATTCTACTAGTAATATAATTTATTAATCACACGGGGTCGTTCAGCCAATGAGACTGCTTACTTTCCTTGGTAATGTGTCTATTACCACAATAAATTATTATCGCTGTAATGGATACATTACTAAGGAAAGTGCAGTTTCATTGCCTAAAACCCCATGTGATTAATGAATGATATTCTCACGTGTAATGTCCCTAGTGCTTGAATTATCTCTGGCAATTTTTTTGAGTCACGAATGTTTTGAAAATTACCGCAAGTCAAAGACAAGGAAAACATTTGTGAATGAGAAGAAATTCAAGCACGTAAGAAAATATACTAAGAATATCCATTGCGATTGACGACGGGATATTTTCAAAATAATAGCATTTTGATTGATTGTGCAAGAATGCATTTTTAATAGTATTCTAAACTGAAAAAAAATTATATATTTAACAATATTTGCTCAGGTACAAACATTTCTTAATTAATTTGTTTTGTACTACTTGCACATAATGTAGAGGTAATTAAAAATTACCATACAAACATGGAAACGGATGCATCAACATCAAATTGTTTTTGAGGCTCCCTAGGGTAAAATGCAGTATAATTGAAACGGTTATAAAATTAATCTACAATCATTTAAAATTTTCATGTAAGATATATGATGCATTTCGTATGTAAAAACGTTGAATAATTAGTTGACTAACATATTATGCATAAAAAATTAATCTTTGACCTCCAATTAAATTTTATAAAATTAATGACTAGTCATAAAGGCTTAGATTTATTACTGTACTTTAAAGTTTGAATAAAATTGTTACATAATTATACAAATAATATACAATAGTAACAAAAAAAGTTTACATCTAGTTATGTATAATATCGAAATTGTGGAGCTTTACATAATAAATATTTGTTTATTTGCATTAAATAAAAATTTACACATTATTTGAGCTATCTACCATTTACACCTAACCAATAGATAAAAAAATTATAAATCGCAACACAATGATCTAAAAAAAATTAGCACACCAAAGCTAACTATTATTGTAAAACCAATCCTATTTTATTTGCTTGCATACTAGGACATTTCCAGTTGTATAAATAATATTGTAAATTTCCATCTCCGATCCCAAACTTTAAAGTTTCTAAAAATTCTTTATTATCCATTAAATCCAAAGCATTAAAAACGTCAAATCCTAGTTGTTTCGCCGATATTAGGGCATCATTCATTAAATCCACCCAACCCGTTTTTTTGGCAGAAACGTTATAAAATGAATAGGCAGCTTTTAAAGTCTTATACACTGGGTGATGCATAACAGTGGATGGTAATGTATAGTAACTAATAAAATCAGTAATAACACCTGCATTTTCCACAACAAAACTATCGACAATTCCAACTTGAGGTAAAAACCAGTGAGTGAAATCTTCTTCGGAAAAGTGTGGAGCAAGATCGAAGCGTTTCAAATACTAAAATGTAAAATTACTAACAAAATATTACGTAAATTTTAACTTACATTCTGCAAAACTTTATGAGCTCGTGGAACATCTGCTACTGTCAGTTTCCTAAAACCAGGCATCTTTGGCTGGTCAGGTAATTTATACAATTTTAAGGTTCTTTGCATGGTCATATTACGTGACAAGTGTGAAAATTTAACGTCAATTAATTTCTTTGGGTTTAGAGATCGGTGCCAGTACCTACAAGTTCCTATCGGTTTGGGTAAAACAACTCCGGCTGTATATACAGCCTGAAATATTCCGGTTAAATGCACTCTTCTCGTAATCTCCCTAATTAAAACAGGTGCTACTCGTTTCGATCTCAGCTTTTTGTGCACACATAAAAAGTTAATTTCAACCATTTTCTGTTGCCTAAAACAAATGTTTAAAAATCAATTGTGGTATACGATTAATTACGTACTTGTCATATATATTTAACATAGCAGGTATTGCTGAAATGAAACCAACTAGACGTCCACTTTTTATAACCCTGACTCCGCAATGCCAGTCTTTCCGCCACCCTGGTGGCTGTAAGGCCCTATAATGTGTGAATTACTCAAAACTTAAAAGGTGTAGAACTAAACAAACCATTTTAAAAAATCTGGTTGATAGTCAAATCTAAACATACAATCATCATCCTCTACATAATTCTCATTAAGTAATGTATATAATTCTTTCAAAACTAAAGGCTCATCTAAATTTAATGTATCCCATTGAAAACCATCAGGTAAACTATAAGGCTCGCTTCGAATCTCAGACACCTCCTTATCAGCTTCAATCGGTTCATTTGCAGTAATTTTCTCATCTATTAAATTTTATATACATTTTGTAACGAAATTATTTAATAACTTACCCATTTTTGGAACAGGCTGAGTACTCCAAAATTGGTATGATTTATGTAACGCTTCCTCTTGTGTCTTTGCAGGTTTTTCTTGTAAAGAGAATGCTTCAACTGCAGCACGTAAATCTTTAATGGTCATCATATTACCAATACGATTTAAATCTGTTCCGTTTACTAAATCTTCAACTGGTGGTGCTTCTTCCTTTTCTTCACGATTATCCGAATTTATTTTCTTGCCTCTATGCCTTTTTTTGCCGCTGTTAAAAGTTAATTTTGCTTAATGATAAGAGTAATTGGATTATTGGTTAGAAATTAATTAATATACAAATTATAGATGAATGAGTTATACATTTAAATGTTTATAGATTTTTTGTATGGAAATATTACCCTTTGGATTGAATGTTTGGCTCAAGATTTCCATTTTTTTGAGATTTATTCGGCATATCATTCTTGCCTGACATATTAAAGAAATGTCTTATTTAGTAATTTTATTGACTTACGTTGGCAATGATGTGTAAAAAATCATCCTAAAATGGCTTGCACAGTTGCCAAATTGAATATTTGAACTAAAAAGATGTGCACAAAATTATAACCAGCTTTTCTTTAAAAAAATGTTAGAAATCACAAAATGCACCGAAAACCGTTTAGCTTAGGCCCGGTTGACCTTCACCAAAGCCGTCGAGACGGCTTTGCCTTCACCCTATGCGTTACCGTAACGTTATACATTTATTACCTTTTCTTAAAGATTAAAAATTAACTTTGTCCACGACTGCTGTATAACAGATCATTATACATGTGTTTCCTTAATAATAATATCCATTATACACTACTGTAATATCCATTATTCATAGTGAATAATGAATTCATATCATTTCAATACGATTTTGTACGAGTAACACATGTCTATTAATGATTGAAACCGACGTCATGTCAAATCTAGGAAATTTCTTTGCTTAGTATTTGTAACACTGAGAATTATATTGTAAAATCAATCGGTTTCTACCTTTTTTGCCATATTCGCACGTGTGTGTTTTTCATTAGCTTTTATTATAATTTTTCTGTTCATTCTTCATTCGTGTATTAGTTTTTCGTTATATTCACAAACAGTTATTTTCATAACTTCAGATTACTTTTTGTTTTGGAAGATTAAAGACAATATTTATAGAAATAGACTGCATAATTTAGATGAATTAATGGGAGCAGTTTAACACGAGATTCAGGCTATTACACAGAAAGAACTTCAGCATGTTTTTGAAAACATGAAGCGGAGAATTAATTTATGTCTACAGCATAGTAGACACAGAAGTGTAGTGGTATCAGCCCAACCAAAATTTGCTGCATGACGTCAGCTTCAATCATTAATAGATACCCGTTACAATAGAAAACAGAGCGTGCCATAAACATCAAGACGCAGCGTTTGTTGCTATGGCAACACCATGGCACATTGTTTTTATCTGTTTTGACCATTGCGCTTCGGTTTTTAATTTTAATTTGAAACCTCAAAAGATTACTTGTTCTACTTATTAATACTCAAAGTTTTAACGTATTTCGCAATATTTCGTTAGAAGAAATTGATTCAGATGGTGAAAATGAGATGTGTACCGTGTGGCCAGATAAGAGTGCAAAGTGCTGTTTCTCGGAAACTATTTGTAGTAGAGAGTTGCGGTAAAAAAATTTATTACTAAAGTGGCCAAAAAAAGACCGTGCAAAATATTTTCAAATTTGCAAGACGACCGCCAGAAGGCGTAACCGCCATCCTAAACTTTTAAAGTGATTTTTTACTGAAATCCACCTAGTAAATGTTCCAAAAAATTATATTGTTTTTAAAGCTCAGCTTTATTCGAGTAATTTTTGTTTGACGTATCTATTAAAATAAAGTGGTGGGGGGTGATTCAGTGATTTTTTAAATAAACAGCTGTAACTCCTAAACGATTGAACTGTAATACCTGTAATAGGTCTAATTTTTAGTGATGCCGCTAGAGCGCATTTTTTGATATAATATCAGAAAATTGCAAAATTCTCTAAAAAATTAAATGCAACAATATTAATTTTTTTACAAAAATGAGATGAAATCATCCCTAAAAATCGAAGAAAGAAAATTTAGTTATTATAAAATTTGTAAAAGTCGATATTACACCCGTATTTATTCTTATTTATTTGTCTTTTTTCAAGATTCAATGAAAAATGTCATCATTTTATAATTGTTAAATAATAAAAGTTTTCATAATTTCAAAAATTAAATGTAATAATATGATAATATTTATTTTTGAAAGGTATTATTCCAAATTCGCGGAATTCTTGTTATTAATTTTATTTATGGCCCTAAAAAAGACCGATTGTGCAATAGTGCCTGCTTAAGTAGACACTAAGTAGGCGTCAAGTACCTACTTAATGCCTACTTAAATGCTCGAATTTTGTGTCCCATCGACCTCGATGCATGGTTGGAGCCGCTCATGCGTGGATATTACAGCAGCTTCAACTTCTGCTCTTGGCAGGTCTCTCGAATTCGTACTTTCATGTCGTCTCTAGTTGTTGGCGGAGTTTCGTAAACAATATCTTTTAACCGACCCCAAAGGTAAAAGTCCAAACAGGTTAAGTCTGGGGATCGGGGTGGCCAAGGAAATAGACTTCCTCGTCCAATCCACCTCTGGTGATATATTAAATTTAAGTGTTCTCGCACATTTATTGAAAAATGTGCTGGGTAACCATCTAGCTGTAAAAACATATTTTGCCGTAATTGCAAGAGCACATCTTCTAATAAAATAGGGAATTGGTTTACCAGAAAATCAAGAAAAACGGCACCATTTGGTGGTTCATCAAAGAAATAGGGACCTATAATAGTTCCGTCCAGGATGCCACACCACACATTAACACGCCAATGACCTTGATATAGGACCTCGTGCAACCAGTGAGGATTAAAGTCAGACCAATAATGCATATTATGCGAATTAACGTTTCCATCACTTTTAAAAGTGACCTCATCCGTCTAAAGAATTTCGGATAAAAATCCTCTATTTTCCCTGATCATGTCCAACATCCAATGATAATAATCTATCCGTCGGTCACAGTCTTCGTCATGTGTAAGGCTTGATGTAATACCATATGATACGGGTGCATTCTATACTTTTGAAATTACAAACACATTGTGAAACATGTAAAGTAGTATTTTCAGTGACATAAGAACTTACCTATGATCCTTTAAAATGTTTTGAATAGTAGCTCGTGACATATCCAACGCGAGACATTGCTATCGTACTAACGTGGTGATTCAATGAGACATTTGCTAAGACATTAACAATATTGTCTTCCATTCTTCTAGCCGAGTCTCTTCGCAACTTTGATCGAAAGCTTCCAATAGTACACTAAACGCGAAAAAATTCTCACATCGCGTAGACGCCGATCTGGATATCGAGCTGAGTATACTCTCTTAGCCAATGCCGCATTTTGAAGACATTCAAAATATACCGCAATCATATCAACAGCTTCATCATTTGTAAAAAACATTATAAGTATTTTTAAGGACTTACTTGTGCAACAAACATAAATTACATTGTTTGTCAAAATTTAATATTTGTTACAATTTGATTTTAGGTATTTGTTTTTTCTCAATGGCCTACTCCTAATATTCTGCTTATTCTGCACTTGCATATTCTATGCATTGATTATTAATATTATTATACTCCTGCATGTTTTTTTTGAATTTTTGAAATTATAAAAACTTTTATTATTTAAAAATTATAAAATGATGAAATTTTTGATTGAATCTTTAAAAAAGACAAATAAATAAGAATAAATACCGGTGTAATATCGACTTTTTCAAATTTTATAATAACCAAACTTTCTTTCTTCGTTCTTTTAGGGTAGGATTCAGATATTGAGATGTGGCTTTTACTAACCTATTTAGGGATGATTTCATCTCATTTTTATGAAAAAAAGTCATATTGTTGCATTTAATTTTTAGAGGATTTTGCAATTTTCTGATATTATATCAAAAAACGCGCTCTAGCGGCATCACTAAAAACTAGACATATTACAGGCAAGATGAATTTGATGGAGCAATAAATGCTCTTTCCAACTAGACTAAGCTTATTAAAATCAGTTCAATCGTTTAGGAGTTACAGCTGAATCACCCACCACCACTTTATTTTAATAGATAGGTCAAACAAAAATTACTCGAATAAAGCTGAGCTGTAAAAAGCGTAAATTTTTTGGTACATTTACTAGGTGGATTTCAGTAAAAAATCACTTTAAAGGTTTAGGATGGTGGTTACGCCCCTGGCGGTCATCTTGCAAATTTGAAAATATTTTCCACGGTCTTTTTTTGGCCACTTTAGTAATAAAATTTTTTACCGGGAAAGAGCACTTTTCATTCTTATCTGGCCACCTGGTACACCTCCACACATACAAGAAAGCCGCAAAAATTGCAAATTTAAACCTATTACCAGAAAAATCCAAACAACTCTATATGTCTGCATATGAATCATTTGTACAATAGCTAACAAGCAAACGGAGTCTTTTTCAGAATCCGTGTTGTTAGTATATTTTACCCAGTTGTCCGCAAAATAGAAACCATCAACATTATTGACAAACTACTGTATACTTAGAAGAACAATTAACTTAAACCATGGTATTGATATTGAAAAGTACGCCAAATTAAGAACCCTTTAATACCCAAGTGTAAACGTTTTAGGGCTAAAAAAGCCAGTATTTTTTCTCCAGAGGATATAAATAAATTCATTATTGAGGCATCTGACGAAAAGTATCTTGCAACAAAGGTAAGAAATCTAAAAATGATAAAAAATATGTATATTATTTTAGGTTGCAGTGATAATGGGGGTAATGGATGCTAGCCGTGCTAACGAAATTTTTTTTTTTTTGATTGTGGACCTGAACAGGCTAAATAAGGCCTATCGTGCTAAAGCACTCAGGAACACTTAGGAGGATGGATAGAGGGATAATGAATTGCCAATAGATGCCTATGAACAGCTACCTTAAATTTTCTCATATCATAAGTGAGAGGAAAACAGGAACTAGGGAGATCATTCCAGAGTTTAGAAGCCGTGTAGAAAAATGTGGATTGCGCCCGTTTGGTACGACAAGTGGAGATTTGTACTGCATACTGATGATGTGATTGAGCGAACCGAGTGTTTCTCGCAAAGATAGCCGGAGATGGTATCAAAGAATGTAATTCACCAGCACAATAGCCGTTGTAATAACGATAATACAAAGAAAGAACTGAAACCATCCTTCTATGCTCAAGGGACTGTATGTGAGAAGTTAAGGACGGGTCATTTATAAGCCTAATCGCTCTCTTTTGAATACGATCAACGATATAGAGAGCGTATTGGGGAGCACTAACCCAAAGGTGAAAATTATATTCCAGATGAGGCCGAATTTGGGCCTTATACAGCAAAAGGAGTTGTCGAGAGGTAAAGTACTGCTTAGATCTGTACAAAAAGCCTATTTTACGAGCAGCTGTTTGAGATTTGAAGATACAGTCATACCCAACAGAGTAATAGAGTCTGAAAACTTAAGAACTGAGCCATTCATACTTACAACAGGAAATGATCGATCTTTTTTGGCGGACATAAGGCAACACTGAGTTTTGTTAGCATTAAATTTAACTAGATTATTGCTTCCCCATTCGAGAATACGTTGAATGTCTTTGTTGATTGAATTTGCCATTTCAGCTTTAATTTCTTGATTTGACATAGAAGGTGGATTATCACTATGAGTAGACTGAGATGAACTACAGTAAAGAGTGCTATCGTCAGCAAAGCAATGGATGGGGTTAGTTGTTGAAGAAATAAGGTCGTTTATGTACAGCAGAAAAAGTGTAGGCGCTATAACGGATCCCTGTGGTAGCCCGCGTTAATGCCAACTTCTTTTGAAAAAAAGCCATCAACTACGACACGTATTCGTCTTTCATTAAGGAAACTAGAAACCCAGTTGATGAGCGCATCATTTAACCCAAACGAGGTGAGTTTGGCAAGTAAACACTTATGCCAAACTTGGTCAAATCCCTTTGAGCTATCTAAAGCGACTACAACTGTTTCACCGGACTGCTCTACTGTATTGTTCCAAACTTGGGTCACATATGAAAGAAGATCGCCTGTTGAACGACTTTGCCTAAACCCACATTGATGGTCACTGAGGAGTTTGTTAGTTTCAAGAAACGTGAGCAGTTGTTGATTGATGGCTTTTTCCATGATTTTAGACAAAATGGAAGTGATGGCAATTGGTCTGTAATTTGAGGGAACGGTCTTATCACCTTTTTTGGGAATAGGTTGAACATTTGCTAACTTCCATGATGAAGGGAATTCCCCAGAAGATATAGAGATCGTATAGAGCTTAGATAGGACTGGTACTAGTTCGGGGGAACATTTCTTTAAGACAATAGCTGGGATACCGTCTGGGCCAGTCGCCTTATTGAGATCAAGCCTACTGATGATCGATTCCAAGAGCTTGTACCGAAAGGTTTCATAACGTATGAAGAAGAGTTGACTAGGGGCACATCTTTTCCAAAATCATTGAGACACGAGTTTGATGCAAACAAATCCACAAAAACGTTGGCTTTGTCTACAGAATCAGCAACTACCGATCCGTCAATAGATGTCAGGGGGGGAAATGAAGATGTTCGAAAGTTTTTACTAATGGCTTTTGCTAAAGACCAAAATTTACGACTGCCTAAAGGAGATGTAGCTAGTTCATTGCATTTTCGTTGTTCGAACAACTTTTTAGTTTTAGTGAAATGTACAATATTAAATTAGAAAATCTGTAAGACTTCAGATCGGCTTTCGTGGTAAAGGTCCCAAATACCAAAACAAAAATTACCCGAAAATTTACAATCACTGATAAATTTTACCAGATTTGCAAAACGTACATCAGCCTTCATTCACCTTCTGTCAAATCTAATATCTCCTTTGTAACTATCAAAATGGCAAATGCAGCTCATAAAGGATAAGTATTAACAAGTTTACACAAATGGCGAAACAAATAGCAATATTTCTGTAATTACCTAACCCAGAAAAATACTGTAGTCACAGTTTTCGTAGATTTTCTGAGATCTGAGACTACATCTTGCAGGCGGCAATAGAACTGCATTAAAGAGACATGTGGATGCTACGGTAGTACCAGACTGATACATTGATGACTATCAAAAATAAAATGGACACAGCGGAAAAATCTCAAACATATGAACACAATGAGACCATATTATTATCTACAAATAACCAAAATATTATTGTTTAAGTTCGATTCCTACGTTTAACTTAACACATTGTGTACATACAAACATTAATATTAATGTTAACAAAAATTTTTTCTTACTAGTTAAAGGAGAAATTCAATATTTTGTTTCAATGTTATTAATTTAATGTTCGTCATTTAAAAATAAAGATATGCAGTATTTAATTGTATCTAAAATTATTTGGTAGTCTTGGACAAAGTATAGTATTCTACTCGTATATAATATATATAATAATATAGATAGTTCAAAATTTAATAATAAATTACAAAATAAGGGTGATAAGGAGCCTATACGCACGAATGGATTACTATAACCACGAGCGAGCGAATGTCGTAATATAAACGAGTGCGCAATAGGCATTACTACCCGAATTGTACTATGATTTTTATGCTCCTATTGAGTATAAGAGTGACTTAATGGGTAATTCGTAACTAATTTTGTAATGAACGATCCTAAAGAAATGAATTACTCTATAACTGTGTTACAGGAATTTATACATCGTTTGAATTCCTACATAAAACAGTTAGAGCAAAAAATCTAACTAAAAAAATTAGAACCAGCAACGCCACCGGATTTGTTAGTTACCTTGAAATTAAGCAAACTAACCCCATTTACTTATGGTTAATAATGATATGAAACTTTAGTTTATTAATAGAAGTTATTGTTCTAAAGTAATGTTAAATTTAACTAAAGTAGTATCGGTGAGTTAGGCCCAGTCTTAGAATCGTCGGTTACACATGTTGGTTAGGTTACCTTTATCTCTCAAGTTACCTGAAGGTTACTGAAAGTATACGTTTTACAAAACGTTCAAAGATGACGGTTAAGTAATTTATGGTTAACATTTATTTCATGAGTTTGGTTAATCTGCTTTTGGATGTTTGATTTAAAAATAGTATCTTCCAACCTACATATAAATACATGTGTAGGTATAGAAGGTTATGCAATCGACTTTTTTTTCACTAACTTATTAGCTCATTTTACAACTTTAGGTCAAGTTTTGCCAAGATCGGCCATGACCTTTGGATGTCGTGTGGGTGTGGATGTGGATGGATGTGGATGTGGATGTGGATGTGTTGGGTGGTGTGTGCGTGCGTGCGTGCGCGGGTGCTTGCGTGCGTGCGTGCGTGTGGGTGTGTGCGTGCGTTCGTGCGTGCGTGTGTGCGTGTGTGAGTATGTGCGTGTGTGCGTGTGTGCGTGTGTGTGTGTGTGTGTGGGTGTGGTGTGTGTGCTGTGCGTTGTGCTTGTGCGTGTGTCGTGTGTCGTGTGTGCGTGCGTGCGCGCGTGCGTGCGTGCGTGCGTGGGTGTGTGTATTTGTGTTGTGTGTGTGTGTGTGTGTGTGTGTGTGTGCGTGCGTGTGCGTGTTCATATCATTACTACGCTGGAGGTTTTCTTTTTAAAGAAAAACGGCACAGGGGACATAAACCCGATTTTGCAGCCTCAACTTCAGGTACGCCCTACAAAGGTGATTTAGAAGCTAACATTAAAGAGAAACAAAGAAAAGAATAAGAACAGTTGCCGAACATTTTAGGTAAAACTAAAGAGAAGACGATGGGAAAAAATAAAAAGGTAGTAGAAGAAAGTGACTCCTGGGACTCCTGAGAACGTCTTGCTTAAGATGATATGATTTGATGACATGCATCCCGATCAAGAGTGTATTTTTTGCATCGGGCATTATTTAGGGGACCAACACGGAGAAGCTTGGGTACAATGTTCAGTTTGTTTCAGATAGTCACATCAAGATTGTGCTGGAAACGACAAAAAGATAGCTTACCTGTGTGATTATTACTCGAAAAAAATTCCTAAATTTGGATAGGATGAAATAAATACTTTAGTGCGCCTCAAGTGTTTTCAATGAGGTAACAGGAGTCTCTATTAGATCTGGAAAAACAAAACAATAACAATGTCCATATTTTCAATATCGAATAAATCGTTTATGTCATCTGCGACTTTATAGTTATAGTTATAGTTTTTCATCATTACCTCATCAATATTATACACCAGGGATTCAGTATCACTGGGAATCTCTTTTATCATGTCCCATATTTCAGTTTGACTACTTTTTCCTATCAGATATAGTCTATGCTTTTTAATGTGAAACAAGATAAAACTATCCATAAAGCCTTTATAGAAAAAAAAAATTTTTATTTTTACGATTTTCCATAAAAAATAATCTTATATATTCACGATCATGAATGTTGGTAAATAAAACAATCAATTCTTTGAATGTGCTTACTGCTTAAGCGATAATCGCTAATAAAAGAATTTTTTTATACTGTACATGCGAGGTGCCGCGGTAACCACGCAAAAAAAAAGGTTTTTTGAATTTACTAAATATTTTCAATTTACTCCTATAAATATCTTAATACATTATTTACTTGTCATTTTTGGTACACTTTTCACTAAAAAAACTACGAATTTTTATGAAAACCAAAGTCTAACCTCACTGTGAATCACACTTCACTTCAAACGAACATTTGACACTGAGGTAAGTTGTAATGGGAATGTATATAAAGTTTATTTTATTAAATTTGTCGTTAGACAACACATTTAACACGTTGGCAATCTCAATATACCAGTAGGAAAATAAAGAAATAAGTATTGAAATGTGGTTTTATCCGATAACCTGAAAGAGCTAAAATAAAACAACGGGGGTATATTGTAAAACCGGGTACTTGATTGATTTACTTTAGTCTTTTTCTGCAAATTTACTTTCAAAAGTTTTTTTTATTTAGATAATAGCTTATCTTGAAAACGGACCATATTTACTTTGACCTTATTATTTCTAAGCTGGGTGTTTAAATTTTGCTTTTACAATTAAAGGTCATAAATCTCCTGTTTATTTCTTTTTTTATTTGGCAAACATAACTATTTAGTTGACCTTCATTGTGTTTTATTGACTACTGTGTGTTCAACTTGTTATTATATCTATGTAATTGTATGTGTTCATTTTTACAGGTTCACTTCCCTTTTCGTAGTTTAGAGGCTATTATTTTTTTTAACAACGTGGCGCCCAATTGATTTCTTCCCTACTATATATATATATATATATATATATATATATATATATATATTCTCTCTCTCTTAAATTGACGATGTTCCCCACGCATCCAAGTGCCCTCTAATTTCACATGCTAGTCGTGGTGCTATCTGTCTCTCTTTTCTCACTCTCTCTCTTCTTTCTTTATCTCTCTTTTCTGTATGCGAGCTCGCATACTACCACCAAAATTGACACATCAGCGTTTGAATACGTTACACCATCTAATCATTTACTTAAGCTTCAAACCCCAATATTTCAAGAACCGTTAGGAATTCGGGAAAAGTGAATAGAATCATTTTTATTCAAAATTAGTCATAAAATTCATATACGAAGTACCTCGGATACCTCTGTTGCCACCTTGTATATTAATAACATATTTCATTACTTTAAATAACATTACGGAATCTGTCAAATTAAGCAAGCCCTCACCACGGTAATTAGAATATATAATCATGAGTTAGCATATTAGTATTTACGTAACAGAAAATTTATATGTTTTTTATATTAAAATTGTACCTCAAATGAGAAGTCTGAATAATATCTTTTTATATGTTTAATGCTAGAACAAATATGAAATTTTTTTTTAATCTGTATATCACATTTATTGTATTTTACAATTATAATCTTGTTTATAAGCACTCAAATGCGGGAGTAAATTGACCTTTATGGCACAGAGTAATCCGAAATTGCTAAGCAACGATTGCACTAATTATTCAAACAAGTTTCGGTATCGAACATTTACATTACTATTTGTCGAAATTAAAAGTATACGTACACGTTGTTAGTAACACGGGCATATTACGTTTAGAAGGCCAAAAATTATAAAGCTTAAATATTACAACTTAAGCAAACTTCTCAATTATTTTTTAATATTCCTTTTGATGCTGTCACAAATAATATTTTTCAATCTGATAAATAAAACTCACTCGGATATACTAACAAATTTTACTTGATTTCTGCAAACATTTGTATGTTTTCCGGTAGTATGAATTTTGATTATTAACGCAAATTCTTATAATTGTGTTATTTCCGATGCTACATGAACACAAAGAATTGACGAAACATTGCCTCAAACTGAAGTAATAATATAACAATTTCATTAAGAAGTTTAACATATTTTGGGTGTATTTACATTTTTTTACAATTGCAATGGGAGATATTCTACACATTTCTAAACGAGAACCGTCCTACAATATATTATTTATATTAAATGTGGTTTACTTGTTATGATACACATACAAACAAGAATTTTCTCTTTCCTTCATTTCTATATCATATCGTTATTCAAATGGTATGTTACTTGTTTATGAATTTTAAATATAACTATCTGGCGTGGAACACCACACGACCTTCCAACCTACAAAATGGAAATTAAAAAAAATTATTTTAATAACATTTTTTTGAGGATAATTATGCAACCTCTTTTATAATAAGTTCATTACAAAAATATGCAACATTGTAAAAACAGTAAACAATAATCTATGTCGAACAGACGTTTAAAACTTCATGTCTCACAGAGGTTAAATACATTATAACTAATGTGATAATCGTATAAATGGTGTAATAAATGTTCTCATAACAAATCGTTGAACTAACTCGAGATACAATCCGTTCACCAAAAATAATGCCTTTGTCCCAGTCCGTAGTTTAAAATAGGCCAGTTCATGTTTTTGTTTTGCTTAATTACCACAATTTATGCTGTGTATTTCCACTTAACATCAACAGAAAAAAAAACTGCAATGTAACACTGATAAAATGATCTCGGGCGCCAAGTTATTTTTTTAATTATGCTCGAAATAACTAAACCGAGTTTTACAATAAAAATTTACCAAAATGTAAAAAATAAAAAATATACAAACTATGTTTATTAACAGTTAAATTTAGGTTTATATAAAATATATCTTAAAAACTAATTGTAATAACCTTAAATTACTAAATTATGGATATAAATACCTGTTCGAAAAATTTTGTACACAAACTTTTTAATAACCTCTGGTATCTAAACTATTACGGAAATGTAAACCAAGGGTGATGTCACCTTTGCACCAATATTGCGCAATATCTCGAGATAACAATGCTTTACGTTGTAAACCACGAAAATGGAATTTTACTTCTTATAAATTTCTCTTCCAGAGATTTGAACAATCCTATGTTTATTGCATTCTTTCGAACGTTCAAAATAAATAATGGAATCTACATTTAGATCTGCATCAAAAGTAAAACGCCATCATAAAATGAAAGCGTACGTAAAAGTAGAATTAAATGTGGTAAAAGTGCATGAAAAGAGCAAATGTTTTAATTTTTAGTATAATACCAGTTAACTTATCTTACCATTAAATCAATGGCACTTTTCACAAAATGTAGGTGAAAACCCAAAAAATGGCTTCCTGCATCAAACAGCGTACCCGAAGAAATAAAAAAATGAACGCTTAGATTATCAGATGACAACGCGTTGCATAGTATTTTGTAATTGGTTAAATCGTACGTAAACACAAGGCATGAACACTGATTAAACATAGGTGAACTTCTCTTTCTTTCACCCCCCTTATTTTACTTTACCCTTTACTTACAACGCCTCAAGAAGCACACCAAAAAGATATACTTAAAGAGTCATAAGCTCTTGCCCATATTCCCAACTTGCTCAGTAATCTTGTAGACCGGTTTGGTTTTCAATAAGAAAATCAACAAACTTACACCTCATTACCATGTACTGATAGTAATCTATTTTGAACTCGCTTGTCCGCACTCAAATAAATTATTCTAACCATGATATTTCCTTTAAATACCTGCATCTACGTCTAAGCACTGGATCTTCAAACACAAAAGTTTTGAAAAATATCAGCCTCTGTTGGTCAAACACTCGATAAATATTACATATGTAAAAGAATGATCGTGTTATTATGATAATAAAACATTAAAACATTCACGGCTATCACTCATAATTAAAGCACTAATTCATTGGCTAAAAATATAATATAATTATGCAGTATATTTTTATTTTAGTTTTTTTAGAAATTTGCAAAAACAAACAAAATACGATTATATATATATATATATATATATATATATATATATATATATATATATATATATGTTGAGATGATTTAAATTACATTCGTGTAGCTATGTAATTCACATAGCGAATAATTTCATTAATTTGTACAAATGGTACATTTCGTTATATGTAATATTAGATAAGAATGATTGATTAACATTGAGATGGATGTAAATTTAAATAATTCATAATAAAATGTTAAAATAATTATAATCGACAACATATTACATTTAAGTATAGGGTATGTTAGTTATCGTTATGCATTAAATCAAGTTCATATTTAGTTAGGAAGTTTATTTAAACATAATGTTCCCTAACGACATGGGGTACAGGTTGTAAATTACAAAAATAATGTTAAAAACTAGGATTAGGCATGTATCAATGTCACAATTTCATTGTACGCAGCCAAGAATCATGAAAACGTTCGTGTTAGTGCGATAAGTGCTAAAATTACTTAAAAACAGAATAAATACATTGGTGATTAACTATAAAACATAAACAAGCCGGCAGTTCTGGAATTATTGTGATTAATCAACATTTACAGACCTTAAATTAGTGAGTTGCAACAATTCGACACTAGTCTCAGAAGAACTTATAAACCTATAAAAGTGTGAAAATAAATTAAATTGAGACATAAACATTAAGAATAAACACTTTCACTAACATTTAAAGTGCTTAAAAGTGTAAAATTATACATTAAAAATTATAATATTAATTTGAGGTTATGTTATTTCCTCACACAAAAATTATGTAAAAGTTGTAATAGATTGAGACAATTTGTTCAAAATAAATTATAACAGGTAAAAATAGTAAAGTAGCCTCAATTTCAAGTCACAATTCACTATATTTGTGACTATTTTGCCAAATTTAGTTTCTAAGGGTGTTGGAAAATTTCAAATAATTTTCCTTTCAAATTGGCCCTAGGCATTTAAAAGATGAATATTTATATGTAGTAGCATCCCATATTCATGTGGAAATCAATTCCAGGCCTGTAAAGTACATAAAATTAGCTTAAAATCAATAAATCAATGTGAAAATCAACATGGTTAATAAATGGAGGATTTAATTCGTATTTGGATTTAATTTATAGGAAAATTTATGTAGATTCCGAATATGTTATTAGTTTTAAGATAGGTTTAAGGGGACAAAAGTTATGAGCTTTTGAAACTAAATTGTAATTTAGAAATGCTTTAGCCAATCAAAATTGAGGAAACAGTCATCGTAATATATATATACATATATATATATATATATATATATATATATATATATATATATATATATATCAGTATGTCCACGGATCGACTTTAAAACAGGGAAAAATATCTTATTTTTGATTTCTCAGAAAATTTCATTCTTGCTGATTTGCCCTGCTTGGTTTCAAACCCCCGAAACACAAATTACTTGCTATTTAACTCAAACGGTTCTCGAGATAATATCATTTTTCTTGAAAAATTTGAGCTTTTCGTAATTTTTTGAAGTAAATTGATTTGTTTCAAAGGAAAAATCAAATTGGTCTCACAAGTTTTAATTAATAAATTTAACAATTGATGGTAAAATGAAATGAAATTCTCAAAAAACTGAACTATTAATTTTCTATTCGAATAATGCTCCTCCTTTTTCCGCACAGATTTCAATGCGAGCTCTGAATTCATTGAAACGGCGCCTTATTTCTTCGATTGAAAGGGACTGGACAGCATTCCGTATCCTATTTTTCAATTGCTCTTCATCATTGTCTAATGGCTCAATGTACACAATTTGTTTTAAACGACTCCACAGATAAAAGTCCATTATTGTGAGATCAGGACTTCTCGGCGGCCATAAAATGGGACCATCTCTTCCTATCCAGTTATCATGGAACTCTGTATTGAGCCACTGGCGAACTGTACCGGCATAATGAGCAGGGCACCCATCGTGCTGGAAGAACATTTCAATTTGGTAGTTCAATGGCAATTCATCCAGTTTATCAGTTAAAAAATTTTGCAACATTTCCAAATATGAATAACGGTTTAAATTTTAATCAAAAAAATATGGGCCAATAATTCCATGGTACGAAACCGCACACCACACATTAACTTTTTTCAAACATTGTCTGCGACTAGCAATTCGGAAGTTTGGATTCGTCCTACTCCAGTAACGGCAATGTTGGGAGGAAACAACTCCGTTAGTTGAAAAGGTCGATTCATCGGAGAACATTATTCGTTTATGAAAATTTTAATCTACTGCCCATTTCCAAACAAAAATCCAGACGTTTGGCTTCATCACCGTTCTCTAAAGTTTGCCTAAATTGCGGCTTAAATGGTAAAATTTTGTTCTACTTGAAGATTCTTTGTAAATGAGATTTACCTATCCCAATTCGTAGTGCCCTACTTCTTAAAGACAACCTTGGAACTTCTGTTGCGGAATGAACGGCGAGAACAGTAGCACCATCTTCTTCATCGAACAACTTCTTTGGCTTCTTTAGGTTTAAAACCGAGCCTGTTTGAAGGAATTTAGTTACCAAGTTTTTTGCTCCGGCATTCGAAATGGTAACCTCCGGGTATTTTTGATTGAATTTTCTGATAACAACTCGGTAGCACTCTTCCCCAGTTCCGTAACATTGAATTAGATAAATTCTTTGTTGTCAAGTCAACATTATAGCATACAATTCAAATTAGCATGAATTAATTTGCAGTTCAACAGAATTTTTCAAGAAAAATGACATTATCTCGAGAACCGTACGAGTAAAATAGAAAGTAATTTGTGTTTCGGGGGTTCGAAAACAAGCAGGGCAAATCATCAAGAATGAAATTTTCTGAGAAATCAAAAATAAGAAAATTTTCCCTCTTTTAAAGTCGATCCGGGGACATACTGTATATATAAGTATGTATATATATATATATATATATATATATATATATATATATATATATATATATATATATATAGTTTTGATTGGAAAGTAAGCAATGATTTTATTCGTGGCGTCGGAAACTTTATTCCAATGTTCATGTTTTTTTTGTAATGAGTAGGGGGGGGGGGGGCTAAAGAACGAGAAGCACGAAAAATAAAGGCCCATGCGATGCGGAGGATATGCATGGGAAAGCGATAAAGGCGTTAGGGGCAAAAGAGGACAATATAGTATAAGGTGGGAACGATGGATGGGATCAGGACAAAAAAGCTGGACAAGATGGACCAGAAAGACGAGATCGACGAGGAGAAGGGCGAACAAAACGATCATGAATAGGACAAAAGGAAACGAAAAACGCAAAGAACGATAAGAACGGCAAGTAACGAAAGTACGATATGGATTACAAAGGTAATAAGGACGATAACGACTGTAAGGATGGCAGCGAAATAAAGAACGTACGAACTAGACTGTCGATAAATACGATAAGAAAGGACTAGAGGGACGATATAGACGATAAGGATCTCAAAGGCGATAAGAACGTTGATGACGCAGAGGATGAAAACTTGGACTGTAAGAACGATGACAACGATTAGGGCAGGAAGGACGATAAATGCCATACAATCGGTATTCACTACGGCGACGATTGGCAAAATTACGAGTGACACGTTTATGGACGGTCAGGTGGTAAAAGAGTGGAGTAGTAGAAGGGCAATGTGTATGTTCTAAATGGTAATGAAGATAATGAAGTCTAACTGCGTTTTGGATCATAAGGTGGATCATGACGATCGTAATGATATCGTCGCCAACAGTAGTAATAATAATCACAATATTAAACAATAATTATACTAGTAATTTAGAAGTGCTAACACTTAAATAAGAATACGACATGCACTTGTGCATACATACATATTTATTTACACTGTACTGCATAATGGGCAACACATTTGCACATGAAATTCCAAACAATTTGCAATTGGTTTTAGAATTTGAATTAATTATGAAAATTATTTTGTACAAAAAAGACGTAAGCCAAAGTCTATATTTTTAAAACAACATTCATCCCAAATTTTGACAAAACACTCAAGAGGCGCATAATTCAGCCCTGGGTCATCGACTGAATTTTTTTTTGCCGCGACCCTAACGAAATTGCAAAATTGCCCCCAAATGCTGACTTCCACTTATGGCGAAAGAATTTGGCTCGTGTCAACCGAGGAAGCCAACTTTTGAGGAAGTCAAACGAAATTGGTGTATAAATGTAGACATTATGTAAAAATCGGCGTAAATGCTGATGCTCATGGAACACAAAGTTCGGCTTTCTGGTATCGAGGGACTCAATTTTACCGCGACCCTAACAAAATTGATGTGTAAACATTTAGCCGAAATGCTGACCAAGACTCGCGGACCACAGAACTTGCCCTTTGACCATCGAGGAAATAAATTTTGCCGGAGCTTCAACGAAATTGGTGTGTAAACATAGATTTTGAGCAACATTCGCCCCAAATACCGACCAACACATATGGGTTAAAGAATTTATCTCTTGGCCATCGAGGAAATTAGTCTTGCCGCGATTCTAAAGAAATTGTGTAAATATAGATTTTGGGTAACATTCAATGCAAATTTTAACAAACATTTATAACCATAAGGCACCAAATTTAGTTCTTGATGATAGTGTGGATCCATTTTGCAGCGACTTCAACGAAATTGATGTATAAATATCTCCACAGATATGAAAATTATGATTTTTTGGATATTTACCGAAAACGAAAGATCTGGAAAAAAGTATTCAATAAGTTTCTATTTCGTTTTAATCTACAACTTTTCTTAGTGAAGTTTTTTCAAATCTCTTATTGTCAGCAAGATACTGACGAGTTTACTTAGAAACCTTTTCGCCCATATCTTCGATGTTTATCGGGGGATTTGTATGGTTAAAAATCCCAAGCTTTATTTTGTAATAAAGGATATACTGTAAAATTTCAGCCTCGTAAACCAATTCAAAGTTAGAGCTTGAACAAGAAAATCATGGGCAGAAGAGCGAGTCAGATATCCAGTGTTGAAGTATGTGTGTGTGTGTGTGTGTGTGTGTGTGTGTTGTGTGTTGTTTGTGTGCTTTTGTGTGCGTGTGCTGTGGTGTTGTGTTGTGTGTTTTTTGTTTTTTATTTGTGTTATTTTTATGTTTTTTTGTGGCATGGTGCGTGTGTGTGTGCGTGTGCGTGTGCGTGTGCGTGTGCTGTGGTGTGCGTTGCGTTCTGTGCGTGTGCGTGTGCGTCGTGTGCGTGTGTACGTGTGCGCGCGCTGTGTGTATGGATGTATAGTATCGACGATAATCCAGAACGCAAATACCTACGTACTGAAAATTTTGTATTTAAGCTTTTCATTTGCGGCGCTGTGTGTGTGCGTGTGTGTTGTGTGTGCGTGTGTGTGTGTGTGTTGTGTATGTTGTGTGGGGGATTGTGTGTGCTTGCGTGCGTGGTGTGGGTGTGGGTGTGGGTGGTATGTGTGTGTGTGTGGGTCTGGGTGTCGTGTGCGTGTGCGCGCGCTTGTGTGTATGGATGTATGCTAGTATCGACGATAACTCCAGAACGCAAATACCTACGTACTGAAAATTTTGTATTTAAGCTTTTTTTCATTTGGCTTCGAGCTCATTAGATTTTGGGAGAAATCCAGTGGTGGATAGGGGAGGATTATTAGGGATAGTTTTTATTTTTATCAAATTTTCTAAAACAGTTGCATATTTCAAAGATATAAAAATACCTGGATATAGATTTTAAACATATCGATTAATTATGTTCTATGCAATTATTTGATATGACGCGTAATTTAGCGGGAAAAAAATTTCTAAGGTAGAACTTGTGTTAGTTAATTTTTTTTTCATTATCTGAATAACGATTGATTTTATAAGAAATAGTGAAGAGATATTTTTACATAAATTTCCTTTACAAAGTGTTTTAATGTAAAGCGTAATAAATGCTAAAATTAAATAAGTATGATTGAATTTTTTTTAATTTAACAAGTATTTATATCTATTAATATCTATCTGACATAAACGTCATTCTGACATAAATTACTTTGTTGTTTTTACAATGTTGCCTGTTTTCGTTATGAACGTATAAAAAAGAGGTTGTATAGTTATCCTAAAAAAATTGAAATTAAAATTACATTTCTTTTAATTTAAGGTGGCATCTATATGTCTATTAACATCTGTCTGTCATGTAGTTTTAAACGTCTGTTTGACATAGATTATTATTTTTGGGTTTACAATGTTGCCTATTTTTGTAATGAGCTTCTTATAAAAGATGTTGCATAGTTATCCTAATAAAATTGTATTAAAATTATTTCATTTCTTTTAATTTAGATTTTGTAGGTTGGAAGGTCGTGTGGTGTTCCCCACCAGATATTTTTATTGTGGTGATTGACAGAATTTAAATAAATTTTTGATTGCTTCTTTTTATTATTCTATTATTTAGGTGTAAAATGAATGCACGAACGCACTGTGTTTCTAGAGATTCATTTTTGATTGTTTTATCGTCTAAGTTTTCAGACCAGTGCATTCATTCAGAAAATTATTTAAATTTATTATATCGAAATTACAATAAGTTGAAGAAAAGGCCGTTATTGAAACTCTAGCTAGGGTCCCATCCAAATTTAGATAAGCTATTTGATGCTGCTTGCATAATAATCAATATTGTATCCGATTTTTCTCGTTTTTTTAAAATTTCATTTATGTTTTCTGCGTTATATTTATTTAGGTTATTGAACTTGTATTGTTCTTAATATTTAACTTACACAGCATCTGAGGACAAGCAATTTTCGTATTTATTACTTGGTTTGCTCAATAAATTAACGTCATTATTTGAGTTTTAATTTGAATAAAAACAATTACGGCCGAAAGCTTTTCATGGGATTAGTTAACTATAACGTACATTTAGAGGACGACCAATCATTGCATTATTTTTTTTATGAATTGAGCATAATTAAACGTAATTTGAGGAATTCGATTTCAAACGATTGTGTACAGAATTAAATCGTTTTTATTATATTTTTTTTTGGTTGATGAAGTGAAATAATTATACATATTGAGTTTTTGAATTAACGCGACGTGACTAGAGATTAGTGTTTGATTATCAAAGAAGTGATTAATTTTGCGGCACGCTATTATCTTATTTAAGCGTGCAAATATTTGTTTTGAAGCCTTTCAGGTTGGCGAAAGATATGCTGATCCTAGAGCCGCCCGCGGAGATTTCGTATTGGTAACCAAGGTATTTGAGTATTTTGAGCGAGCTGTGATCTATCGTAATTAGGCATTTTATCCCCTATTTTAACATTCCAAATACTCTGGCATCCGTTTCCAGTATTATGACGATTTCAACCGCTATTTCGACTCATGTATGGTGTGCTATCCTATTATGCGCAAAAATAATTAACATCTTACTCGCCCCTGATCGCTGGCTAGTTGTGCAAAAGCGTTTTACTGCCAGTTTATACCGTAACATCATTATAATTTAATTGATAGTGCAATGGGTAGATTTTAAATACATCAATTGTTTTAATTTAAGGAGATCAAAGCATAATATGTTAGTTATTGCTATTAAGTAAAAGGAGTGTATAACACCAGAGTATAGCACTGATGATTTAGATTAATAAAATGGAGTAAACCAATGTTCTTAGCCAAGGGTCAGTTATTCACTTTATATTATAAATAACCTTGAGGAGTAAAAAACCACCTTAAAGCAACTGTAGCTTCAGTGATTTTATTTGAATTCTGACTTAACAATAATATTTTATTTATGAATATTAATAACAGTTACATATTTAAACCAATAAGTTACAAAATTATGTCAAGATAGTTTAATTCACAGTTGAGTTAGACTCATCCCAAACTGAACAAATATTAAATGGCAATTCCGATCAAAATCTAGTATCACTACTCGATACCGGAGATAAGTTAAATCATTGTTGTTGAAATACTGTAACAACCCTTTTTGAGTTGTATTAAATTATACCTTAATTTAAGGCCTTTCATTCATTCAGTTGTAAATATAAGAAAAATTTTAATTATTTTTGGATTTTTTTAAATGCGGTAGGCAACTTAATTTGCATTTTGGTATAAATTAAGTGCATATCTTTTTAAGGGTATATATTTCTTAAAGGTTTATATTCCCACTTCAAATTTTATTGTTTGCGCAATACGTCATCGTTGACTAAATTCCCTGCGCAAATCCTTTCGCGCACGATTACATGATCTAACTTCCAAAGCATCCATTTTTCACTTCCTGATGAATGTTAAGAGAAGCAGAAAGTTTTTTTTGGGTTTTCCCCTAAATTTAGTGAAAGTGCCATTAATTTGATGGTAAGATATCTTTGAACTCGTAATACCAAAAATTAAAACATTTTTCTCTTTTCAGGCACTTTTATTTTGGTTTACTTTGTTTTATTTTTACACTTTTACTTCACTTTTACTTTCCATTCTTTTATTTTTACTTTGATTACATTTTAAATACGCATTTAATTTTACTGTTGCGTACGCTTTCATTTTATGATTGCAATTTTTATTGGAAAATTTCAAGAAGATATATTTTTAAGAAGGAAAATTCCAGTTTTGGGTGTGGCTTACTACGTAAAGCATTATTACAAGAGATTGCGCAATATTGATGCAAAGATGACATCACCTTAGTTGAAATTTCCGTAATCATTTAGATACTAGAGGTTATTAAAAAATTTGTGTACAAAAATTTTACGAACAGGTCTTTGATGTTTAATGATTATTTAATAATTTAAGGTTTTTACAATTAGTTTTTAAGATATATTTTATTTAACCCTATCACTTTAAATATTTAATAAACGTAGTTGTATGTTTTTACATTTTGATAAAATTCTAGTGTAAAACTCCGTTTAGTTATTCCGAGCATTATTAAAAATAACTTGGCGTCCGAGATCATTTTATTAGTGTTACATTGCAATTTTTTTTGTATTTATATTTAAGTGGTAATTAAGCAAATCAAGAGACTGGCCCTATGTTAATCTACCGATCTGAGTCGAAGGCATTATTTGTGGTGAATGGTTAGTATCTCCAGTTAGCTTAACGATTTGTGTGATCGGAGAACATTTTTACTTTTACTCTTATTTCATTATTATTTTTTTATAGCACTAATTTATAATACAGGGTGTATTTTTAAATCACCGACGAACGAAAACTGGAGATTTTATGATTCAAAATAAGACAAAAATTATTATAAACGGTTTTCCGAAAATGCTTCCTAACCGAGATGTATCTCGTTGATTAAAAATAATTTTTTTAAGATTCCTCAAAAACTACAAGAGATATTACACTGATATTTGGTACACCTAAATGTCTAATTAAGTACAATTAATCAGGTGAGTTTGAGTCAACTGGCCCCATTCTGTGGCGTAGAATATGTTAAGTTAATCACTTTAAGTAAAAAAAAACGCACGTCCCTGCTTTTTTTTAAGAAATATTTTTTTGTTAAATTCAACATTTAATTCTGCAAATAAAATCATACTTAGTATTTTTTCGATTCGGCACCCGTTTTTGAAATATTTTGCATTAACATAAACGACTACATTATTCAGTAATAATCAAATTAAATAAATCAGAGATTGCTTTGCATTTGACAGTTACGTATCTTATGTTTGCTAACATAGTTGCATTTATGCGTGTTTTGTAATTCATTGTTTGTGTCTAATTACTGTGAAAAAATGAATTATTCCAAACGAGAACTGGTCGACATGCATTTATGTTATGGTAATACTAATTGCAATGCTCGTGCAGCTGCTCGACTTTATAAACAAAGATTTCCAAATAGAAGACATCCACATCGTACTACGTTTAGAACCGTTCATCGTAACTTGTTAGAGTATGGAAGTTTAAAAGGCAAGAAAAATTCCGGACGAAATGCTCGTGTACCAGTTGAAATTGAGGAACAAATTTTAGATAGAGTTTATGAAAATTCATCAATAAGTACGCGTGAGTTAGGTTTAGAATTTGGTGTGTCGCATAGCAAGTCTTGAAAAGTTTTACGAGGACAAAATTTACATCTCTTTCACCTACAAAAAGTACATGCATTATTGCCTGCCGACCATTCTCGTCGAATAAATTTTTGCGAATGGTTTTTAAATAAAAATGCTGAAGATGTACAATTAGTTAGAAACTTATTGACCACTGATGAGTGCATTTTTTCCCGAAATGGAATAATAAACTTGCATAATTCCCACAAATGGTTAGATGAAAATCAGCATCCAACTGTAGTTACAGCTCACCAACATAGATTTAGCGAAAATATTTGGATAGGTATACTGCACGATCACCTAATCGGACCTATCCGTTTACCTCAAAGACTTACTGGCGAATTCTATTTAAATTTTTTGAGAGAAGATTTGCCAAATTGTTTGACGACGTACCCTTAGATGTTAGAATGAACATGTATTTCATGCATGATGGTGCACCACCACATTCTACACGAAACGTCAGAGAATTTTTAAATGCATGGTTCTCTGGATGCTGGATTGGACGAGGAAGTGAAGTACCTTAGCCGGCACGATCGCCAGATTTAAACCCATTGAATTTTTTTGTGTGGGGGTATCTAAAAACTCGTGTCTATTCTGTTCAAACTGATAATCGAGAGCAACTTTGGAATCACATATAGATGGCATGCGATGAGATTAGGGCTATGCTACAAATTTTTCAGCGTGTTAGGTTTCATTTGCTAAGAAGAATACAAGCTTGCATTCAAAAGGAAGGAGGACATTTTGAACAATATGTATAAAAATAATTATTATTTTGTTTTTAATTCCTTCAATATCTCTTTAATAATGTACCTAATAGTTAACTGTGTTATTTTTTTGTAAAATAAAACAAATTTTGATTTTTATTGAATAATGTGGTCGTTTATGTTAATGCAAAATATTTCAAAAACGGGGTGCCGAATCGAAAAAATACTAAGTATGATTTTATTTGCAGAATTAAATGTTGAATCTATCAAAAAAATATTTCTTCAAAAAAACCAGGGGCGTGAGTTTTTTTTTTACTTAAACTGATTAACTTAAAATATTCTTCGCCACTGGATGGAGTCAGTTGACTCAAGCTCACCTGATTAATTGTATTTAATTAGACATTTAGGTGTACCAAATCTCAGTGTAATATCTTTTGTAGTTTTTGAGGAATCTTAAAAAAACCTTAAAAAAAGTATTTTTTAATCAACCTGTATCTCGGTTAGGAAGCATTTTCGGAAAAGCGTTTATGATCATTTTTGTCTTATTTTGAATCATAAAATATCCAGTTTTCGTTTGTCGGTGATTTTAAAATACACCCTGTATTATAATTTGTATTGAAAGTAAATTATAACTAGACGATTGTCATATAGTACATGTAGTACATTACAAATTGGCGAACCAAACTTGGGGAAAAGAATGAATTAAACATTAAGCCTCAAATTTTTAAGACGTATCATTACAATTTGACATCCAACCTGTGGGCGAAAGATTAACACTTCAAGTTAAAATAATTTCTTTTAACGAAGAAGTACCATTACTATGTCAGAATTGAACAAAGGGGTTTAAGGAAAAAACGAGCTGTAGCAGTAGATAGACCATATCTTGTAAATACTTTGAATTAATATAAAAACCAAATAATTCTAACTCTAAACGATTTTCTACACCATTGAATTGCACGAAAATATAATTTTTATAAATACGACCTCAAAACTGACTACTAGGGAAATGATCAATAAGGAAGCGTAATTACGTCTTCCATAACTGACCATTCTCAACTATTTTCTTAATTAAAATTGAAATACTGAACAAAATATAAAACTTTACAAATACGCATGCACACTATAACAATCGATATAGCTATGTCCTAAAAGGGTCTTAACGTATGAAAGACTCATTCACAAGGAAGATAATTTTTTGTCTTTATCTATTGATCGCTCTAGTTGTAGAACAAGCGCATAATTATTTCGGTTTTGTTCAAAGAAAGACGCATCCCTCAATGACTGTTTTAATTCAACGTTAATGTTGTTCATACAATAAATCTTGTTTTTGTAATCCATTTAGTTTTGTATCAAAAATCATATTTATTTTTCCTTCAACGATGGCATGTGCAACAGGTAATGTTAATGAAAAAAGTTACATCTTAAAATCAAGTTATAATTTTTCGGAAGATCAGGTAAAAAAAATGTTTGCTAAGTTTGATTGTAAATTGCAATTTTTAGGGTAGTAGTATAGATTCCAATGAAAATGCATTTGATGATATGAAACAATTAATTACGGTAAGGAAGCTAAATGTTTTAGGAAATACTGTATATATGCTTATAGGAAGATGAAAATGAAAGGCACTCAAGTTTACCTAGAGCGAGCTTTAATTTTATTAATTCAATTATTGGAAGTGGGGTAATAGGTGAGTGGTTCTATCTTTCCAAATATTCCAATTAATGCATATGAATATAGTATATCTTAATATACTTCTTACATCTTAAGCTACGCCCGTCTTTAATTATCCAATTATATTTAATAGATTTGTAAATATACAGAAAAACATTCAAAAGTATGCTTAATGTACAGGGTGGCCAACTAAGAATGCGAGGTACTGTATCTGGGAAACTATCCATCGTAGAGGCTTGCGCAAAAAAAAAGTTACTAAAACGGCCAATACAAAAACCTGGAAAATATTTTCAAGTTTCTGAAATGACCGCTAGGGGGCGTAACTGCAATCTTGAATCTAAAAAAGTGATGTTTCTGTGAATTCTGCTATATTAACCTAATAAAAAAATAACTGATCTTTATAGTCGAGGCTAATCTGATTTTTTTTTGTTTGACACTTTTTGACGTATGTCTAAAAATAAAGTGGTGGAGGGTATTCAAAGGTTTCCTTAAATAACCCCCTGTATCTTCGAAATGGCAAGCCAATTTTAACAAACTTGGGCGCGTTGAAATGAGCTATTCTTGGGCTACAAATATTATAATATTTGAAGTTTTGTTAGAGGGCTTTGTTCGACATTCCGAGAGAAACGGTTAATTTTCGCAAAAAAATTAAATGCATTGGCATGACTTTTTGTTCATGAACAGGTAGCTGAATGATGCCTAAACAAGCTCGCGAAAACCGCATCTCGATATCTTGTTCCTAACCTAAAATATCGGCCAAAGAAGACTATATGAAAATTCCTTAAATTTTTATTTTTTTTAACTATATTTTTCTGGAATTGTTTCTATTATGTAAGTTGTGGCCCTAAAAAGGACCGATTTAAAGGAGGAAGGTTTTTAATGCCCCCGTAAATGCTCGAAATGGTGACCATCACGCTCTATGCATTGCTGAAGCCTCTCATGACTAGACGAAACTGCAGCTTCAATTTCGGCTCTCGGTATGTTACGTATTGCGTTACGAATTCGGTTTTTCATATCTTCTTTAGTAGTAGGTTGAGTCCGAAACACGATATCCTTTAAGCGCCCCCATAAATAAAAATCGAGGCAAGTTAAGTCTGGCGATCGCGGAGGCCATGGAAACAGACTTCCTCTTCCAATCCACCGCTGTTGAAATACTGCATTAATATGCTCTCGCACATTAATAGCAGAATGTGCTGAGCAATCATCCAACTGCAAAAACAATTTTTGCCTTGTTTCTAGAGGCACATCTTCCAACAACAACGGTAATTGATTGGCCAAAAAGTCAACAAATACATTGCCATTTAGGGGTTGCTCGAAAAAATATGGTCCAATAATTCTGCCTCCCAGGATTCCACACCATACATTTAAACTCCAACGTCCTTGGCGCTGAACTTCACGCAACCAAGGTGGTTTTCTGCAGACCAATAATGCATATTGTGCAGATTCACTCTCCCGTCACTACTGAAGGTGCCTTCATCGGTCCAAAGAATTTGAAATAAACATTCTCTATTTTCGCGTATCATGCCTAACATCCAATGGCAATGGTCTAACCTTCGATCAAAATCTTCCTCTTTCAAGGCCTGATGCAAAACGACACGATATGGGTGCATTTTTAAAGTAATCAAAAAAAGTTTAAACGAATACCTATATATTTTGATGGCCATTAGAACTTACCTATGTCCTTCAAAATATTTTGAACCGTTGTGCGTGATATGCCCAACTTAGTGGATAATGATCTTGTGCTAACATGAGGATTTCCTTCAATATAGCCCAGTACACGGTTAATATGTTCTTCCAATTCTTTGCCGTTGAAACGTAGGCCGAAAACTACCATTGGCTCGTAAGCTCGCCACTAATCGGAGAAAAACTCTTACATCGCAAGGACGCCGATTTGAATATCGAGCCGCGTAAACTCTTTTAGTTACTGCGGCATTCTGAAGACATTCAAAATAAACCACAAATATATCAACACCTTCATTATTCGTAAAACGCATTTTGAAAGCACAAAAATTGCTCAAAGTAACGCGAAAGTATTGACAACTATTGTCAATTTGAGGATTATGTATGTTTTGTTTAGGTATCTGTTTCCATTGCCTGCTTCTATTAATTGTATTTTTCGTATATATCCATAGTGAATATGCATTTAAACAAACAAAAAATAGGCCTTCCGTATAACTTTTAGCATTGCTTACTTGCCCGTAGTCATTTCAAAAAGGGCAATTTTATTCTGGTGAATAAATTTACAAACATTTAAAATCGCAATTTCTAGGTAACCCATAAGAGACTTTAGCAATGCATAGAGCGTGATGGTCAGGATTTAGAGCATTTATGAGGGCATTAAAAACCTTCCCTTTAAATCGGTCCTTTTTAGGGCCACAACTTACATAATAGAAACAATTCCAGAAAAATATAGTTAAAAAAATTAAAAATTTAAGGGATTTTCGTATAAAGTTTTCTTTGGCCGATATTTTAAGTTAGGAACAAGATATTGAGATGCGGTTTTCGCGAGCTTGTTTAGGCATCATTTAGCTACTTGTTCATGAAAAAAAAGTCATACCAATGCATTTAATTTTTTTTGCGAAAATTAACCGTTCTGCCGGAATGTCGAACAAAGCCCTCTAGCGACGACATGTGAAACTAACTAAACTTCAAGTAGTATAAAATTTGTAGCCCAAGAATAGCTCATTTAAACGCGCTAAAGTTTGTTAAAATAGGCTTAGCCGTTTCGAAGATACAGGGGGTTATTTAAGGAAACCTTTGAAAATATTTTCCAGGTTTTTGTATTGGCCGTTTTAGTACTTTTTTGCGCAAGCCTCTGCGATGGATAGTTTCCCAGATACAGTACCTCGCATTCTTAGTTGGCCACCCTGTACAACGTAACTGGATTATCGAAAAATAAAATTTAGGACTACAGAACATTACAACTAAACTTTTAAACAGAAATGAAAATTTCCGTTTATACCGTGCTGCTAAAGAAAATCTCAATTTCTTCCTATGAGTAATCAACATAATCTATTTATTAAAATTAAATTCAAACCATCTGCAGACAAATTAGGAATTATGTTTTGCTCCATGCGTAACGCTACTTCATGTATATTATCTTACATCACCTGTTTCATGGTGAAACACGCATACTTCACCTTAGGTAAAATCATATGTTACACCACTGTTAATCTGTCACCTATATTAGGCATTCTTTATTTAATTTATACTGCCTCACTGAGCCAAATAATTATTTAACTCATCTCTACACAGATTTATGTACTAATTTCTACATTGAAATTTACCTAATTACTAATATTTAATCAAATTTTATCTTAGAAGTTGATGTTAATTCATTACTTTAACGCCATTTAAAAATAGATCACGTGTCGATTAGAATATTATCTACCTAGGATAGTTTTTTTGTTTAATATTAAATTAAGTTAAACTGGGATATAAATTTTAAGGCACGATAATTTAGATGAAAAATTTCTGCACTCCTTTACGTCGAGTTTGGCTCGGAAATAATATCTATTGGAAAAATTTTCTGTCTAACGTGGTGAGTCTAAGCTTTTATTTAAATAAACCTCAATTACACGAACCTTAATTGCTTTAGGACTTCCTATACCTAGATTTTCAGTACCACGTATAACATCATCTGTAATAATGGTTAAATGATTTTGTTTTATGAGCACTGTTGGTGCAGATTTGGTTAATGTACACCTGGTTTAGCTTGTCTCTGTCGAGCTATATGTTCAATCGGAAAAGGTTAATGAAAGCTTAAATTAATTCCATCTGTTCTTTATCCAGTCCTCAAGGCCGTGTTAGCTAATCAGACCATCACCAGTGAAATTGTGTCAATCGTACATTGCATATAGTTACATCCTTTGAACCATATGGTACTGTTCGCGCTTATTGGATTATGTTTAAAATACTGCAATTTGGTTAAAGATTCCTATTTTACATACGAATTCACTTACCTACGTATTCTATATTCATATATTATGTGTTTAGTTACATTTAATAGATTATTATTGGTTATTATTTGTCACTTTTTTTTTGTGGTTCAACTACAATCCTTGCTTAAAGATTCTGTACAATGCACTTGAACGTAACTTTCGCTTTATGTTCTAATATCAACGTACTTTTAGGTACACAGTTTTCTTTAGCTTTTTGTCGCTTAACGTTTAGTACACAGAAAATCATGCAAGTGGATTGGTTGTTTTGATTATTTATACTTGTATACATATACAGAACCTGAATTACACAAGTTTACCGTGGAGCTCTTTGAGACTTGAATGTGTTAACACTTTAATCATCGGTACATTTGCATCTAACTGTTTACTTTATTTACTACAGTGCTAAATTACATAAATTCTTATTGATATATGTTTCTGTGTGTATATGCCAATTATAAACTTTAGTTTTCTTTTACCACTTTCTTTAAAAAGTTCATGGCGTCCTATTAGGGTCTAGAACGTTTCGCCGAGGCCGTTCTCCGTGGCCGGTTCCCACCAGCCGTTTCGCTGCCGGGCCAATTCACAGCCAGAACTGGCTGTTTGGAATAACATATACACCCATTACGAAGTTTTCTCTGTGCGTATTAAAAAAACAACATGTCTATTGCTTCTTACATCAATTTTTAATCCTTTTAGACAAATATTTTTTAACGCTTATATTGTTCTTTTAGAAAATTAATATGGTAACGCTAGTTTTTTTTACCACTAGGTACTTGCGTAGGCGATAAGGTACAATATCTTAAGTTTTCCTCTAATTTAATACAAAAATTCCAAGAATCAATTAACCTAAGTTGATGTCTTGTTTACTAAAAGGTGTTAGAAAACGGATTTAATGTAGCTAATTTAAATATATATAATAGACAACTAGGAATTTACAAAGGCCATAATGAATAATTGATTTTATTAGCAGATTCCACCCCCTCCTTACAAACTGAAGAAATTTCGTTCGGCTGACGAGAGAATTTTAAGAATTGTGAGAGATGTAAATAACAGAACAACATTTGAGTATTTGAGTTCTATACCCCACAATTACCAATAAATTACATTATTATAAATTTACCGTTATCTAGTGTATATGTTATTCCAAATGTTAAAATTATTCTGGTGGCGAATTGGCCCGCCTGGCGGCTAACCGGCCGCTAAACATCCCATACCGCCTTATTACTGCTAAAAGCCTATTGCGTACCAACATTTATACTAATCCAGTGCAAATAATGAGTATTCTGACCACGAACACTAAGTGCACTAATTACTGCGCTAGGTGTTGAGTTATAATTCTAGATTGTGCTGAGTTAAAACGTCTCAGTCACAATAGTTCTGCTGGATTACAAAACCTATTACAAGTTTTCAACATAAAGTATACAAAGTGGTCGGTTCAGAATACGGAGCGGTCATATGTCTGTAAACATATATCCAAGAAATCCGAGAATTTTTTTTATGAAACCGGTCTCGAGAAATTGACCAAATGTGTGTCTCACCAGAGGGTGTATACAATGCTAATTTTAACATTTAATTTTATGTAAGAAAATGTATCATTAACCTTAAAAAGTATGTGAATATTTAGATTTAAAAGATCATTGGTTACAATTTATAACAATTTGTTGTATCTTTATTAATAAAGAAACGGGAGAGCGTTTTACAATTTTACTAAAAAAATAACTTAACGTCAGAGCATTTTGACCGATTTTTGTTATTTTTAAATGTAGATATATGCACTGTTGAAAGGGCTATTTCAACTTTTTAAGCAAAGTTGCAGAGCGATCCTCAACGCAACCAGTACCCATTTTCCAGTTTTCTCTAAAATCTAAAATGAGAAAATAGTTCTTTCGTTGCCAGGAAGAGAGATTTTCCAAAATAAAATCGAAAACTGCAGGTAAAAATGAACGATGCATGAAGAGATCCATTAAATTTTGCAAATAATACAGTTTGATTATTGAGGATGGTGAATTACGGTATACAAAACACATGTGTTTTGTTTCCACAAATCTTGTTTCGTGTAGAGATTGAACTTAATTCAATTTTTTGAGTACTTTCCCTTCAAACTTTAATTAAGCTTATGACTGCTTTAAATAGTGAGTTGTGCGTAATTGGATCATTTTTATACCGAGCTAGCGGAGTTGTGATAACACGATGTGTTTAGCGTTTGGAAGGTAATGGATTCTATTCCCGTTACCGTCTGCCTTGTATGAGCTTCTTTCAGGGGGTTTTCCTCATACATATATAGCGACATGGCCACTGGGTACACACACACACACACACACACACACACACACACACACACACACCATGCGCGACTTTACAAGCGACTGCTGGGGTAGTATCTTCTCCGTCAGAACACTAACTCCGTTCCTTCCGATCCTGATCGCGTCTATCCTTAATCCCACCATGTATACATACTTAATGTATGTATATTGGAAATCATGATTGTGGATGAAGGAGCTTGGAAAGTTTAAGCAGTCAGCCTCCCCCTCGGAGAGCGAATGAAACTCGTGACCTTTTTCTCTTTTTCATCGTGTAATTACCAAAGGGCTAAACGCGCATAATAAACGACAACGAAGAAAAAGTGCGTAAAGAGAAACAATAGGCACTAAGCATAAACAATAACACAGATCTACAATAAAATTACTATGTTTTAAAACGTTTTTTATGATTTTCTACCCAACTTGGCAATCTGCTATCTGTGGGCACAACTGCCTCAATGTCAGCTGTTGGCATGTTTGTAACTGTGGTCTAAATTCTTCCCATTATATTTACCCTCATTGTCGGTTTTTCTTGAAAAAATAAAAATCTCAGCAGGAAAGAACCGGCTAACCATGGAAGCAGACTTCCTCTGCCAATTACTTTGTTCGGATATTATTTATTTAAGTACTCACGCCCATTTTTTTTTTGGTAGTACACGAAATAGCCATTATCTGAAATCACATAGTTCTGCTAGTTTTCAAGAGAACAGTTTCTAAAAGACGATACAAATGAGTGCCCAGCAATTCCAAATGTCTAGCTCGTTTAGGATTCTTTAAAAAATGCATGGGCTTATAATTTTTCATGCTACGGTTTCCTTACCATGCATTTATGCTTCGCCGATATCGACAGTTAAGTAATGAATGATATGCAGGTTCACTCCTCCGGTATTTGTAAAGGTGGCTCCATCCGTCTATAAAATTGTTGATAGTAAGTTTTGATATTCCTGGATTGTGCTTCATAACCAATGACAATGATTAAGTCTACTACCATCTTCTCTACCGTTTAGTTCCTAATACAAACAATATGGTAGGGGTGCCAAAGTATATCTTGCACACAAGTTCTTGATGCGCGTAAATGTGTTACACTTTTCTGGTAGATAAAATGGAGTCATAGTAAGCATAATTATTGTTAACATTGTAAATAGGCAGAATTTTTTTAACTTGGTCCGCATTGAATTATCCAACTCAAGTCAAAGAGTGATATCAAAATTTATCAATAATTAAGTAGTAACTAATAATTGATTGTGTTTGAAACCAGGCCCGTGCGAGTGATTAAACTAAAAAGGTCCAGCTAAACGTAACTTTCTTGCTGAATGGATTTCTGTGTATATTCAACGATTGTAAATGGTCAACATAGAGAAGAACCATGTGTTATTAAAATACCAATGCCCACCTTGTTTTGTAACATCCTAAGGACTTTGATAAATACGAAACAATTTTGACAGTTTCTGAAAGCATGTTGTTATGCTAACATCCCGACGCCGCGCCGAAGGCGGAGGGATGTTACCTAATAGGAACATGCTTAAGGAAGTTGTATTTATCACTGTTCGAGGGGTCTTCCTAGGAAAATTTTTTACAATTAGATTTCCATATACAGTATATCTGTCATTATCACTTGATTCATACATATTTAAATTTATTTATTAAATGTGACATTTTACGTAATTAAATTTGAAACTGTCAGGGACTTGCCTAGCGACCGATTGACCAAAACTGATAATTTCCCATGGAGTGTTTTCAGTGTAATCTTAACGTTATTGGCCTACTTTAATCACATAACGACAAATTAGCTCATTTCATTGGATTTATGTTTCGACAAAAAATGTTCACACTAATTTTATGTAATTATATACTCCTTTAAAAAAAATAAATCTTAAATATCAAAACTTTTTCTAATCTTCTGCTTTTAGGGATACCATATGCACTACATCAATCAGGTTTCGGTTTGGGATTAGTATTACTAATTATAATAGCGTACATTACTGACTATTCCTTGATTTTGATGGTAAAAAGTGGACATATTAGCGGAAAATACAGTTATCAAGGTATAATGGAAGCTGCGTATGGAAGACCTGGATATATTTTATTGGGAATTCTACAGGTTATTTATCCTTTTATTGGTAAGTCTCGTAAGTAATCTTTATTGTCAGTAAATTGTCTAATGAAGTAATGGTCTCGGAAACAAGTGTTTTTGTATTGAATTTAATTACCAAGGAAATAAATCACGATGGCTTTATTTTTCTATAAAAAATTGCGTCAACTGACTTGTAAAGAATCTGTAAAATATATATACCGTGTCCAAGATAAGGATGGCCACTATGTGGATCTCGGAAACGGTAAGAGATGGAAGGTCGGTTAAATGGGACAAAATTTACACATTTGAGAGGATGTATTTATGGTCTTTGTAGAACTCGAATATCTCTTTTAGTTTTTGAGATATTTGAAAAAAATTGAATTTTCTGATTTTCGTTTTTATTTTTTCTGACCTTATTTGAAGAGCTATCAAGAAAAGAAGAGCACATTTTTATTGTCACTTTTCTAGCCCTACTTAATGCTGTTATTAAATTTTTGATACAACGTTTCGTTTGTTACCATCATCAACTTTATTTTTTTGAAAACACGAAAAAATTATTTTTGCCATATTTAAATTCTGCCCTTGATTCTGAATTCAACGATATATCACACTTTATATTTTTGATACGTTTCGGATGAGAAAATTCATATTCAATGTAAAACATCGAAAACGTACAGTTAAAACTAATACTAGAAACATTAGAAAACTCTAAAATTATTATAAAATAACGTTTTCTCATTTTCTAATGTATTTGCGAATAAAATAATTCACAAGTATGTATTTATTGAAAATACTATTAATTAAACAGTTAAAATAAATCTTCCGTCGTACTGATGCATTTGATAAAAATAAGTTGGCTTTGCATTTTGTTACCTACCTGTCATAATTGATTGTTGTCCCTATTATGTTTGTTTGGTGGCCTTTGAGTTAATTACATTTTGTGTTTACCTAAAAACAATATGGTAGAAGTACATTTTTCAGATAATGAAAAATTCGATTTGCTGACGTGTTACATTTTGTGTCAACGTAATTGTTCTGAAGCCGAAATAATGTATTTAAACAAATATCCACAAAGGCGTCAACATCACAAAAGAACTTTTCGCACATTAGCAGTTAATCTAAAAGAATATGGTGCATTAAAAAAACCTGTAAAATCTCGCAAAAATCCTTGCAATGAAGAAAAAGTCAATACTGTTTTATTAGCTGTAACGGAAAATCCAGAGGTTTCTACTAGGAAAATTGAAGAGGCAACTGGCATAGCCCATTCCACAGCTCATTATGTTCTAAAGAAGGAGAAAGTACATCCATATAAATTTAGAATTTGCCAAGGACTTCGACCCACAAAGACGTAGAATAATTTGTGAATGGTATACACGTCAATCTCAAGACAATGAATATTTTCCGAATAAAATAATATGGTCCGATGAAAGTATGGTTAATAACAATGGAATTTTTAACCGTATTGGGCAAGAGTAAATCCACGTCTGTACAAAACGGTCAAACACCAACACCGTTTCGGATTTAATATGTGGGCTGCTATACTCGGTACTCGAATTATATGTCCTTCCAACACCTGTCAGTTAGATCTCCAGACAGATGTACTGGCATTCATGCAAATGTACTATGGCCAGCCGTTCTCTAGATATAACACGTTTGGGTGTTTTTCCTTGGGGATACATTAAATATTACATTTATGGAAACGATATTGAAAACGAAGAAATTTTACAAAGATTAGTTCTCGAAGCGTTTGCTAGTATTACTCCTCAAATGCCGAAGAATGTTTTAGATGCTACAGTTAGAAGATGCTATTTATGTTTAGAGAATAACGGGAATCTTTTTGAACATCTTTTGTGAGTTCATTAAGCTTTAAAATAAATTTGTTTTTTATTTGTCTATCATTTAAAATTACAAAACATAATTTTATAATAATTTTACAGTTTTCTAATGTTTCTAGTATTAGTTTTAACTGCACGTTTTTGATGTTTTACATTGAATATGAATTTTCTCATCCGAAACGTATCAAAAATATAAAGTGTGATATATCGTTGAATTTAGAATCAAGGAGAGAATTTAAATATAGCAAAAATAATTGTTTCGTGTATTTAAAAAAATAAAGTTGATGATGGTTGCTAACAAACGAAACGTTGTATCAAGAATTGAATGACAGCATTAAGTAGAGCTAGAAAAGTGGCAATGAAAATGTGCTCTTCTTTTCTTGATAGCTCTTCAAATAAGGTCAGAAAATTAAATTTTTTTCAAATATCTCAAAAACTAGAAGAGATATTCGAGTTCTACAAAGACCATAAATACATCCTCTCCAATGCGTAACTTTTGTTCCATTTAACGACCTTCCATCTCTTACTGTTTCGAGATCCCATAGTGGGCATCCTTATCTTGACACGTATATATATATATATATATATATATATATATATATATATATATATATATATATATATATATATATATAGCGCAGTGCGAGTCAGCGTAGGAGCATGCGGCGCCTGTGTCAAAATTTTGATGGCGCCCCATTAATTAAAAACATTTGTACCAAAAACTAATATTATAAATATTTTGCATGGCTAGGTGATAAGAGCCCCAACAACTATAGGTTCGGACACTTTAATTTTTAATTCTCTAGTAGCATTTTTAAGTACTACGACATGAATAAAAAGATAATGAATAATTAATTTGAAATACTATAATTTTTAGGCTTATGTTTAGGGACATTTAAATGACTGTTTTTGTTATATTCTTAACGCATTGAAATAAAAAACACACAAAGATTGAAATAGTCTGTGTAAACTTTTTTATTTAAAATACAAAATTACAAACACAAGAAAACAGAAACAGAAACAACAATAATAAATGAAAAATATAATATTTATAATATAAACATAATACATATTATACGGTAAATTAAATACAAACATTGTAAATAAGTCATTAAATAAATTTTACTTTCCCAGCTTTTAGCAAAGAAAAAGTTTGGATAATATCATGAATATCAAGTTTATCCAGTATGTCAGACTCAATTGAAATTATTCCGAGATCTGATAATCTATTTTGCGCCATTGTGGAGCGTAAATAACTCTTTATGATTTTTAATTTCGAAAAAGACCGCTCCGCGGACCCAACTGACATAGGTATAGGAGGTAGGCATGTATTCTCCATGCCAGCCGGGGAGGTACCACCACCCTTACCATGGGATCCTTAATATTGGGTCTCCGATTTTCTGAGCTCGGTAAGGGCTGCCGGTTACCTTTTCCATCATCCTTAATCTATTCTCATCCTTATTCTTCCTTCTCGCCCTCACTGTCTTTCTATCGAATTAAAAGTCCCAAATTAAAAAATAAGATGGCTGTGGTTTCTAGGGTTATAAATCCCGGACGTAAAATCCTGCCCCACTCGGATGTCCGGGAGGGCAGGGCCCAAGCGACCTCGGTCATCGAAAGTATCAACTTTCTGATTCGCTACTGCAACATCCGCGGTATCAGGTCTAATCTTAATGCTATTCATCAACATCGTAAACAATTACAACCTGATATATTGTTTCTATCTGAAACACAAGTCTCCTCTGAAAGCTCCGAGTCACCCGACTTGCAATTTCCTCAATACCATCTTCACTCTAACTTTCGATATAAAGGAGGCGTATGTGCGTACATCAAGGACAGAATTGCTTGCAAGAGGGTTTCTTCCTTAGAAAATAAAAATTTTGACGTGATTTGGTTTAAACATTCTGGTCCTAATTTTGTGAAATTCTACTGTTGCATTTATAGGTCTCCTAATGACACCAACTTTCAAGACTTCTTCGATTACCTTAGTATGAAAGTTGACTATCTCCTGTCTCAGTTTCCATCTTGCGATATCTCATTTGTAGGCGATTTCAATGTTCATAACTCTAGTTGGCTTCAATTTTCATCTACTACAAATCCTGCTGGTCATAGTGCAGAAACATTTGCTATTTCATGTGATCTCACACAAATGATTTCTGAACCCGCAAGAATCCCTGATAACCCTAACCATACTCCACATCTTCTAGATCTCTTTCTTACATCAAACCCTCTTGTTTATAAAACTTCGTTCTTTCGCCTTTAGGTCTTTCCGACCATTGTCTAATAAAAATCATTTCTACTGTACCTAATTCCACTGTTGTTCGCAAAACCGATAGAACCTTGTGGTGTTTTAAGTCAGCTCGATGGAGTGATTTACGGGATTTCTTTGCAACCTTTTCATGGCGTGAATATTGTTTTAAGTCGTCCTCTTCTTCGGACATCGCTCTTTCAGTATCTGAAGTCATCCTCATGGGAATGGAGTTATACATTCCGAAAAACAGTACCGTGTAGGTCATTCACGTTCCCAACCCTGGTTCAATAAGGCTTGTTCTGATGCAATATCTTTAAAAATAAATGTTACATTAAATGGAAATCTAATAAATCGTTGACAGTCATGTAGAATACGTTGGTGCTAGAAATATCTGCAAAAGTGTCATCACTAAAACTAAAAAGTTGTTCGAACAACGAAAATGCAATGAACTAGCTACATCTCCTTTAGGCAGTCGTAAATTTTGGTCTTTAGCAAAGCCATTAGTAAAAACTTTCGAACATCTTCATTTCTGACATCTATTGACGGATCGGTAGTTGCTGATTCTGTAGACAAAGCCAACGTTTTTGTGGATTTGTTTGCATCAAACTCGTGTCTCAATGATTCTGGAAAAGATGTGCCCTAGTCAACTCTTCTTCATACGTTATGAAACCAATTCATTTTCGGTACAAGCTCTTGGAATCGATCATCAGTAGGCTTGATCTCAATAAGGCGACTGGCCCAGACGGTATCCCAGCTATTGTCTTAAAGAAATGTTCCCCCGGAACTAGTACCAGTCCTATCTAAGCTCTATACGATCTCTATATCTTCTGGGAATTCCTTCATCATGGAAGTTAGCAAATGTTCAACCTATTCCCAAAAAGGTGATAAGACCGATCCCTCAAATTACAGACCAATTGCCATCACTTCCATTTTGTCTAAAATCATGGAAAAAGCCATCAATCAGCAACTGCTCACGTTCCTTGAAACTAACAAACTCCTTAGTGACCAATATGGGTTTAGGCAAAGTCGTTCAACAGGCGATCTTCTTTCATATGTGACCCAAGTTTGGAACAATACAGTAGAGCAGTCCGGTGAAACAGTTGTAGTCACTTGAGATATCTCAAAGGCATTTGACCAAGTTTGGCATAAGTGTTTACTTGCCAAACTCACCTCGTTTGGGTTAAATGATACGCTCATCAACTGGGTTTCTAGTTTCCTTGATAAAAGACGAATAAGTGTCGTAGTTGATGGCTTTTTTTCAAAAGAAGTTAGCATTAACGCGGGCGTACCACAGGGACCCGTTATAGCGCCTACACTTTTTCTGCTGTACATAAACGACCTTATTTCTTCAACAACTAACCCCATCCATTGCTTTGCTGACGATAGCACTCTTCACTGTAGTTCATCTCAGTCTACTCCTAGTGATAATCCACCTTCTATGTCAAATCAAGAAATTAAAGCTGAAATGGCAAATTCAATCAACAAAGACATTCAACGTATTCTCGAATGGGGAAGCAATAATCTAGTTAAATTTAATGCTAACAAAACTCAGTGTTGCCTTATGTCGCCAAAAAAGATCGATCATTTCCTGTTGTAAGTATGAATGGCTCAGTTCTTAAGTTTTCAGACTCTATTACTCTGTTGGGTATGACTGTATCTTCAAATCTCATGGGTTGACCATCTTGTCAGCTATCAAAACAGCTGCTCGTAAAATAGGCTTTTGGTACAGATCTAAGCAGTACTTTACCTCTCGACAACTCCTTCTGTTGTATAAGGCCCAAATTCGGCCTCATCTGGAATATAATTCTCACCTCTGGGTTAGTGCTCCCCAATACGCCCTCGATATCGTTGATCGTATTCAAAAGAGAGCGATTAGGCTTATAAATGACCCGTCCTTAACTTTTCACATACAGTCCCTTGAGCATAGAAGGATGGTTTCAGTTCTTTATTTGTATTATCGTTATTACAACGGCTATTGTGCTGGTGAATTACATTCTTTGATACCATCTCCGGCTATCTTTGCGAGAAACACTCGGTTCGCTCATTCACATCATCAGTATGCAGTACAAATCTCCACTTATCGTACCAAACGGGCGCAATCCACATTTTTCTACACGGCTTCTAAACTCTGGAATGATCTCCCTAGTTCCTGTTTTCCTCTCACTTATGATATGAGAAAATTTAAGGTATCTGTTCATAGGCATCTATTGGCAATTCATTATCCCTCTATCCATGCTCCTAAGTGTTCCTGAGTGCTTTAGCACGATAGGCCTTATTTAGCCTGTTCAGGTCCACAATCATAAAAAAAAAAAAGGTAATTATTAATGAATACGGAGTGCTGCAGTAAAATTTGGAAAAACTCCTACTAAATCATTTGAATAAATAAACTGAATTATTTGGGATATATCTTTTTTTGAATTCGTAATAAATACTTGACATTGTAAAATTTCTTCACATAAATCATCTGCGTCAATATCGGACTGATTTTCATAAGTTAATTTCGCTTGTAATTTTTTGCAGCAAGATAATAGGTATTCTTTATTTTGTAAATTATCTAATGAATATAAAAATTGGAATGAATCCATATGTTCTTTTAATATAGAAAATCTGTCTTGTAACGAAATTAAAGTTTGATCTATTATACAGAAATAAAAATTTACTTTGAATGAATTTTCAGGATTTACTATAGGTTGATCTTCATGTTCATAATCAAATTGAGTAGATTTTTTACGTCGTCTTAATGGCCTCGCACTACGAAATTCAGTTTCTGTGTCAAACTTCTCTGCAATTAATTTGGAACTTTCAACAATTTCTGCAAAACTAGCATCAGATCGATAATTAGTTAAAAATGTATTTAGTTTGTTTAATGCATCCAAAGCAAGTTGCAAATTTGTAATTTGAGATTGAAGCATTTTACTCACAAAATTTACTTGATTTAAAATATCATACCACACTTTAACGGAGCAAATAAATGTAAATGTAGAAATTTTTTCTCCCAGACATTTTGCTTGGTATTTAGATTGTTCGTCGACTCTTGTGTGGTCATTGCAAATTTCAAATAATGCATCAAAAACTTCTGGTAAATATTTATAGAGAGGCTTTATGGCATCAATTCTACTTGACCAGCGTGTTTCGAATAAGGACATTAAAGTTAAATTAGTAACATGCTTGATTAAGATATTCCATCGATTAGTAGACGCTGAGAAAAATTTATATAATTCTTGAATTATAGTAAAAAAATTTATTGTTTCATGGTTGATATTAGCGGCATCATTTACAATTAGATTCAGGTTGTGATTCGCACAAGGAACATAAAAAGCTCGCGGGTTCAAATCTAAAATTCTTTTTTGTAGGCCACTATTTTTGCCGCGCATGTTAGAGCAATTATCATAGCCTTGGCCTCTTATATTATTTATGTCTAAATTTAATGTTTTTAATAGATCAATAAGAAAGTTGTTAATCCAGCCCCTGTAACATCTAAAATTGGATAAAATGCTAAAAAATGTTCATGTATTTCAGTCGATCCTAATGCTAAATTGAAATGAAAGAATCGAATTATTACACTTATTTGCTCAATATGAGAAACATCCGGAGTGCAATCTAATATTATTGAAAAATATTTATTTTGTCGACATAAATTTATAATGTGATTTTTAATATTAAAAGACATTAAGGAAAGTATTTCATTTTGGATTTTGTCTCCTAGATATGTTGGCATTTTGTGAAATTCAGAATCGCTATTTATACGTCGTGTGTGTTCCGATATAATAGGATCAAACTTTTCTAGCATTTCAATAAATTTTAAAAATTACCATTGTTGCGATTATAAGATTATTGCTTTTCCTCGAAGTGCTAAATTTTGTTTACATAAAAATTGAATTACATAAATTATTCGCTTTATTACTTCATACCATCGTTTACTTTCAATGTCTAATATTGTTTGCTGTAAATAATCAACAGTAGTTTTATTTTTGAACGATAGAAGCAACTCTGTCCATTTTTTGTAGTTAGTAAAGTGAGTGGAAGTTTTTTCATGGCGGTTCAGGTACATTGCTATATGATGCCAGTCATCAAATCCCTGAATAAATCTATTTTGCTGAGAAGGTTCGAAAAGTTTACAACAAAAGCAATAAACATTATTTTTCGTAATTGAGTAAATCAACCAATTTCTATTACATTCTTCGCCATTTTTTAAGTTTCTCTTACAGTAACTTTCAGAAAATTTTCGACCCAACAAATCGCGCGAAAAATTAAAGTTTTTTATTTGTTTAGGGCCCGTTTTTATAATAGCTTGCCTAGATATGTGAGATATTGGTTCCGGCCAAAGCCCTGGGTCATCAAATGCACATTTATTTATTGTATCTGTACCTCTCTTCAGTATAGTCCCCAGATCGAAAAACAGGGGTAATTTCTTCAACGATTTGATTATCTTCACTTGGAGTTGGTCCTGGTTGACTTTGTATTTTGAATTCATCTACACTGCAACCGGGTACTGATTCCTGCATTGAATCTGGCGGATAATCTTGGTCAGTTCTGGTCGTTTGTTTCGTAAAATACTGTATTAATCTTGAAGCATTTTTCTCTTGTTCTTCTTGGCGTCTTTTTTTATTAATTAAATTTTGATGCCCGGAGAGTTTCTTTTTCTTTCTTTCTTGAGACATCTAAATAAAAATATTCAATAAATTATAAATGTAATTATTCTATTACCAAAAGTCTTGGTTGCGTTATTTGCTTTAGTTTTGCTTTAACTATAGGAAAGTATGAGGTAACATTTTCGAATAATTTCGCTTTTATTACTTTTTTTTCTAGATTTTGCAAACATGATCGCTACCCCTATTGGGAAATGCGTATTGTTATGTATGTATGTTTATTTTAAATGCAAAATAGCTTACCTTTAATCTTTAATGTGCTTGATATTCTTAAATTCACATTCACTCACAAATATTTTAAAAATACAAGGTACATAAATTCTACACTAGTGCAGTACTGCTTGCTGAAGGAGAATGAAGCAAATATGTTTGTTCAATCATAGACGATTTCAAGTAATGCATGTTTTAACAAGACTAAACGAGTTAGAACGCTTGCGCTTCGTTTTGTAAATTCGTGCGTGGACAAATTTCCGCCGCCGCGTCGCCGCGCTCCCGCGGCTATATATCCATCGGCGATTTAATATGAAGAGTCCACTGTATACATGATATTAACACGACTATACGAACTATTCATGTTAGAACAAGAATAATTACTGAGATCATAAATAAGTTATAATAAAATAAGGCGATATTGAATTATTTTAATCGCAACCTATAACGAATTATGAATTTATATACTTTGGCCTCCTGGCGCCTGTATTCGCTGACACATTCGACACGTGGACGCCCCTGGTGCGAGTACTCGGTCGACTTTGCTGGAAAACTAAAAACTAAAGTTAGTACCTGTGTCGGAGTATTAATAAGAATGGATTGATTTGGTAGGTCAAAATCATGCAGGAACATAAGGGTTTTATAAACATGTAGTTTTTTTTAAGTAAAACATAAGCATCAATTTGGAATAATTTTTATTACGGATAATAGGATTTAGGACGATACATGTTTTTTGCACAACTACAATTAATTATGCTCTACACAAAATCATATTTGTACTACTTGACATGTGGCTTTGTTTTAGTCATATTAATCTATAAAGCATTCAAAATTAATTTATATATACATGGTGTAACGTAAAGGTTGGGAATAAATTAAACGGTAGATTTTGTAGTAAAAAAATAGATTGTTTCCATATGATGTACAGGTTTCTGTTTCCAAACCATGGGGCGCTAAAACAATTAGTTTTTCTCTAATAACTTTCGAACATTAGAAGAGGATGGAACGAAATTTTAGCCGTAGCTTAATGTGAGAATGCCTAGTAACAGGAAGAAGATTGACTTAGTAAGTTACTCAGTGACGTGCGTGCGGATTATACCGTAAGGTTTTCTGAAGAAAATTGTGGTAAATCCACTTTTTATTTTAAACAAAATTACCCTCTTGCGTTTTATTTGTATATCTTGCCATTTTCCCGTAATTACATTTTTTGTAAAGATTATTTTTTCCCACTGCTAAAATAGAAAAATGAAAATAACAAAAACATTATGAAGTATACTTTGACTCAAACACCAATAATGGTTTTCAGATGTATTCAGACAAAACATCATTAGTCAGTTAAGAAATTTAGCTTTCCCTAAACGACTGTAGCTTGCTCTAGCTCTGTTTATAATGGACTACTGATTTCAAGAATTAATAGATATGCATTTTATTTATGGCCTTGGCAACGGGAATACTGTGTTAGATGTGCTTCTGTGTGTTGAACGTTTAGCAGCTCAGTGCATTCCAAATAGGAAGACTCTTTTGAGAATTCATGCGCGCTTACCTGAAACCGGCTCGCTAAAGCCTTCCACCTCCAGCGGAAAACCTCGAAATGTAAGGGCAGTACAACTTGAGGAACCGATCCTTCAGATGGTTGAGGCGAATCCTGAATCAAGTACTAGAAGAATTGGAAGAATGGAGAGAGTGAGTCATATGACTGTCCAACGAATCCTGCATGATAATTTGTTATACCCATACCATCTGTAAAGAGTGCAGGTACTTTCTGCCGAGGATTATGCACCACGTCTTAGATGTAGTACCTGGTTTTAAAATAAGTGTAATTATAACTTGTTATTCCACTCATCCATTTCATTTCCGACGAAGCTGAACTTACAAGGGATGGTATAATTAATTTCCACAATAACCAGTTGTGGGCCGATGAAAATCCGCAGAGAATAATACAATCCCGGCGCCAGCAACGATTTTCAATTAACGTTTGGGCCTGAATAATTTCCGGCCTTTTTATTGGTCTCATAGTACTACGAAACAAACTAGATGGCTTATCGTATCTGGATTTTCTTCAAAACGGATTACAACCTTTATTAGAACAGGTCCCAATTGAAACACGTCAGAACATGTGGTTTATGCATGATGGCGCCCCAGCTCACTTTAGGCGAGAAGTGGGAGAAAACCCAATGAAACGGTCCGGAATAAGAGGATAGGTCCTTGAGGGACAAGAACGTGACCCTCTGGTTCCCCCGACCCTAAAGCGTTAGATTATTATTTGAGTGACACTTAAAAAACATAGAATATTACAGTTCTTTTGTCGAAGGATTACCGCCGGAACTTTCTCCCAGGTATCTTCTCGGATCGTCTTCTGCTCCATGACTGCAGGGCTATCTGTAAACTCTTCTAGTGGCTGGAACACGTTGTCGGTAGGCGGCGGCGTAGATAGGTGAAGCATGGGCGTCTTCTTTGGCTTATGCTCCTGGGTCCTGACTTCCTCGTTGGTGGATCCTTGGCTGGGGTCTTCACGTTGGATCGATGCGAGGGCGGCGTTGGACGTCGTCTGGACCATTAGAGGGGCCTTCACTAACGGGGCGACGTCTAACGGCGGTATCTTCTTCGGTCTTCTCCTCTTTTGTTGGTGCCGGCAAGCTGCGTGTCTGCGTGGAATCAGCCATACTGGTTTGGACAAACTGGGGTCGGCCTCTCCATTTTCGTGCCAAACCAGGTGGTCGAACTCGGTCTCGTTATACCATCTGCGCGACACTTTGAAAGCGATGCCGTCAGACTTGTTCTTTTTTAAATTTTTTAAATTAGCTTGAGCAGAATTTTAATCGATGTTGCTCGATCTGAGCCCAACTTTAGTATGAATTCTGGTTTCCAAGTAGACTTTATGTAGCTGCGAGAGTTTGTATAAATTATTGTTCTCATTTACGGTAATTAACCGTTGATTGTTACTTGTTCCGTCCCATTTTAATAAGTACTTCTATCTCATTCGAAATAAGTGCTAACTTCACGGAACGGCAATGTTCTGTATTAATTATTGTGTGAATTCCGTACTTAAGCGCTTATGTGAGTCAAAAAATTCTTTCAAAAGTATTCTTCTTTTTAGATCACAGTTTAGATCTAATTTAACACCTGTCAAAACGAAGCTTTCGGCAAACTTCAGTTTCGTATAAAACATTTCATATCAAAGTGCAAATTTAAGTTGGACAGAACATCTATCCCGAATAAAACTTCACATCCTAATTTGTGTGAAGATTAATTTTTTTTCATTTTTACTCCGCCAACAAAAAAACCGTAATTAAGCCCGTAAATCAATTAATTACTCACCGTTGAATATTGATAAGAGTAAAATTAAGTACTTTATTGACTCGTAATAAAGGTCAAATAATTGTAGTGCAAAAATTAGTTATTCAAAATAAATCTACAATGAAAAGAATGTGATATTTTTAATATTGTATAAAATTTTGTATATTTAAATAACGCGAGCATCGACAGATGTGTCAAACAGTAACCAATTTCTGGAATTGCGTGATTTCCAGTTGATATAAGTGTTATTAATTAAGAATTAAAATATTCGGTAGAATGAGTATTTTTTGTTAATGGAAGACTGACCGAATTTTATATCAATCGTTCTGTTATTTCACAAATAACAATTTTAGCACGATGAAAGAAATATTAATTCAGTAGTTGATTTAATATCAATTAAAACAATTTGTTACGCTGCCGCCTCATCATTAAAGTTATGGAATTTTCAGCCGTTCCCCCCTTTTAAATGTTGTACTCTATATAGGTAAGTGCTTTTGCCAAAATAATTATCTTTCGTTCTCACTGCGTACGTACAGACGAAAATTGAAATTGTGAATTGATATGAGATAGAGTAGTTAGTAAAAATGAATTAATATAATTCAACTTAATAAATACTTGCTCTGCAAAAAAGTATCAAGATTTAGTTAAATTTATTTTGATAAGTAGAAAGGAAATCACTTTGCTACGGACCACCGTTTAGCTTGAACCGTAAACATTGAAATTTGAATAATTAGTAGAGTTCATATTTATTAAGAATCATTCATTTTCAACCATCATTGGTGAAGGAATTTTGTTTGTCTAGGGAACCGGTGACCTTGTCTACCGTATCCGCCGTCCGTCCGTATTAATTGAGTTTTAGGTACATCTTTTATCATAAGGATTAGACCCTGAATTTTATCCTCCACTGGGAAACCCGACGCAGCCGTTTGGAAACCGTACACGTTCAGGACTGGACCAAAAGACCTAATCCGTTTTCCAACACTGGAGGGAACCACCGTCCCCCGCCGCCGGTCCAGGACTGTCACCGAATAATAAATACCGTAACTTATCTTAATAACTTATCTAAATAAAATTTATTTTTTTCCAAACGAGTCTTAATTTTTGTGTTGCACTTCGTTGCCACCACCGAAAAGCCATTACATTTAGAAGATGAAAAAAGCTTGCTTACCTTCTGCGACTTGTCTATTCTTTACAAACCTTGGTAACTGTGCTCCTTGAGATAAAATACAACTATATCACTCATAAAAGTAATCGTTGAGCCGGTGTAAACTAGTGTTACAAAATTGTTTTCTATAAAATGACGGGGATCAAAGGGGCTTAATTTTGAAAGTTTCATTACTTTTTTCGAAACCTCAGATGGCGATTTTTGATTTTGCACAAGGACAGCCTTAGACATTATGCTATATTTTCCAAAACGTGAACAGAATAAAGCATCGGTTTTGGCATTAAGAACGGTAATATCTAACTTTATTACATCCCCAGGAGATGCAATAAAGAGACAACTGGAGACAATTTAATTCGGGAGGTATTTTGATTACGAGGATAGTTTGAGCTGATTGTACTTGATAGTGCTTATGTTTTTGGAACTTCATTATCTGTGTTTCTCGGACGATTCGTATTATTTGCTAAATATGATTTATTTGAAGTTTGCTTAATTTGTGTTTGTTTATTTTGGAAATGTAAAAATTTTGTTTATTGTTTGACCCTTAGTTCATATCGCTATTAAAATGGTGGGTTGCAAACGGGCAGAGTTAACTCTTTGTGTATTGTCTCAAAATCTTTGTCAAATTTTAATGATTCGTTGGTAGATGGGAACCAATCTTGTGACATCAGGGTTTGCGGATATATAATATAATTGCTAGCACTTTCGGCCGCTGGTTGTTGTTGTGCATTTACCATGAATTCGGAATTAATATCATAATCTATCGGAAGGCGTAAGAACTAACAATAAGTGGTTAAGTAATAAATTATAGCTATAACTCACCTCTATAGTCTTCTTCATCGAAACTAGATCCTTTTGACGCCATACTTTGACCACACGGTAGCGGTAACATTCAGGATGCCAGTGTTGGCTGTGGAATAAAATGTATTATTTGAATTAGTCGAAAAACTTTTTACACTCGTAGTATTTAAATATGGTTCACTTAACACACGTTCCATTCCACAGTACGGCTGCACGGTGTGGTAGTGGCTGTGGGAAGTATGGTGGCCTGACCTTCGATCGATCTCGACGAGCGACTTCCCTACTTTAGGTAGGCGGATATCTATTTGCACATTTCGCTCTTGGTGCCAGCCAGCCACAGGCCAAACTTAACCACTTGTCTTATCAGCTCCTTTTTATTGGTAGGTATAGCCAACTCTTCAATCTTCGACGCGAAAATTTTCCTCAACATTCCTTTCCGTGTTGGCAAGCACGGTGCTGTACTTCAAAGACGGACATTTTCAAAAAAATAAATTATGGTACGGAAAAAATAATCTCGTTGCTGCTCATTTGACCGTTTCACAAAGTAAAATCGCTTGGAAGTATTTATTTTATTAAACGTAAGTATACTTGATTATTATTCAAAATTAAGGACTTTTCAGCTCCTGCAGCGAATAGAGAGATCGGTTTTTCCTCTTCAGGGGATGGAACGCAATGCCTCAAGCGCCACCCAAAGTAATATTCCAGGCTAGTTCTTCTTTGGGCCAGTACTAGGCGCTTACAATCGGGTACTCTAGTGGAGTACCAGTATAGGATATCTTTAGGGTTAAATACTCCTAAAATTAAAGTTACCTACATCTTACGAGAGAGCGGTTTTTGTGGTACCGTTTCTCTTTTTATGAATAAATCTATATTGTAGCTGTTAATTTTTATAACTAACTTTTAACATTTTAAGATTTGCGTAATTATTTATTCATTAAACTAATTATACAATTAAAATACTACTATACTTCATAATATACAATAAGTTGCTATACGTTTTAACAGCATCTAAAACGTAACAAGATGACGGAACACCAGTTTAACTAGCTTGTATAACCTCGGTATACAATTTATAAATGTATAAATTCGCTAGAGTCATTCTTTATCTCGGAAACTAATGGTTGGTATATAAAATTTACTACTTCAAACACAAAAAAAATTAATTGAATAGCAGTTTATATACTAATTATACTTAATGTTTGAAAATACGGAAGTTAAGTGATTACTATTACAAATGTACTAATGTATAAATGCGATTTTTAAGGCTTACTGTATTTTCATCAGTAGCTGGTATATTTCAGCACATAATTGCTGTGTTCTCATTAATTAGGTTATAAATTCACCTTAAATGGTCAATCAGATCAATTACTAATAATAATCATATAGCATCTATTCACAAATATGGAATTTGCATTCTTCCACGAAGATATAACTATAATCTACTTCAGTTGGCATATCACAGTATTTATATAAAATTAATTTACAAAGACGTATGTCTGCAGTTACCTCTCAGTTATCTCTAATGAATAAAATGCAATTTTTAATCTAAATAAATCAATTAATACGGATGGGTCCGTATTTATTACGTTGATCGTTAACTATTTATAATTATATTCGTTACATTATCGGAATATAACTAATCACTTTTAACATTTTTCAATTATTCAAAATCACCTGAATTAGTATTTGTAATGAGTCAAATGTATGTATACAAAATCTTAAGACAATTATGGAAGTTACGTATTTTGATTATGATTGATTAACTAATTGTAGTATGTGACGTTATATTGGATAAGTAATTATCTAATTAAGTGTAAATAAATATTCTAATGTCTGTTAATTAATGAAGGATTGTTATATATAGAAGGAGATTGCTCAAGGTATTTTTTAGCGATGGTATCGTACAATGTGGTAGTCGGAGATACAGTAACAAAAGTTGTGGTACGTTTGACTGACGCATCACCTACCTCTATATTTTCAAAACGAGAAGTAATTGTTTTAATCTGTACATTAGCAGTAACAATCCCCCTTTGCATGTACAGAAATATAAACAAACTGGCACACATATCATTCACAAGCCTGATTTGCATTGGGACCATCCTTATAACCATATTCTTTAGAGTTGGATCTATGAGCCAAATAGTGTAGGTAATGAAACGGCTAATAAGAGAGTGCTCAAAATATACTTTTCCAGTCCAGACCATCCAGCAGCATGGAAGTTTGCTAACTGGGACATCGTACCAGCCATGGCAATAATGTCGTTTGGTAAGCTTAATGTAGTGTTAACCACTTTTGAAATTTACAATTCCAGCGTTCATGTGTCACCATAACACCTTTCTTATATACAGCTCTATACAGGACGCAAATGAAAATCGATGGGAGTTGGTCACACACATATCACTCACTATCAGTCTTGTAATAACATCTTTATTTGGAATTGTTGGATACGCCACTTTTACAACTTACGTTCAAGGTCAGTCTTTAGTTTAATTTTTGGTACAAATCTAACCTAAGTATTACAGGAGATTTGCTTGAAAATTACTGTTGGGACGATGATTTAATGAATTTCAGTCGATTACTTTTTAGTATAACAATTTTGTTGACATATCCAATTGAGTGTTTCGTGGTTCGTGATGTTTTGGAAAGTTCGTTCTTCCGACGGGATCCGAATGTGCCAATATCAGATCGCATGCACTACTTAACTACTTTAATCATTGTTGGAATAAGCTATTTTACGTCAATTGCAACTGACTGTTTTGGAGTTGTTCTGGAGCTAAACGTAAATCTTGGATTATATAAAAAAGTAGTGCAATTGTGATTTTTTAGGGTATACTAGCCGCCACACCTCTAGCGTACGTGCTGCCAGCGATTTGCTATTTGAGGTTGGAAGAAGGTTATATTTTTTCTAGAAGGAAATTGCCAGCGGTTGGGTTAGCTTTATTTGGTTTGCTGGTTACCATTTTAGGAGTAGTGTTCCTTTGCGCTGATTTTAATGAGGTCGATACTTGTTCACATGGTAAAATCATGCCCTATTGCATGGCCAATTTTACTCTTCTCCAAAATAACACTAGTGCATCTAGTATTTAGACAATTTAAGATTTTCACTTGTTAATTCTCAATGTTATTAATGAGAATGCCTCAAGTGAAAATAAAATTTAAATTTTACAAAATGTTTTAATGCTCCTATCGATGCAATTACGCAATAAAAGATGACAATCTTTAAAACATTTTGTAAAATGCTTGTAATTGCGTCCAGTTTATGCATTTTAAAAAAACTCTTTAGGATATCTATATCTAAATCAAAGCCAATGCATGTGACAACCAAAAGTTACTTCAAAGTTGCCAAATTTTATGTGATATAATATATTTATATAAAAAAGTTAAGTAAGTTAAGTATATGAATTTAATTTTTAAGCAATTTAGCGACTCGTTGATACATAGTAAATGAATTCAGCCATATTTATTTACTAAACGTGTAATTTATTTTTTAATTGTTGGAAGAAATTGGAAAAAAGATATCTTTAAATTATTTAATAAAGAACGTTTCAAGTCTAATTAGATTTATTTATTCATACTTTATACAATTTTACTTACTATTGCGTTTAAACCAATAACTGTATTTCGTTTTTTCAGAAAATTAAATGTACTAACTGCACTTCATTGGAAGATTACTTAGCTCTGTCGTGTTATGTGATTAAAAATTTAGGTTTATGAAGTTTAGGAAGCTCTGATTTAGTCATAACTGTATGGTTTATTTGAGTTTATTAGAAATTGTTGTGAAGTATTTCTACTCAGTTTTATGATTATTACGTTTTTTTTGTAAAGATGTTGAAGTATTAAATGGCGATTGTGTTGTCGCGTTTTTGTTACGGGCGAAAATGGCAGTGAAATCTGAGGTAACACGTAAGAGGTGGGGTACCGGTAGCTCAGTGGTGAAAGAGAGGGTGGGAGTGTTATTAATTTTGGAACTGGGATAGTTCGTAATACATAAGGCAAAATAGGGGAAAGTCATACATTAAAGGGGCGCCAGTTTGCTTATAATCGAAAATATACTGGCCGCCATAAATAAATGAACACCCAGTAAACACTGATATATTTTAATAAAATTTTCAGAAAACCTGTATTTTATACCTATTAAGAAATGATGAAAATTTCAGCAAGATACAATGAAGATTAATCAAGTAATCATCGACAATGGAACAAAAACTCTTTCTTTTCATTTGACATTAGTTACTTAAGTGTCAATGTTAAGCATATTTGTAAACTTAATAAGTAAAAACATTAAAGTTGAAATAATGCCTCCTGTACGACATTGTGCAAATTTCCATCAGTTAACCGAGTTTGAACGTGGCAGAATAATCGATCTACAAAAAGCCGGATTTTCAATTCGTGATAGAAAATAATGAGGAACGACGACGTTTGCGTCCCGGATCACTGATTGTGAAGATCGTGATTTTCGGCTTGTAGCTCTTTGGGATCGTTTTTCATCAAGAGAAATTGGTGATAGATTCGATCTTTTGGGCTCATATTACACCGACCATTGCATGGTTAACTTAACTCCACGCCATGGTACTGCATGGCGGAAATGGTGTAACGAGAGGTTGCATTGGAATGTGCAATGGAATCAACTCATCTTTAGTGGCGAATCTCGATTTTGTTTATGGGCTCATGATGGCCGCAGATTGGTTAGCAGACGTCCTGGAGAAAGACACAATTTTCAGATTTCTGTACGACATATTGCTCTCACTAAAGCTGCCATGGAAGCAGATCTCCTCTAGTAGCTATTGAGGGAACATTTAATGCAAATCGGTACATTAACAACGATCTTGAACCAGTATTACTGCCAAGAAATAGAAATTCTATTTTTCAGCAAGATAATGCTCGACCGCATACCGCAAGGGTTGCTATGGAGTTTCTAAATACTGCTAATGTAGATCTGCATTATGACCTTTTCGTTCGCCGGACTTATCACAAATCGAACATTTGTGGGATATGCTAGGACGAAGAATAAATGAATTGCAGCCTCTCCCAAACAATGCAGACGCCCTCCAACCACAAATTTTAGAAGCGTGGGATAGTATACCTCAGGTTAGCATAGATTCATTCACTTCAACTATGCCTAATCGGCTAGCTGAATGTGTCAAAAACAGAGGAGGGTCGACGCATTATTAGTATACACAATATTTGTATCTTGCCAAAATCTTCATCGTGTATCAATAGGAATAAAATACACGATTTCTAGAAATGTCATTAAAATACATCAGCGTTTATTACGTGTTCATTTATTTTTCGCGGCCAGTATATATCGTATAGACACCTAAATGCGAGTATTCTTCAGCTACAGCTACAGTTCAAAACAAACAAAAAACTTGCGTATCTTACGTCGCATAAACCAGGTAAAATAAAATCTTATCAGTGAAATTCTGTGTCTTAAAACTAAAATAAATAAAAAATAGTAAACAGAGAAATCTGTAATACATTATTACGCTAAAAGTTTTCATCCAAATCATAAATAATAAAAAAACATATACATGAACAGCGCATTAGCATGAACGTAATCGAAATATTTTATCTTCTAAATGTATGTGATTTATCAATAATGATAACGCTGTGAGGAAGGGCAGAAATCACATGCAATCATACATACTATAACGAAATAATAGGCTCAATTTCATTAATACTATCTATATATTATGATACTAAAAAAATAAACAGTCAAAGTATCGGTACAGGCACTATCAAGTAATAAATAAATTTACTCGCGGAAGGAAGTAAAGCGCAAATTAAATTTTCTCAGCATTAATTCGGGATAAATATTGCAAGGTTCAGAATTCCAAAGATCATCTAACTTATCTTCCAAATTTAATTTCCACCTTATCGGTATAGTGATGACGTAGAAAACATAAATTTGACAAATTTTCGTGATGTGAACGTTGGTATACAATGATGAATAAAAAAAAAAATAACATGCAATATGTAATATTACGACAAACGGTTGAATACATTTCGGTAGAATTGTTTTAATTATCAGATCAGTACGTACTACACACAAGAGAAAACGTATTCATTCGCCTAAACAAATAAAGAAAAGCAACTCCATTAAAAAATCACAAAAAATAAACACAGAAAAGCAATTACCATGATTCACACAATAGTATATTACATAATAAGTGTTGTAAAAGGCGTATTACGCACGAATGGAAAAATTATAATTATAATTATAATATAATTCCATGAGTGCGTAATTGCTCTACAACACGTATTACGTACTATACTTTACCTACGACCATAGACACTGTGCCAAAAAAGTCTGGACTACTTTTAATATTTTCATTTTTATCAGGTATTCATTTTTATCAGGTATTGTAGATGATGCTTAAACAGTCGATTTTTTTATTTTAGTCGTTGTTTTTTGTTGTTCGTTTCATGTATACATAGAGATTTAAAAACTAGTAATCTTTATTTCTTTAAATGGGATACTCTGTATATTATTGCATCTTTAGATTTTTGATCAATTTTATTTCAAACAATTTTACAAAATTATGTCTCACAAGTTTGATGATCATACACGATATAATTATTTATGGTTATTGTACAATTATCACGTATATTAGAAGTATCTCGATTTGTCGATTCATATGACAATGTAATATTTTCATTTGTTAATATAGTCAAACTGTGCGTTTTGTTTACGAAAACTGTGCGATTTGTTTACCGTGCGTAATGACGAATTTACTGAGGCTGTGTGTCGTGTGTTTTTGTCTATTTTCTACAGTGGTCGTAGGTAAAATTTTTTAATCCAATTTTTTTCTTTCCATCTCACAGCGCAAGAAATTCTCGTACAGTTGACCCTTCGGTAATTGATTGAATGGAACAATAACTACTCAATCTCTTTCTGTAGGACTCGGCAACTTTTCTGTCAATTAAACGACTTTTTCAAATTATATACACGAATTTAATCGTGAACATATTTAACCCAAGACTACTTCACCTAACTTTAGTTACACAAACATTCATTTATTTGCAAAATGGTCTTTGTCTTTTATATACACAAAATGTACTTTCTCGATGCAAAAATAAACTTACCAAACTACAGGAAATCGCAATCCGCTTAAGCGCAAGTTTACTACAAAAATAAGTAAAGCATTAAAATAAACACTATTCCTCCTTAATGGAAACTTTAACTAACTAATCGAAACACAAAACTCTTTTTTCCACAAGATCACGTCATCGCTTAATTGTCACACTAAAAAAATATTTCATACTAAAACTGCACAATGAACATTTCCCAGGAAAAAAAGACTTGATATCTTGAATCGAGAGGCCAACGTTCTGTTTTTCAATAAGAAATCCTATTACTCAAATGAACTTTCTATAACAAAATGAACTGGTAAGTTCGAATGCAGAAATATTTACCCGCGGATGAACCTCTCGCTATCAAACATGATAACACAAATAAATTTAAGCCTGCATATACTCATCTATAATGAAATTTAATTCTCTCTTATCGAAACTGCGATAACAAACTTTAAAATGTGCCGCATATCTTGAGCGCTCGAAAGCGCTTTTGTGGTAGTAAAAGAAAGGGATACTAAGATTTGTCTAATTTTAAAAGTCTAAAGGTTGAATTACTTTCAAACCGTATCGGCGATAAAAGCTGTTGTTGATATGTTGATATTGGTTGTGTACTTGGACGATTATTTGGTTTAAAGTAATTTAATAGACGTTTGATAAAATGAATTATTGAGCGTCTTTTAAGCGTTAAAATTCTTTTGTAAAGGAACAGTTTACTGATGCTAAAGGGAGTTAGCTTTTCCTTCTTCTCTGTTTGGTTAAAATTTAAAAGTGCCGAAAAGTGAGAGCAATATTGCGGTGTTTTGGAGCATTACGTTACAGAATCGGCCCAAAGGACCTGCACACAGAGCGAGCCCGAACCGTTGGCAGCGAGCAAAAAGTAAGTTTAAGTATTTTTCCCTGTTTTATGCTAGTGCACCCCGTTTGTTTGCGTATCAGACTTACCGTTTTATCGCAACTACAAAATTCTAATAAAATTCACGAGCTAGGTGATATTTAGCGGTGAAATGTTTTAATGCCGTTTGAGACCGTTACAGTATTTATTCAAACCAATAGCTAAACACAAAAGAAACAACTGGTACGTTTTTATACATATTGAGAAAATGTTAATTACATAAACTAAACGAGCAACAAAATACATAAACATGCAAAATTACAAAAACAAAATATACAAAGAAAAAATAGTTTCAACCTAAAGTGAAAATGAAGGTTCTGCAGTGCCAATAAAAATAGGTATTGTCAGTCGAATGCGAAGTATTATGCTTTTTATTAGAAAAAAATTATATTATTAACTAACATATAATATAAATTGTTTCAGAGGATAAGATAATATTATCATCTAAAGTTTGCAAGTATTGCAATACGTTGGTTAACTTCACAGTGATGATTTCTTATTCTTTCCGAGCACACACACACACACACACACACACACACACACATAAACACACACACACACACACACACTCACACACACGCACTCATACACACACACACCCACACACACTCACACACACTCACACATACACACACACACACACACACACACATATACACGACACACGCGACACACACGACGCACTAGGCACACACGACATACACGACACGGCAGATACGACACACACGACACATACAACACACACGACACACATATCCACACGACCTCATACCCACACAACAGCACACCCTCATACACACACACCAACACACCCTCACACACACCCCAACACACCATCACACCATCACACACACACACACACACACACACACACAACACACACATACGACGCAAACGACATACACGACACACACGACATACACGAAACACACGGCAGACACGACACACACGACACATACAACACACGATACACACAACACATACAACACATACACACACACACACACACACACACACACACACCGACACATATATCCACACGACCTCATACTCACACCACAGCACACCCTCATACCCACACACGAATACACCCTCACACACACACACACACACACACACACAGCACACGCACACACGCACACACACACCACACACACACACACCACACCCACACACACACACACCACACCACACACACACACACACACACACACACACACACACCACACCACACACACACACACACACACACCACACACACACACCACACACACACACACACACACACACACACACACACACACACACACACACACACACACACACACACACACACACAACACACACACACACACACACACAGCACACACACACACACACACACACACACACACACACACACACACACACACACACACACACACACACACACACACACACACACACACACACACACACACACACACACACACACGCACCACACACACGCACAGCACACCACGACACGCACAGCACACACACACACACACACACACACACACACACACACACACACACACACAGACGTCATAGCCATTCTCGGCGAAACTTTGTCAAACAGCGTAAAAGTCCATTTAACGATAGTAAAGAACATGTCGATTGCATAAACCTTTATTGAAAGGAAACAATATCAATAATACAGTTTAAAATCCCATTTAATTAATTTTTAAGGCTTATTTGACTTCGGATTAAGAAAATGTGCAAACAAAAGTTATGCAAAATTAAATTCTCTTTAAAAAATACGTCTACACACTTTCTTATAAAAGTAACTGTAGAAAAAATTTGAACCAACACTTACATTACACCTTAGGAATTTTTTGGCGTAAAATTCCGCGTCGTATCAAGAATTTCATAGAACATAATTAATCTGTATGATCGATACACACGTTTACATAGTTTAATGAGGCAACAATGATTAGCATGGGCTTATTAATAATTAAACATTTCAATAAAAGGAAATAGTTTTATGCATAAAATTTAGATTCAGAAACTTTTTACTTTAAACGAGATGCTCCGGGCTAGACTAATAGGTCTCACGATGTTCTCACGATTTTTATTAAAAAAGAATTACTCAAAGCGTTTTCCATTTACGCATTTACAAAGGCGATGAAGAAAGTTAAAAGTTACTCTTTGCGTAACTTCTTCCTTGCTAGTACTAGTTGCATTTTGAATACGTTGCCAGAGTCTTCCTCATTATTCATTCCTCATATTCGCTGCATTATTTATTTAACGCTTTTATGCAACTCACTTTGTTTGTCCTGTTCAAATCTTGTAATTGAATTTTCAACAACTTCCTGATCTTCGATTGAGCTGAAATTTGACATCCACGCCTATTCTTGATGACAATATATGAATATGTGTTTTTTTGCTTTGAATTTTGCGGCCAAATATGGTCGAAATTTTTGTTTCAATTTAAGCCCTTGAAATGTTTGACTTAAGCTTTTCGCATAATACCATGCATAAAAATATGCGACCAGTTGAGTTTCAAGGTCAAGGGGCTGCGTTGGGGCCAAATTTGGCCAAATATGCTCGAAATTTTTGTTTATAAAGCTAGGGCCTGAAATATCTGGACATAAGCTTTTAGCATAAGACCATGCACAAACATATACAAGTTGAGTTCCAGGTCAGGGAGCTGCGCCCGGGGGGCTCAAAGTATTGTATTCGGTCAAAAAAAATCAACTATTCTCCGATCGCTGGTTGAGCTGAATTTCGTCATACATGTGTATATTGGCCAAGTAAGTTCGAACTTTTTGTTTATAAAACTAGGGTCTTGAAAAATTGAGTTTCTTTCTTTGTTTGGAGCGACTAAAAAGTAGAAAATAAAAATAAGCAACAAAAACGTTTTTAAAAAACACTTTTATTTCCAAATGTACCGTAAAACGGGGCGACCTGATAAACGTTTTCAAGAATTTGGATTTGTAGAAGTTGCACCGTACGGAATTAAGTGAAACAAAAATTAGTTTAGATTACTTTGGACCACTGGCTACCAAACATACTATTTATACAAGGGATTCAAACTCCCAGTTCTGAGAAAAAAAATATTCTAGGGTACGATTCAAACCGCCCCATAATGGGGCGACTTGAATTCAGCTAGAAACTAGCATTATACGAGCAAGAACAGTCGCAATTGAGGCGTATTGAACCTCCCAAATATTAAAAATAATGGTTAGAAAATATAAGGGTAGTAAAGAAACTCATTATTTTTTGATAGAGACGTTTATTTCTAAAAAATATAATGAAAACTACTTTTCCTTCAACTAAAACAAGGAAACATCTTTATCCTTATGAATAATCAGTCAGAACTTAGGTATGGATGTCTACATGAAAGAACAGATGAACTGGTAATAGTAAAAAAATCAAAGTAATACAATATAAAAAAATTTAAAATCTCAAATCGTTAAATTTTATCTGCCCGCGCCTCATTTTGTCAACTTGCAATAACTTTTGTCTTATTTCCTGTTTTTCGACAATAGCTACATCGTTTATTGGGGGATAAACGTACGCATTTGACATTTTATTGCTTGCCCTTCAAAATTTACAAAGATAAATTTTATTAGATTCACAACATAATGTGTTTGCTACAAACTGTTTGTTGGTGCCTACTGCTGTTTTCGTTTCAACACAAATAAAATCGCCTGTTTTAAAGTCGGTCAGACTGTCTAGAGTAAGACCGGATGAATTCTGAACAGGAACATTATCATTAATATTAAGTAAATGCATCTTCATCTTCTAGGTCAGAGAATGATTCCGGATCTAGGCTCATGTCATCGAATAGCCGCTCGCTGAAACCACATTGAGATGGGGACGATGATGCCGGTCTCTTCTTTCCCTTTGTTTTTTTCTAACAATGGGTTGTGCTGATGAGGGCCCTGGTACTTGTAAGTCTTCCAAAGCGATGCTTTTACCGGCTGATACTGTCAACTTCTTTTTTTTCTTTTTTCTCAGACGTTTCAGCCTTACATCTCGAAAACCTCTTTTAACGATTCAGCCATGTTGGTTTCTTGCTTTGGAATTGCGCTGGTATTAGGCAATTTGCCTACATTTTTTTGCCTATTTAGAGGGAATAGGCCGGTTGCCTCAAACTCTGACTTCATAATGTATTCTTTATTCGCATCGATGAAAATAAAGATTGATTCAACGGACGGGGAAATATTTCTTATCTGATAACGCCCATGTTGTGCTTTTTCCATTCCTGTAAGATTTTCCTCCAAGTTCCCTTTATTGGCCGGAAGATTCTGACATCCAAAGGTTATGTTAATGGGGTGCTATGTGGTGGTAAAAGTATGCAACGAATTTCGTTTTCTTCACATTTTGAAATAACGTTTAGAGACACGTGACTCGCCAAATTGTTCCCAATTAGCACCTTACGACCTGGGGGTAATCTTGAAAAATATGTGGACCATTATCGGTCCACGTGTCCCTCAAATTGTCAGCCTTATAAACCACATTGGCTGGAAGCAATATTGCCGCTGCTGAACAAGCCAACATAACCAATGTCGCAGATTTGGAAGTGCCGATTACCTTTTCGGTGCTTTTACTATTACTTTATCCCGTCCGGGGTCATCCGAAAAGTTTGTTTCATCATAATTGACGATAGATTCGGGAGCAACGTTTTTTAGAGTTGTTACCAAATTATTAAAGTAAGAATTAATAGTCTCAGCACAAACTGCTGCCCTACTCTCGTTTATAGACTGAAACAAACGGTTTGACACGTTCTGCTTATGTCTTTCTAAAAGCTTTTGAAGGCAGGTTTCCCCAGGCCGGTTACTTTTAAATTGGGAGACCACTTTCCCACTTCTATCTAGGTAAGTTTGAACGATGTCTTTTATGTCAGCTTAATCAAAAGGAAACCCCCAATCTGCCGCAATAGAAATATCTCTAACTAGGTGATAAACCAGGCTGACCTCCAGGTTCCTTTTGGTGAGGTCCTTTCGCTTTTCTGTACAATCTGGCATACGAAGTACTATAAGTTTCGCTGAGGTGCCTTAAATTACCCATTCTATAAAGTAATGCAACAAATTCTAACTGTTCTTGGGTGTAGTCGCTATATTTTCGACTTCCCAGCTTTCGTTCATAATTTCTCACCATATTCAAGTCGCCCCTGAAATGACACAAAAACATAAAATGAAACGCTATTGGTCAGTGTGACAAGATAGTTTAATTTAGAAGTTAACATTTTATTCTCAGATAAATTACTACTAAAAAAAATACGGCATTATCCGCAAAGTAGGATCCCTGTGCAACCAGAAGTATATAAGCAACGAAAAAGTTCAATGTTCTTATCTATTCAAGTAAGTAACGTTTGCGAAATAATCCGGTAAACATAAACAAACAATTATGTTTTCAAAGAAGTGGATAAAGACGCGCTGAATGGCCAAGTAGTTTCGCTAAATACCGTTCCGATGCACTGCAGTGCGAATTTGTATACAACCGCCCCAAAATGTTGTTATGTGCGCTGTTTTGACCTCGTGATATGAACAGCAACACGTGTGAATACGACAAATAAAACATGGTAGTGCATCTCTAAGTAGCGAAACGTGAATATAATAATCAACAAATTACTTCAGATTAATATTATCAACAAGGAATTAAATTAAATTAATCATTGCAAAAGATGAAAAATAGTAAAAATCTGAAAATACTTAAAGAAAAAAAGTGGCAATAGGCAAATATATCATTAATATTTTAAGAAAACTAGGGTACTGAAGTGTACCTCAAGAAAAGACATAAATGTGGCAATGAACATGATTATAACAGTAAGGAAGGACGCAAATGCCTAGCAAAAACTAAGAAGAGAAAGAAGTTATGGTAAGTTGAAAAGATTAGAAAATCGCCGAATTAAGAATAACAAACCACAAATGTGCCCCCACCAATAAGGTTAATAACTATCATAAGAGACAGGCTGGAAAAGAACGAAACGTTAGACGAACGCACGCAACTCTAGGTAAACAGAATAATGAAACTTCTGATAATATATATTAGAACTACATATTTCCAAGTAGAATACAAATACAACATATGTATGGAAGACTTTGAAGACTAAGCGGTATCCGAATTCACGGAAAAAGCAAGGATATGGCTTAGATACGAGGACGATATTTTCGTAGTTTGGCAACACGGAAAGCAAAATCTAGATTAATTGGAGTCGGAACAAAAACTGCTATTCTTGGATGTACTTGTACACAGGAATGACAACACTCTCACGACAAGTGCATACAGGAAGCCTACCCACACGCGGAGGTACACTACATCTCCAATCACCGCAAAAGCGTGAAGTTAGGCGTGGCAAAATGCTTGTACGATAAAGCGAAAACAAGAGGACTTAAACAAAGGAAAAGAAAATATCGCTAGAACACTCAAAGAAAATGGCTACTTCGATCTAACACCTAACCTAAACAGGGAAAGGGTAACCGGAAAAGAAGAACATAATATACAGCTATAACACCATATGTACAAGGTACCTCACACAAAATACGAAGGATAGGCAGAAAATACAAGATACGGACTGCCTTCAAATCGACCAGAACGCTCAGGGGAATACTAACCAAAACCAAACCACACAATGAAGATCAGAATTCTGAGAGTTGTGTATACAACCTACCAAGCGAATGCGGCAGAGCATACATAGGAGGCTGCAGTAAACCACTCAAAGTGAAAAGACAGGAACATAAGATCAACGTCCGCAAGGGAGAAACAGGAAAATCAAGAATCGCCGAACATGTCTGGAACTAAGACCACCGCATCCAATCGGATAACATACAGATAGTAGCAAAGGACGAGAATACAACTCGCTGGAAACTCAAAGAAGCCACGTACATCGCACTAGCAGAAAATGCAATAAGCCAAGCTAGTGTGGAAATGAAAACCATAGGGATTCCATCCTCATCGGTAGCGGAGTCAGATTTGTAAATGAAAGGTACCAAGTTTGAATCTGAGAGTAGTCAAGTGGTAGGGGAAAAAATCACATTTGAATTCGACTCAAGTACGAAAACAGTCCTTATCAGGACTAAGTCTGATGACGGAAGCGCTCAAAAAGCAAAAACTGTGGAAATGGGCTGATCAACTCAACTAATATGAAACCACAGTTACAAAAAACCTATAATACAGAATTAAGAATAACATTGCGATGTAGGCATTAATACAGATCTAAAAATGTTATTGAAAAGAATTAGGGCGCAGATAGTTCAGAAAAAATGGGAAGTAAAGTTTAATCGCCAATGAAAACAAAAGGCGGATATGAATATATATATATATATATATATATATATATATATATATATATTTGTGTGTGTGGGTGTGTGTGTGTGTGTGTGTGTCTGTGTGAAAATTGTGGGTTAGCAGGAGAGTCTATACAAAGCACTGATAAAGGAAAATCGAAGTGGTGGGCCAAAAATGACTTTAGTAAAAGAGAGGAAAGGGAAAAAGAATGTTCCGTTTATGAGGGGGTACGGATACCACTTGCATTGATATAGAATACCTAAGGAGTTCTCCAAACTAGCACGGAAGCATAATTTTATCAGACCGACACTAAAGACGATACATCTGCCTAAACAAAGTTAATCACACCTGAGCTGTTAAATACAAGCAGATGAATAAGATTAATTTATTTAGATGAACCATACTTCTACGGCTACAATTTAAACTGTTTGTAATTTTAAGATAGAGAAAGAAACAGAGGCGGAGGTGGAGACGGAAACGGACTCGGTGAAGAAAAGGACAAAACTAAACTAAACTAGGTAAATCCTAGTGTATTACAGGACTTTCTTACAAAATACTAAAAATATATGGGGTATTTTTATATCTTTCAGCTGTTTTAGAAATATTTAATAAAAACCAAAAACTGGCCCTAATTAACTCCCTCTGCGAGACATCCAGACATCATGGCCGGTCTTGACGACACTCGGCCAAAAGTTGTAAAATGAGCTAATAGGTCTATTTAGCGATAGTGAAAAAAAAGTCGATTGAATAATTGTGCACGCGCACGCACACGCACACGCACATACAGACACAGACACGGACACAGACACAGACACGGGCACGGGCACGGGCACGGACACGGACACGGACACGGACACGGACACGGACACGAACACGGATACGGACATCGACGCGGACGTGGACACGGATACGGACACGGACACGGACACGGAGACGGACACCGACACGGACACGGACACGGACACGGACACGGACACGGACGCGGACACGGACACGGACACGGACACGGACACGGACACGGACACGGACACGGACACGGACACGGACACGGACACGGATACGGGCACGGGCACGGACACCGACACGGGCACGGGCACGGACACGGACACGGGTACGAACACGGACACAGACATCGACGCGGACGCGGACACGGACACGGACACCGACACGGACACGGACACGGACACGAACACGGAGACGGACGCGGACACGGACACGGAGAAGGACACGGACAGGACACGGATACTGACACGAACACGGACACGGAAACGTACACGGACACGGACACGGACACGGACACGGACACAGACACGACACGGACACGGACACGGACACGACACGACACGACACGACACGACACACGACACGACACGAACACGACACGGCATCGACGCAGACGTGACACGGACACGACACGGACACGGACACGACACGGACACGACACAGACACGACACGGACACGGACACGGACACGGACACGACACGGACACGGACACGGATACGGACACGGACACGGACACGGACACGGACACGGATACGGACACGGACACGAACACGGACACGGGCATCGACGCGGACGTGGACACGGACACGGACACGGACACGGACACGGACACGGACACGAACACGGACACGGACACGGACACGGACAAGGACACAGACACGGACACGGACACGGACACGGACACGGACACGGATACGGACACGGACACAGACACACGCACGCACGCACACGCACACGCACACGCACACGCACACGCACACGCACACGCACACGCACACGCACACGCACACGCACACGCATACGCACAGGCACACGCACACACACATCAAAATAACGCAACTCGTTTTTTTCGATTTTTTTTCGACCGCAATACTTTCTTGTTTAGCAAGAAAGCAAAAATTGAAAGTATAAAATTAATGTAAGCAAATGTTAGCGTCCAAGTTAAATTAGGAAACTTTTAGGAATTTCTGAAAATATTGTGTTAAACAATTATGATTTGAATTATTGTTACGTAACAGAGGCACTACAAAGTAGTATTGTTACCTGCAAGGTAAATTAAAGAGCGAAATTGGATTTGCGGGAAAAGATGTAATCGCATCTTTTGTATTGCGTTTGTTTTCTAATTTGTAGGTTAAAGAAAATACCGAATAGTGTGCGTCAATTGAAGTACCAGCTAGTGTTTTTTGAAATGACGTTGCCGGTATCACCTGTAGAAGTTTTACCTACGAAGGGTTAATTAACGTAACAGCACGTAAATTTATTTTTTTTCACTTCTATGTACGTAACACAGGAACAAAGAAACTCTCTACTTTACGTGTAAATTACCCTTTTCGTAATACGTTTACGTAATGAACATTAGGACTGTTACGTAATGAAAACTAGAAGCGTTACGTAATATACAATGATATCAATAATCGCTCTTATGAAACATGACGTTATTAACCATTTAGCGCAACATATGTGATAGTACGCCCATACTAAATATAACCTCAAAAATACCCGACTAAACAGTTGTATTACTGCGTACGCAGCCAATACAAGGTTTTTGATTGTGCATTTTGAAGTTAGACAACTAGTTTCCATGTTATAGAATTATGAGTATGGTGTCATCTACTCTTTTTTTAAATCGTGCAGAATCTCTAGCTATTTGTTCCCATTCTCCTTTTCGCGCATGCCTGTGCGCCAACTCCCATACTACTATGTAGTGAACTACGGTTTTAGACTCATTAATGCACACCTTCTTCACTGGGTGAGTCGTCATCTGATGGCTCAAAATTCGGTAAATATCTTTCTATTTCGTGTATAAATTGCTCCAATGATATTTCTTTAAGGTCTTCTTTAATCGCTTTATACAACAAATACACTCTATATCATCTACATGCGATTTTAAGTATTTTTCACAAAGGCGTATTCCTCCCCCATACTTATTAACTAGATTATTTAAATAGTCATCACTAAATCTACCCATTCCATACACTTTTTCATGATCAGCATCGAATTCTAATGATTGTAACTGCCAGATTAGTCTTTGAACTGCACTAACACAATCTACAGCTTTAGGCCACGACCCCGCACTATAACACATCCACATATTGACTAACATCCTACTACTATCCCTATTGACTACAAGCGCGTTATCCCCCCCTTTCAGTTATAAGTTTGGCAAGATCCATATCCATATATAGTTTCTCCTTGGCAAATTCTTCCATTTCCAGAAGGCAGGCTATGTTGACCTCAAATACATCATGCAATGGACCTATAACTTGGTGAATGTTACATTCAGGAATTGCCGCTGCCGACTTTATTAGGTTTTTATAAAACTCTGGAAAGTTCACAGTATCTGCCAACTCCAATCGGTAATTTATTATCTTCAAAAGCTTCCATAACTGTTCTATAGACTCCCTTCCTAAATAGACATCAGCTGGATAAATTAATTTATGGTACATTTTTCAGAATGTGCTTAAAGCTTTCCAGCTTTCCTATTCTGGGCTCAATTTTCAAGTCAAACCCGACTAAATAGTTGTATTCCTGCCTATGCAGACTACGTAAGATTTTTAATTGTCCATTTTTAAGTTAGACAACCAAATTTACATATTTTAAAATTAAGATTATCGTTAACGTAAACTGGGTATGTTAATTTGTGGTAAATTTTTGAGAATTTAAAATCACCTATATCGGATATATTAAAAAAGCTTAAAGCTTTCCATTAGTTAGTGAACTGTCAAGTACGCTATTTTGGGCTCAATTTCCAGGTTAAACCCGACTAAACAGTTCTATTCCTGCTTATGCGGACAATATAAGAGTTTTGATTGTACATTTTGAAGTTTGCATATTGAAATATTAAGATTATGGTTAACGTTATCTTATGGTAACGCGGGTATATACAAAAAAATTAAATTGTAACAGTCTGATAAAGAATAAGATATACCAGATGTCAACCATTAAAGTGTACAGCTCTTAAGAAAAATGCTACATTGTCTGGGGAACGATTTGGCTAGTAACTGGTATGTCTATTAATTAATTACTAAAAAATGGCACGGATCGACCAGGCTACAAAGGGTGGTCAAGATCGAAACAGGCCCCGTTGCTGACGACAATGCAAGGAAAGAATGGTAAGTTGGTACGTGGAATGTTAGAGGTATGTATGACAAAGAATTTGAAATTGCGAATGTAATGAATGAAAGGCAGCTTGATATTCTGTGTTGTATCGATAAAGTGCAAAGGAAAGGATGCTGTGGAGATGAAGGATGGACAGATGTAGATTGATACATGGTGCTAAACGACTTGGACTAATAGTGAGTGAAAAAGCAAAAGGATGTATAGAACAGCACGAATTGGTATACCTCGGGCATTGTGAGTTAAAAATGAACGTAACATTTTAAAAAAAATTTCTCATTACATGCTATGCACCGGTGAATGGTGAAAAACATCAAGAGTGTGAGAACTGGAATGATGTTGATAAGATATTGAACATATGTAAGCTAAACGAAAGAATGGTGATAGTGGGAGATATGAATGGATATGTGTACAGAAAGAACATACTGAAACGCGCACTGGGAAAGTTCGGAGATTGAAAATGAGAATGGAGAACGTCTGGTGAACATCTGTGTGGAGAGAAACCTGTTTGTATCTAATGTGTGGTTTAAGCATAAAAATGTGGTTATGTGTACATGCAGGTGAAAATCTTAGTTTGGTTGACTTGATACTGTATGATGTACGACTTAGAAACCTGATGAGAGGTACAAATGTAATGCGCGGATCGGAATGTGGATCGGACCACTTTTTAGTTGAATCGAGAGTGTGCTTAGGACAAAAGTGGGTTTGGAGAAGGAAACCAAACGTAATGGAAAAGTCCAGCATTAGGGTAGATGAACTGGTACATAAGAAGGAGGCAATGAGAATAAGTAAAGAAGAAGTGATGGCTGCGGGAGAAGAAAAAATGCCGAATGATGTTGAGGAAAACAAAAAGCTCTTCTGAAAATGGGTCAAAAATACAAAGATCGGCGTGGAAAAGTGGTGAATTTAGAGCAACGAAATAGTATGGGGCTATTGTGGAGTGAAGAAATGCTGGTAAGAATATTTCAGAAATCTGTACGGTAGAGAGCAAAATAAGACTGAAGGGTTTAATAAGGAGAATGTGGAAGGAATAGTGAATGAAACAGAAGAAAATTGGGTTAATTGAGATTGAGCGAACGGTAGGAAAGTTGACAAATGGCAAAGGAGCAGGTGTGAATGAAATCACTGGTGAAATGCTAAAATATGGAGATTCAAAGCTTGTGTGAATTACGCAACGTATGCCTTAAGTGTGGAAAAGTAACTGCAAAAACTATAGAGGAATAAGTCTGCTTAGTGTAGAATACGTAAAACTTCCTAAACTAAGATTGGGTATGTGCATGGTGCCTGCATGCCAGGGAGAGGATGTGTTGACCAGATGGATGCTCTCCAGCAGGCGACCGAAGAGTGTTTAAGGATGAAAAAGAAGCTGTACTGCGCGTTTGTAGATCTGGAGAAAGCATATGATCAAGTGAATTGTGATAAGCTCTGGGAAATATTAAATGAATACGGCGTAAGTAAAAACTAAACGGAATAAGGGCAGTATATAATGGTAGCCGTGTGTTTTCACCGTAGTTGCTTAATGTATAAATGGATAAATGTGTTAGGCAAGCATGTACCGAAACAAATGATGTAATGGTTGGTGTCGTAAACGTACGAGTTCTGATGCCTGCAGCTCACACAGTTTTATTAAGCGAGAATGCGGATGAGCTACAAACAGTTCTCAGTAAGAGCATGGACCTAAAGGTAAATGTTAGCAAACCAAAGGTTATGGTATTCAATTGGGAAGGTGAACCTCGCATGATGAAATTGTGAAACAAGTGGACGAGTAGGTATATCTGGGAATGTTCACTGCAAATGGTTCAAATAGATGACGCGATTGGACGACGGGTCAATTCTGGAAGGAAAGTGATTGGAAGTATATGGACGATAATCAAAACCCAAAGTTTGAGCGACGGTACTAAACGAGCAATCTATAATGGCGTGTTTGTCCTGTCAGTACTGCATGGAAGTGAGACATGGGTGTGTCAAAAAAAAAACACGAAAGCAAAATACATTCCATGGGCATGAGACAATATAAGAATCTTCCGGAACCTAGGTCAGAGATAGGAAAGCACGGAGAAAGATTGCAAATGAAAAATAAGCAAGAGGCCGGGATTGTGTTGCCTACCCCGTAAGGGAATGGCGTGATTGGTATACTATGTTATGATATTTTAAAGTTGTAACAAATGGTATGGTTCATATAAAACTTATAATTGTTGAACACCCTATACAACATTTTGTTATTTTATTCTCCTAATTTACTCTTTACAAAAATGAAAAAGTAAATAGCGCAATGACAACTGCAGTCTTTCTCCGTGCTTTCCTATCTCTGATCTAGGTTCCGGAAGATTCTTATATTGTCTCTGACCGAGACCATCGTTAAGTTGTCGATGGTCTAGCACTGACACACCATTTTATTTTTAAAACTCCATATCTTCCTTTCTTTTATCATGGACTCCACTGAATTCAGACAAGTTTTACACGACCTACCAGGCCCTGCCTTACCTCTAACGGCACCGAGATATATTTGTTTTGTTAACCGCGTGTTGGTCATTCTTTCGATGTGATCAAACCAGTGCACTACTTTTATACCTATCAATCATCGCCTTTTCTTCGCCACCCTCCTTCATTATACACATTCTTTATTTTATGCCTTCTTTTTTTACCGCATGTGCTCTTCAGGAATCTCATGCCCACGGAGTTTATTTTGCTTTCGTGCTTTTTTTTGACACATGTTTCACTTCCATGCAGTACCGACAGAACAAACACGCCATTATGGATTGCTCGTTTAGCAGCGTCGCTCAAACTTTGGTTTTTGATTATCGTCCATATACTTCCAATCACTTTCCTTCCAGAATTGACCCGTCGTCCAATCTCGTCATCTATTTGTACCATTTGTAGTGTACATTCTACCCAGATATACCAACTCGTCCACTTGTTCCACAATTTCATCATGCGGCTTCCTAATTGAATACCATAATCTTTTTTGTTAACATTTACCTTTAGGTCCATGCTCTCACAGAGAGCTGTTTGTAGCTCATCCGCATTCTCGCTTAATAAAACTGTGTGAGCTGCAGGCATCAGAACTCGTACGTTTACGTCACCAATACTATGTTATGATATTTTAAAGTTCTAACAAATGGTATGGTTCATATAAAACTTATAACTGTTGAACACCCTATACAACATTTTGTTATTTTATTCTCCTAATTTACTCTTTACAAAAATGAAAAAGCAAATACCGCAATGACAACTTTCCTGTTTTCTATTAGTAGGCATCGGAAACCTACATCCCCCTGTATATATTAGCGCGAAAAGGTA